>QEPC01001038.1:203896-220449 GCA_003113815.1 Sphenodon punctatus | reverse complement strand
TCCTGGCAGGGTCCTCCACTGCCACACAGGGCACTGAAAGGCCTGCATTCCAGGAGGCTGCGGCTGTCTCTGCTGCGGCTGCAGGAGCAGGTGTGGGTGCTTCAGGGTCGGATGTTCCTCCAGAGCCACCAATGTCCCTGACCCCCTTTATTGAGGTGATCCCCAGCAGTCCAGGGCTGGTGGATCCCACCCTGACTGCTAGAGGCAGGGCCCGATCCCTGGGCAATGGCAGCAGGGAGAGGAGCAGCTATATCAGCAGAAGCAGCAGCAGCAGCTATAGGGGGCACAGGGAGAGTGGCAGCAGCATAGTGAGCAGTTGATCAGCCTCAGGCTCCCAGTACACCCCTTCGTGGGAAATCACTCTGATTGGGGACAGCGAGGCAGACACTAGTCCTGCGGAGGATATGTCTTGTGTTGAGGCGATGACTGTCCCTATGAGAGGTGTGTCGCCACCATGTTCTGCCCCTCTCAGCAGCGCTTTTAGGGGTGCATCACCTGGTGTGGGCCAGAAGGCAGGAGGGGGCAAAAAATCCTCCGTCTGGGCACATTTTAAGTTGGTGTGGGTGAATGGTCCCAGCCTAGGTGCAGTGCACTTTGTGCCAGCAGATGGTGAAACATGGACAGGTGCTCACCAACCTTGGCACAACTGCCATGGCAAGCCACCTGAAGGGATGCCACAACACTGTGCTGCTAAGTGGGCAGGCAGGTGCAGTGAATGCCAACGGGTTCCCGACTGCAGCGGCCAGTCATCCGCCTCCATCAGTGGGCAAGCATCCTGCTCAAACAGCTGCCTCTAGCAGCAGGAGCGTTATTGCTGCTGGGGGGGGGGGAAGAAGCAGCAAAAGCAGCAGCATCAGTGCACCATGGAGAACCTGGGATGGGGGCAACTGCCAAGTCCATCGGTAGCTGCAGGATGTGTCTGAAATGAAATGGTTCAAATGAAAGCCATGCGCATATTGGGAGAAATGACAGCGCTGGATGGGCAGCCCTTCTCGGTGGTTGGAGACATGGAGTTTAGGTGTGTGATTGGCTTCCTGGCCCCCCAGTTTAAGTTGCCCTTGTGCACCACCCTGAGTCGGCAGGTGGTGTCAGCCCTGTACCGGGCTTTAAAGGAGCGGGTGAGGGAGCAGTTGGAAAGTGCTGGGGGTGACACCGTCCACTTCACCACAGACCCGTGGTTGAGTAGGAACGCGCAGCACGCCTACCTGACAGTGATGGCGCACTGGTGGCAAGAGCCTGAGGCAGTGTTTGGTAGTGACAGGAGGGGTCCTGAATCAGGGTATAGGTGGGTCCTGCTTCAAGCAGAAGTCATGGAAGGCCCCCACACTGCTCGTAACATCAAGGCAGCCCTGACCGCCATGGTGAGGGAGTGGATCATGCTAGGTGCGCCCTTAACTAAGGAGTGCGTGGTGACAGACAACGTGACCAACATATTGAGTGCAGTCCGTGAGGGGGGCTTCACCAGCATCCCTTGCACTGCACACACCCTTCATCTGGTGGTCAGGGAAGCTTTCGGATTGGGGGAGAAGGGGATTGGAGCAGGCACCCTTAGCTCCCTGATCAAGCGGGGGAGTAAGCTGCCCGGTTTCTTTAACCAGAGTGTGAAGGGCAGAGACCTATTCTGGATGAAGCAAGCTGAGCAAATCTCTCCAGTGCACCAGCTGGTGCAGGATGTGTCCATACAGTAGAATTCTACGTTCCTGATGCTTGAGCGGCTTCTCGAGTAGAAAGCCGCATTGCATCAGGTTCAACTGGTGATGGACAGCGGGTCACCTCCAGGGTACAATGGGGCAGAATGGGAAATCCTGTATCACATGGTGTTCATGCTGAGCCTGTTCCTGGCCATGAGAGAGACCATCAGCTCCTCCATGGCCACCATCAGCCAGGTGACCCCACTGGTCCAGAGTCTCCTAAGGAGGCTGGAGGAGATTCTCCAGTGGTGTGATTGTGGCTCTGAGGGCTGGAAGCTGGCAGATGAAGCGGTTCATCTAGTGTGGCAACTGAAGGCAGGGCTGAAGGCATGGTTCAATGAGCTCCTGAAGTGGGCTGAATACATTTTGGCAACCATTCTGAACCCCAGGGTCAAGGGCAGCATGGCACACCAGATAGCGCCCCTATGGGGACTGGAAGGCTGACCTGGTGGAGAAGGTCCGGCAGGCAAAGCGGGCTCTGGAGAGTGTGTGGCAGGAGAAGCGGGATGCCCCTGGGAATGGTGGGAGTGGGAAAATCCACCCCTTTCTGTGGCAGGAACTATCCCTGCCCCCAGCCCTAGCAGTAGCAGCACCAGCAGCAGGCTGAGCAGCAGCAGTACCCCTATTGCAAGCAGCAGCAGCTCGTATGTGCAGGGCACTCTGGAGAGCATGGGCCCATTCACAGCAAGGTAGGCAGCATGGCTGAGGGCAGTGGTGGAGGTGGTGCCCAGGTGTCAGGCAGAGTTATGTGAGGGAGTACGGCAGCACCTCAGCAGCAGTGGAGAGCTACCTGGAGAAGGATCAGTTCATCGATCCCTGCAGCGATCCCTTGGCCTACTGGGTCAGCAAGGCCAACATGTGGCCAGCCATGTCCAAAGTGGACAAGGGTCTGTTGTCCTGCCAACCAACGAGTGTCCCCAGAGAGCGGGTGTTCTTCATGATGGGGGACATTTGTTCGCTGTCCTGCCTGAGACTGGGGGTCAGGTTGGTGGAGCAGTTGCTTTTTATTAAGGTGAACCTTCCACTGCTGGGATTCCCCAAGCTGCCCCTGGACATGGATTGATGGTGCAGTGGCACACGCCATACCATGCCAGGAACAGTGTTGGGACGGGGCTCCTCCTAAATCTTGGCTGCTGTTCTGATGTGCTGTCGCTCCCTCCCAATTCCCGGCACCTGCCCTGCCTCACTCTCTCTCTGACTAAACAGCCTCAGCTAGCCTATCTGACTGACCTCATGACACAAGGTGGCATTGGGAAGCTGTAAGCCTCCCAGCTGGCCTCTGACTAGATGATCTCGGCCCACCCATCTGACTGTCTCTCTCTTACGTGTGCTGCACAGTCTTCTCCAGCCTATCAGAGTGCCCTGCCAAGGTCCCAGCCTGCCTTCCCTACTGTCTCTCATGTCACGATGCCTGTCTGCTCACCTGCCCAAGTGGTTTTGATCAAACCCTGCCTCAGCCAGCCTTTCCATGCTTATGCCACACTGCCTGCCTCCCTGCCTGCCCAGATGGCCAACATCAAACCCTGCCTCAGGCTGCCTCCTGCTTATGCCACACTGCATGTCTGCCCACCCGCCCACCCGGGTGGCCAAGATCAAACCCTGCCTCAGGATGCCTTCTGCTCATGCCACGCTGCCTGTCTGCCCACCCGACCAGGTGACCAAGATTGAACCCTGCCTCAGGCTGCCTTCTGTTCATCCCATGCTGCCTGTCTGCCCACCCATCCAGGTGGCCAAGATCAAACCCTGCCTCAGTCTGCCTTCCCATGCTCATGCCAAAGTGCCTGTCTGCCAGTCCTGTGAGGAAATCTGAAGCCGTGCCCCAGCCTGTCTGCCTCGCATGCCAAGGTGCCTGTCTGCCTGCCCTGGCAACCTTGGGTGATGTGCCACACCGGCCTGGTAATCCCGCTGCTGCTGTCAGCTGTCCCATGGGTGCTCTGACCTGGCAAATCGAAATGTGCCCACCCAATCCTGCTGCTGTCATCTGCTGCTGTATGGGAGCTCTTCCCTCGCAAATCCTACCATCCTGGCTCCTTGGGTGCTGCGCACAGGCAAATCCTGCTGCTGCCATCATTGTTGTTCCAAGGGTTCTGCTACTGGGCAATCCAGTGTCTGATGCTGCTGCTAATTCTGCCTTTGCTGTCTGTGCCATGGGTTTTGTGCCCTGGCAATCCAATGTCTGCTGTTGCTGCCAATGCCACCTCTGCTGTCTGTGCCACGGTTCTGCTACCAGGCAATCCAATGTTTGCTGCTGCTGCCAATACTGCCTCTGCTGTCTGTGCCATGGGTTCTGTGCCCCTTAAATCCAATGTCTGCTGCTGTTGGCAGTGCTGCCTCTACTGTATGTGCCATGGGTTCTGTACCCTGGCAACCCAAAGTCCTCTTCTGCTGCCTCTGCTGTGCCACAGGTACTGTGGCCCAGCAATCCAATGTCTGCTACTGGGGGGCCACGTAATTCACCACCGGGCAAGGCTTGACCAATTGGTAGAATAGCTTGTTGAGATCTGGAGAGTAGGATGCAAGCCTGAAATGCCAAGTCAAGTAGGGGTGCCAGCCACTGAGCTCTGGCTGGGCCTCTGCTGCTGCTCCACTGATGTCAGCCACCCTGCAACGCCCGTCCGAGCAGGGGTGCCAGTCACCAAGTCCTGGCCAGGCCTCTTCCGCTGCTCTCCTGATGCCTGGAAGCCTGCAACACCTGGCCAAGTACGGGTGCCAGCCACTCCATCCCCAGGACCCACCATCAAGGTTCTGGGGCCTATGTTACAGGCAGGGAGGGCTGTCATTCCACCCGCCTGCAAGTGTCCCACATCGAGGCCAGCCAGCCTGCAATGCCCGGCCAAGTAGGGGTGCCAGCCACCGAGCCCTGACTGGATCTCTACGTCTTCTCCACTGAGGCCAGCCAGCCCTGCCAAGTAGGGGTGCCAGCCACCGAGCCCTGGCCATGCCTCTACCACTGCTCTGCTGATGCCAGCCAGCCTGCAATGCTCATCTGAGAAGGGATGCCAGACACTGAGCCCTGGCCAGGCCTCTACTGCTGCTCCATCAATGCCAGGCAGCCTGCAATGCCTGGCTCAGCAGGGGTGCCAGCCTCTTGTAGGGTTAGCTTTCTGTTGAATAACACACAGCAGAAGTTTCTTCAAAAGAGAACTTTACTAAGAAGTCAGTAGACATGCTTCCATACTGTATAGACTGCATGGCACAAGATGGAGGACAGAGAAAGAAGAAGAGAGGAGACAAGGAGGGGGGGAAACTGTTTCATCCCCTGGCCCTCCCCCTACTGGACAAGCCCAATATTGAGCTTGAAGGGCTTGCAATGGGCTTTTACTTGTGACTGTTGCACACTCCAACACAGCCACAGAGCCCTTGCAGGGCCTCTGCCACTGCTCCACTGATGTCAGCCAGCCTGCAATACCTGGATGAGCAGGTGTTCCAGCTGCAGTTACTGTGCCTGGGGAATCCAATGTCTGCTGCTACTGCTGGTACTGCATGTGAGCCATTTTCTCCTCCCTCTTATAGATGGGCATAGCTCATATGAGTGCATCAGTGGGTGGGGGGTGGGTCTGCATGAGATTTACCACCGGGCAAGGCATGCAAAATGTGCAATAGAGCTTCTTGACCTCAGTCAAGTAGGATGCCATCCTGCAATGCCCAACCAAGTAGGGGTGCCAGCCACAGAGCCTTAGACGGGCCTCTGCCACTGCTCCGCTGATGCCTGACTGGCAGCCTGCAAAGCCCAGCCAAGTACGGGTGCCTGTGTCTCCAGTCCAAGGACCCACCATCAGGGTTCTGGGGCCTATGGTCCAGGAAGGGAGGGCTGTCCTTCCACGTCATCCAGAAGCTGCCACTCTAGTCCCAGGACCCACCATCAGGGTTCTGGGGCCGTCATTCTGATCATGGGGATCTGTCATTCCACTTCACCTAGAAACTGCCACTCTAGTCCCAGGACCCACCATCAGAGTTATGGGGCCATCATTCCACTCCCAGGGAGCTGTCATTTCACTTCATCTAGAGGCTGCCACTCTAGTCCCAGGACCCACAATCAGGGTTTTATTGCCATCATTTCAGGCATGTGGGGCTGTCCATCCACTTCATCTAGAAGCTGCCACTCTAGTCCCAGGACCCACCACCAGGATTCTGGGCCACCACTGCCACTCCAGTCCCAGGACCCACCATCAGGGTTCTGGTCCTGTCATTCAACTCATGGGGAGCTGTCATTCCACCACATCAAAAAGCAGCCATTGACTCCAGCCCCAGGAGCCACCATAAGGGTTCTGGGGTCTAGGTTACAGGCAAGGGGGGCTGTCCATCCACGTCATCTGGAACCTGCCACTCTAGTCCCGGGACCCACTGTCAGTGTTCTGGGGCTTTCTGCTCATGGAGAGCTGTCATTCCAATGCATCAAGAAGCAGCCAGCCACTTCTGCCCCAGGATCCATTCTCAGGGTTCTGGGGCCTACGTTCTGGGGCCTACGTTCCAGGCAGGGAGGGCTATCATTCCACTTTGTTGTCTGCAACTTCCTCACCATGCCTGGAAGCCTGCAAGGCCTGGCCAAGCAGGAGTGCCAGCCACCAAGCCCTGGCAGGGCCTCTGCCGCCACTCCACCGATGCCAGCCTGCAATGCCCTGTCCCCTATGGGTGCCAGCCACCAAGCTCCAAGCCTTCCTGGCCTCTGCTTCTGTTGCTGTTGCTGCTTATGGGTCCCATATGGACAGCCCTGGCACCACAGGCACCCCCAGGGGCCAAGTGCTGAGCCTTCCTGCCAGGGCAACCCAGGGTGCCAAGTGCCAAGCTTTTCCAGTCTCTGCTGCTGCTGCTTCTGCTGCTGCTGCTGCTGCTGCTGCTGCTTCTGAATCTCAAATGGCCAGTCCTGGCACCACGGGCAGCCACAAGGGCCAAGTGCCAAGCCAGCCTGCCTGGGCAACCTGTGGTGCCAAGTGCCAAGCCTTCCCGGTCTATGCTGCTAATGTTTCTGGGTCTCAGAAGTCCAGTCCTGGTGCCACAGGCACCCCCAGGAGCCAAGTGCCGACTGACCTGCCCAGAAACCTCAGGGTGCCAAGCACCAAGCCTTCTCAGTCTCTACTTCTGATGCTGCTGCATCTCCAATGGCCTGCCATGCCACCACAGCCCACCCCCCAGGGGTTCCTGGAGTGCCCCAAGCCTCCCAGCAGTGCCAAACTCTGCCAAACATTCGGGGGGTCCGAACTCCGCTAGACCGAACCCACGAACCCAAACTAAGTTTTTAGTCCAAACGGCCAAACATCCAATCTTCATCTTGTTAGCACATCCCTAACGTCAAAAGTGTGTGTACGTTCAGGTTAAGTTCAGTCCGTGGGAATGCATAACCTACTCACGCAGATGTTGGACTAGGGCCAATGTTTGTCTGAACTGTCTCTCTTGATCTATCTATCTATCTATCTATCTATCTATCTATCTATCTATCTATCTATCTATCTATCTGTGTTGAAACGGGTAATGGGTTCTTTATTTATGGGTATTAGTCTCATTATTGTGAGCCATTCAGCTACCCGAATACTAGTTACGAACAAAAATAATTGCTTGAATAGACACTTGTTCAGGTATCCCCTCCCCCCATCTTCCTCCAGTGTTCTGTTGTTGTTTTTTCCATTTGGTTATTTAAGTATTTTTGGTTGCATCATTTTAAGCAATTATGCATGTATAGTAGTGCAAATCTTGCTGCAGTGACAGAACTGAAATACTGAAATGACCAAAATGCCAAAGTAACCAAACTGAAAAACAAAAAACAAAACAAAACAAAACAAAAAATCAACAACTAAAAGTGAAAAATCCTGAAATGGAATATCAAAAACAGACACCTAATGGAGCACTAACAAGTATTGTTTATTACCTGAACTACAATTTTTGTTTCAGACAGTGGAGTTTCAATACATTTGCCCATTTATTTGCATACCTATTTTATCTCTAGTAGGTATCTATCTGTAGATATAAACACAAAGAGAGGGAATGAGAAACAGACAGATGTAACCTTCTACTGGTCAACCCAACAGAAAAGGTGAGACACCTGCTAGTATTGTCAGTTATGGGGATTTTCTTTAACTCATGTGTTTCAAGCCTTTGTATTTGGAGCAGGAGTCTGTTGGTTTTAGTCCTGATTTCCCAGGTGCATATGCAATTTACATGGTAATTAAGTCTGTTGTCTGAAGTGCATGGATTTTTTGCAGCATATTCACACCTCCACTATGCGTGCTGTTTTATCATGTCTTAAGACATTAACTACGAAAACTAAAACCTCGGAGCTGCTCAGGTTCACCTACTGTGTATTGCCGAGTCTGAGATAATGTCAGAATGTCAAGAGCAGTTCATTAATCTGAGACAAAAAGCTTTGGCTGATGAAAGGATAATGGCCCACAGGTCTTCAAAGAAATCTACTGTGATCTGGGATTTAGGTGCATAAGAGAAGACATCAGTATTCCGTAGTTTACAGTACATCGCATGACAAGTGTTTAACTTCTGAAATATAAACTAACCACTGTTGCATGATGTAGCAGGGATCTGGA
The DNA here is from genome assembly GCA_003113815.1 of Sphenodon punctatus. Taxonomy (NCBI): domain Eukaryota; kingdom Metazoa; phylum Chordata; class Lepidosauria; order Sphenodontia; family Sphenodontidae; genus Sphenodon; species Sphenodon punctatus. Next base: position 212,225 of record QEPC01001038.1, on the reverse strand, counting down.
GGTTTAGCTTAATAATATAAAGTCAAGGACTTCAACACAAACTCCCTCTATAGATCCGTTAATGTCAGATAGATTTTTATTTCTCCTTTTCTGTGAAATGAAGCTGAGATTTGAATTAGCCTTGCATAACAACAGGTAGGCATTGTTACTTGTGTGCTGATACTCAGTGTGCACTATTAAGCAGACTGAATGCCAGGATTTATATCAGTTTTCCAATATACAGCTCATCCCATTAATTCTCCATAAAGTTTCTGTATATTTGAACTGAAGAACACAATAAATAAAGTACAGAAAATATACCATTTTTATTTGTTTGTTTGTTTGTTTGTTTGCTTGATTGCTTGACAGTATGTCCTAGGTATTATCCTAGCTACATGGCTTGGTTCAAGATCTGAAGTATCTAAAGTTCAGCAGTGATTGTATCATGAAGATTTCTAATGTGGTTGTGATAATACAAATACAGTAAACAGAATTTGAATTGAAGAAATAACAAGGGACTCTGCTATTTTGAATTTGGTTCTAACCAAGAGGCCAATACTGGTTGAGAATACAAAGATGTCAGGCACCTTTGGAGAAAACAGGGGGGGGGGGAAGATGTGTGGCCAGCGGGACTTCTCCGCAGGTCACCTCAGGATGAAAAATCCAAGATGACAAGACCCAAGTCAGGCCAGGGCACCAGAACGGGTGGGTGGCCCCACCTGCACTGTGCTCACAGAGCCCCCTGCCATTACAGGCAGCCCATGCTCGCTTGCTCTGGCCTGGTTGAGTGGGTCATAGCCTGGGCTGTGACCTCAGAGGTTGTCCAGAGGTCACAGCTTGCGCTAGCCCCAACACCACCCAGGGCAATCCCAGAACAACATCTAGTGGCGTGTGGTTACATGTATTGCCAGGACCCGGGCCAAAGCAGGCCCAAATCACATCTGTTTTTACCGAGCGTTTGTGATACTAAGAAAAGGAAAGAAGAGAGTATAAAAAGGCTCTTTCACCACAGTGCCATTTAGTGATTTCACAGAAACAGCCTTTTATGGCCCTTTTAACACAGACATTCTAACACTGATAAAATGGGTGCTATATTTTATTATACATGTTGAAGGTCTGCAGTTGTCCTCCATGGGTGCCCTGCAACATGTATAATAAAATGTAACACCCATTTTATCAGTGTTAAAGTGTCTGTGTGAAAAGGGCCTAAGTTGGTGTCTGAGCTGCAGGCCTCCATCCATAAATAGTACTTTCAGAAAGCTGTGAAATCCTTTACATTCCCTCAGCCCCTGAAGGAGAAGGTGTAAGTCCCCTCTGACCAGGAGTAGCTTTTAGCATCATCTAGCCAGCCTGGGCTTCTTTCCTTCCCAGTCCCTTCTTCTTAGGGATTTCCTTATTAAATAGCCTGAGCAGGGCTCAGCTGCACTAATGCCAATTCTTAGAAGAAGCTTTTAGTGGCTGGATTCTGATCAGTCAGGGAACTAATCCTGCCAGGACTCACCCTGACCAGCATCTTTCCACAGGAAGTAGGACCAAAGCTTTGGTGAAATCTGTAACTAGGGCCTGAAAATTAAGTTAGCATATTGTTCAATTTAAAAGAGAAACAACAAGAAGATAGTAATCACCTTGTTTCTATCCTGTGTTTAGCATCTCAAATAAAAACACAAGAGCCTTTTAAATGAGGTTGCTTATGACAATATGACTACTCTGAATTCTAAAATAGGAAAACACACAGTTTCTTCCAAAATATGCCTCTGCTAATTGTGCTCAGCTCTTGATGTAAGTGACAGCATATTGTGAATATTATTAAGGGATCCAAGATGTCAGAATGATCATTGGTACAGTTGTACCCTAAGGAGTATTAAGAGAATTTTAAAACATTTGCCTCCCTTCAAATGAAAAACAGTATCTGTGATGTGTGTAAGTGCAGAACATATTAATTTTTGTATTATTCTGCTTACCGCACACTACTTCTCTACTATGACCTTTCTTGTAAAAGGCTGAGGTGTTTGGAACAAGCAAGCTATGTTAATACCTGTTTTTCTTATCTTCATAATCAATATCTGAATCTCTCACTCAGTCACTCAATTTTGGCTCCTTTTCAGGATTCTGAACCAGCACATTGTTCTTATGGAATTATCCTTTTTAAAAAAAAACATTTTGTCTCCAGTTTTGCTCTTGCATTCCCCTTCCAGACTAGGTAAACTAATCCTTAAAAACATGCATCACTACAACTATATGTGCCAGTGACATATCAAGTCTGTGGTGGGGCCAGGGTCATGTCTCAAGCATGACCTTCCCTAAGGGCAAGAGGATGGGAGTCTCCAGGTTTTAGGACAGGGCTCACCCTTGGATGCAGTGCTGCCCGAGCTGCCACACCCCCTGCCATGAAGGAAGTTTGAACAATGGGTGAGGGTGGGTCCAGCACTCTACCCCACCCACTGTGAAAACTTCCTTCTTGGCAGGACCCTTTAAAAGCACCCTGCGTGCTGCTAGGGAATTCCCAGAATGTGTGAGGGCAGGGTGCTGACCTCACTCCCTTCCCCTCTGAACATGTCTTTGCAACACTCAGGTCACTGGCCAAGGTCCCCTTCAAGTCCAGAGTCCAGGTCACTTGCTTAGTCCCCTTGTTCCATGGTAGCTATTTTCCTGAGATGCACCCCACCGTAAACTTATATTAAGGACTGGCTTCATTTTTCTTCTCTGCAGCTCTGTATTTAGGTCCATACAATGCCCACTGAAGTCAATGGAAATACTCCCTTTCACTCTAGCAAGAGTTGAAGCAAGCACAATCATAATGTACTTTATAGTTAAATGAAAAGTTTCATGTACAATGTGATGAATCTGTTACCTTGTTCACCCTTGTTCTGTACTTTTGTGAGGGACCTCTTCACTTCCTGGGCCCCTGCAGTCATTGGGGGCCACTCTCCTGGAGGCACCTCACTATAGACAGGTGGGGACTGATACGCGGGCATTCTCAGTGGCCGCTCTGCTGCTGTGGAACTCTCTCCCAGCGAAGGTCCACCTCAGTCCAAGTCTTCTTATGTTCCACCATCAGTGTAAGACCTGGCTCTTCCACCAGGCATTTGGTGGAGGGGAGGGTTAAAGGGTGGGTTGGGGGAGTTGAAGTTTAATGCACACCATTTGTATTTTTTGTGTTTTAATGTTTTATATTGTTTATTTATGTGATTTGTATTTTTAGATTTATTATTATTATTATTATTAACAAACATTTATATAGCGCCAGCAGTGTACCTGGCACTTTACAAAGTAATAAAATAGACACGGTCCCTGCCCCTAGGGCTTACAATCTGAGAGACAGGAGCTGGGGGAGAGACTTAGGAAGGGGAACAGAGGGAGAGACAAGGGGTCTAACATTCATGAAGATGCGAACATTTATATTTTACGATATTATTATGACATTATTGTGAGCCACCTTGAGTTGCCTGAGGCAGGAGGCGTGGCATAAAAACGTATTAAATAAATAAATAAATAATGTTCCAAAGTCCACAGACTTATGTATGCAGATTAGCAAACCATACAAGTGCAGAGCCAAGAATTACTTGGTATATAAGGTATTGGGCTTGGACCTGGGAGACCTAAAAACAGACACAATGGTGGCATGTTTTCATGTGTAGCCCAGGAGCTTGGAGCAGCCCACTGAAACAGAAAACTCTGGGTGTGTGTAGCCCATTGTAAAGGAAAGCTATCTGCTCCATGGGTGTGCCCTTCCTGAGTGTATGCTATTTTCATGCCTGCCTGATTTGCATGCACATTCCAGGTGCATGATGGGAGGCCACAGAAGACAATTGGGGGGGGGGGGCTTGGACAATAGGGAATTAGTTCCCACCACCACCAGAGCAACAATGGTTTTGGACCACAATAATCTGGACAAAATCTTGGGTCTAGTTTGGGTTTGGGCCACCATAACGTGACTAGCTGTCGGAAATACTGCCCCTCAAGGTGCTGGGCCAATGCAAGGAAACCCCCTGGAGATGGTTTGTGTACTTTGGCAGTGTTGGCATAGTTGCTCTTTCTTTTGAAGTCTCCAAAGATTGTTGGAGTGCTGGCATTGGAGCTAGACCAGTTAGTGCTTATGGAGTTCCTCTGACCCAACCTGTAGCTGAAATCACTTGCTGAGTTAAAGACAGGGTCATAAGAAGTGCCATTCTGGGTCAGACCAATGGTCTATTGAGCCCAGCATCCTATCTCAGACAGTGACCAAACACGGGTGCCTGGGAGAAGCACCCAACAGGTCGCTATGCTATCCATTCCCCTGTGGGGCTGGCTCCTGGCAGTAAAGGGTTTTGTTCCCCAGTCCTATCTGGCTAATAACTGCTAATGGACCTATCTTTTAGAAACTTGTCCAAACCTCTTTTAAACTCAGCTATACTGCTGGCCTTGCCCACCTCCCCTGGCAGTAAATTCCACAACCTAATTGTATGCTGAGTGAAAAAATACTTTCTTTTGTTTGTTTTTACTCTGTCACCTGTGAGTTTCATGGAGTGTCCCCTAGTTTTAGTACTAGTTGAGAGGGTAAATAACCATTCCCTGTTTACAAGTTCCTCCCCACTCATGATTTTATAGACCTCTATCATATCTCCTCTCAGGCATCTCTTTTCCAAGCTGAAGAGCCCCAACCTATCAAGCCTCTCCTCATACGGGTGATGTTCCATACCCTGGATAATTTTTGTTGCCTTTCTCTGTACCTTTTCTAGCTGAGCTATGTCTTTTTTGAGATGGGGTGACCAGAACTGCACAAAATATTTGAGGTGCGGTCACACCATTGATTTGTATAGAGGCATTATGACAGCCTCAGTTTTATTCTCTATTCCCTTGTGAATAATTCCTAGCATTCTATTTGCTTTTTTGACTGCTGCGGCACACTGGGCTGAGGATTTCAGTGTATTATTCACCATCATTAGAGAACAGTGCCAAAGAGAGTAGCCAGTGTTGGATGACTGGATCGGGTAAGTCCTTCTGACCCAGTTCTTTGTTGAAATCATTTGTTGGGTCAGGAAGTGGGCTCTCACGGTCACCAGAGGGCAGCACCAGAGAAAGCAGCTAGCATGATATGGCTGGAGAAAGCAGCCTGCATGGGATGACTGGATGTGGTAAACTCCTCTGATCAAGGCCTTAGCTGAGATCACTTGCTGGGTCAGGAAGTGGGCTCCCATGGTCTCCAGAGGTTGACACCAGAGAAAACAGCCAGAGTGAGATGGTCAGAGAGAGCAGCCTGCATGGAATGACCTGACCTGGAAAGCCCCTCTGATCCAGCCTCTTGCTGAATTCACTTGCTGGATCAGGATGCAGGCTCCCAGGGTTTTCTGAAGACTGTACCAGGGAGCTGCAGGAGCCCTTGAGGAACAGCCTCCCTGGGCCAGGTTGAGGCAAAGAGTGCTGAGGCGTGACTGAGGATGCAGCTCATCCCCCCCGTCCCACCCCCCGAAGAACTGTGAGCGGGGCAAAGGGGTTTGGAAATGCAGAACTGTGACTCTTTGCTATGACACCGGACTCTTGCACTGAGGGTAGGATTTATATGCAGGAGTGGGATATATGTTCATCAGTACCAGCTGCCCCTTTATTTTAATACTTTGCTAAGTCTTACCTTAATAAAGCTCCTTTGTTCACAACCTGAACCTAGCTGGCGTGCTTGCAACTGGGGAAAAGTAACAGCCTGCCAGGCTGTCCAATAAAAGTTAGTGTCCCAGATTTCTGGGTAGTGGCTCAAACCAGTGTGTTTAGTTGTGCCAACCCTTTGAAAAAGTAACCCAACCCTTCTTTCCACAGACACAACTGACACAAGGGTTACACATGCTTTGGCCTGTGAGTCACCGTTATGTCTGTTGAAGCCCAACATATGTTGGACCGAGATTCCCTCAGCTCATGTTGGAGGCTATCCCAGGCTCTGACCTCCGTGAATTAGCTCCAGGTCACTGCCTGGGCTAGCCTCTGCCTGACTGGAGAAAAGCAGGCCACAGTGGGATATCACATATGGTGTGGCCCACTGTGAACCAGTTTGGATTGGATCTGCCATGACTGGTCACCATGGCAACCAGTCATGGCAGAGAGCAAGGTGCTGTGTGCAATGCGGGGTTATGGCTAGCAGTCACAAATTCCTGTATCTCCCCAACCTCTCCAGAAGCCCACCTCCAGGAACATGTGGTGAGTAGCCTGACCTGGTCCGGACCATGTCTGTCATGACTTCCCATTCTGACCTGGAGCAGGTTGCTGTGGTGACATGGTCATTTCTGTTTCCACCCCTAGATTTCAAATCCCATCTTAGCCATGAACTTGCTGTATGGCCTTGGGCAAGAGACTATGCCTCAGTTCTCCATTTGTAAAATGTAAATAACAATAATCTACTCACAGGATTAATACGAGAGTGACCTATAAGGAATGTAAAGCATTTTGAACACTGAAAGTGTTGTATAAATCATGGCTAATATTAATAACTAAGTATTTGTCATTCCCTTAGTAAGTCTAATATGCAGAAAAGTTGGATGTTTTTACACACATTTCTCCTGGGGTGTCTTTAGACATAACGCTGTTCAGTGTTCTGTAACACAGTGTCTTGCCATTACAGTGTTTAGACATACCGTCAACACAGTGTTCACCCCAAACACTGGAAGTAAACAACTGCCAGGTCTTGACAGTTTAATCAGTGTTTGGTGTGAACACTGTGTTTGAGTGTATGTCTAAACACTGTAACGATAGGACACTGTGATACAGAACACTGAACAGCATTATGTCTAAAGACACCCCTCGATGTTTGCTGTTACATCCTGAAATTTTTGTATGTCTAAATCACTCACCCAGATCTTAAACATCTGAATCTTTGAACTTCTGCGTAGAACTTTTCCCAGAACTTTTGTGTGTAAAAAGTTCTCCTGGTAAACTGCTTTGCTCCAGGCAGCTGTAGTTACTTGGTTTCCATGGCAGCCTGTAACATCTACAGCTGTGGCTACTTTAGGCTGCCTCGGGGCAGTGTTTGTGTGAAGAATGTATCCAGGAACTGCCTCAGGGCAGTGTGTGTGTGAAAAATGAATCCAGAACTTACTTTTGGACTTGTAAACCCAGAAAATTGAAAAATCTGGAACTTTAATGTGTACGTAAAAATGCCCACTATTGCACATAATACATTAATTTCTCAGAATCCAATTTTTTAAGGCTAGTGAATTGGACAGTGGAAGGGCAATTCTCACCAGCACAGTTCCTATCAATTGCATGATTAGAGAGTCAGGAGAGAAGAGAGTTCTGGAAGTCCTCAGACCTTGGGTGAGTGCCTATGTCCAAATAGTCCTAACTTACAGTGTTTCCTCTGATTTGGATGGAAATTTTAAGAACATCCGACAATCTTTTAGGCTGCGATGGTTTTGCAGGATTTGCAGCGTCTGCAAAAAAACACAAAGGTGGTCAATACCCCTGTCCCACATTGCATAGAAAAAAAAATTCTGCTTAACAGAAGAAAAAAAAGAGGCCTACCATCACTGTCGCTATCTCCAAACACCTCTCTGAAGGTTAAGTTGATAATTCCTCCAGAACATGACTGTTGATCTGGAAAAAAAGAGGGGTCTCACTAATTTTCCACTCACTCCCCAGATGGCCCCCTCCCCCAAAAGACTAGAATAAAATACATACACTCTTGCACTCGTGGAGATGTCTGTTCAGCCATCTCTCTCTCTCCCTTGTTCTAGTTAGCAGTCTTGGTATTTGCTAACCATGCAGATGAGGGGGAAAAAATGAGAATGAGAAACAGGTCTGGCCAATTTATTCCAGGACAGGCCTTGAAAATAAGAACCAGCTAACTCGTACTCATAGAACCCCGTTAGAGCAAATTTTACCACCCATGCAAAGTTTCTTATCAAGCGCATTAAATGCTAACTCAGAAGGCTCATTTTATTTTCTTTAAATCTCTTTTGCTATTGTGGTGCTTATGTGACAATGTGGTTGTGTAGTGTTTGTGCAGACAGCATTTTGGAACTAATCTTCCTAGACCTTAGGGTGGGCAGGGTACTGACATACACATTCATACATATTACTGTTCCCAGGGTTGATGCCCAGAAAAGACAGCACTGTGTAGCTGCTTTCTTTATCCCCAGGGTTCTCGAACCCCTTATGGTGGGGCGGCTTAACAACACCCCAAGATTATAGCTTACTTTGTTAATAGGATAGAGTACACAATACTGTCAATTGTGACCCTTTATAGTTGTTTTTTTTGTTTGCTAACACACACACACACACACACACACACACACACACACACACACTACTGTTCACAGGGGTTGGTGCCCAGAAAAGACAGCACTGTGTAGCTGCTTTCTTTAGCCCTGGGTTCTCGAACCCTTAT
>QEPC01001038.1:184165-196343 GCA_003113815.1 Sphenodon punctatus | reverse complement strand
CTCCTTTGCCTCACACCCAAAATTCCCCCTGCCCTCGTTCTCGTCCCCACACCAAAAGCACCTCCCCGGTCCTCGCTTCCTTGCCCCTCACACCCAAAGCACCCCCTGCCCTTGCTTCCTTGATCCCTACAGCCAAAGCTTCCCTCTTCCCTTGCCCCCACACCCAAAGCACCCCCAGCCTTCATTCTCCACCCCAACACTGAAGGTGCCACACCCAGCCCTCCTTCCCTTGCTTCCCCAGCACCCCTTCCCAAAGCACACACCTGACATCATCTCACTCACCATAGAAAACAGGACGAAGAGCTGGGGTCACTGCGGCAACTGGAAAATTTTGCCTTGTAATCAAGATTCTCGCTGCTAGGGTAGTTCTTCTTTGAGTGGCTCCTCACATTCTCACATCTTTTTCCCAGTTGTGAGAATGTTCAGAGCCATCTTGAAGAACCTTGTTTACAAGGCAGAAACCTTCTGGCTATGGCAGCTCCGGCTCCTTGTCCTGGATTCTATGGTGAGTGAGACAATGTGGTGTGTGTGTATGTGTGTGTGCACTGGGGAACCAAGGGAGTGAGGTCAGGGGTTCCTTGGGTGTGGGGGGTGCCTTGGGTATAGGGGCATGGGGAAAAAGGGCAGAAGGAGTGGGGACGCAGTTGTGATTTTGGCAGAGGCAGCCAGGTAGGGGTACTGAGTGAAGTACCAAGGGAAATGGAACTAGGGTCACCAGGATGTTTGTCCTCCCCGATACCCTGAACCCCCCAGGCACAATTGCCCCGAGCCCTGCTCAGGGAAGGAAAAGTCAGGTGCAGACGCAGCAAGTAGCACTCCTCTTCAAAGCAGCCCCACCCCTCTCCATAGGCTTACATAGGGTTTTTCTCTACCCCATAACTTTCAAACTACTTGTTGAATTTTAAAAAGAAATGAACAAACAAACAAACAAAAAAACAAAAAAACAAAAAACCAAAAGCAGTCCCTGGCAGCCTTCTTTAACTTTCTAAAAGGGCTTCACCTCCTCCCAAACAACACTAATCCCCAGCAACCTGCCCAGATCGAGACTAAATAAAAAATCAGGCTTCAAAGTGCAGTTGTTAAACTGCAATATCTCAGCTTTCGCCAGCTGATATATCTGAGATTTGGACAGGATAAACTGCATAAACCACTGATCCTCCACTACAAATGTCATGATGCTAACTTTAAGCATTTCAGTTTTTGATAAAATAGAGTGTTTGGGCATTATAATGTAGCGTGCAACACACCTTAACTATTAGAGCACTCCTGCGCTCTAATAATTATTTTCATTATTATTTATTTATTCAAACTGCTTTAGAATCCTTATCCAAATTTTACCCTCCCAACAGCTCTGAGAGGTAGGTCATTATTATTCTCATTCTACAGAGAAGGAGCTGAGACTGAAAGATAAGGATTTGTCCAAGACCATGCAGTGATTTGGCTAAGACAGGTTTTGAAGCCTGGTCTGTGTCAGGGCTTGCAGGGGCTTTGGAGTAGGTGGGCCCTGAGGAGAGGGCCTCCTGACTCACCCCGCCGCCGGGGATGTAGGGTCTGCGGGGAACTGAAAAGCAGAGATTCAGACATGGGGAGCTCCTCTGCCGGTGCTTGATGATAGGTCAGCAGGAGAGACAGAGAACAACCCAAATGCCACCACGCTGATGGGGCTGACTTGCCCGGCCCCTCAGCACATGCACAGCATTACGGAGTTGCCATGGGAACTGATGCACTCTGCACGTCTGCACAAGGTGGCAGTGTGGGCCTTGCAGCAATAAAAGGCATTAGGAAATGGATGGTCTTGCTGGTAATCAGCATCTCTGCTAGTAAAGACTGGCCCCGTGTGGTGAATGTAGTGACTGAGTTACTTCTGGTTTGGGTTCATATATACTCTGTGTGTATATATATATATATATATATATATATATATATATATATATATATATATATACACACACACAGAGAATATATATGAACCCGAACCAGAATCTGAACACGTACTGACCGAACCGAACGAGGTTCAGAAGTTTGGAGTTCAGCTTGAACTCGGCCTGTTCGGAAAGAGATGTGATTCACCCATCCCATCCCATCCCATCTATCTCTCTCTCTATATATATAGATGGGATGGGATGGGATGGGATGGGATGGGGGAATCACATCTCTTTCCGAACAGGCCGAGTTCGGGCTGAACTCCAAACTTCCGAACGCGTTCGCCATCCCTAACCTAAAGAAGGGCTGCCCATAGAGCGCAATCTTTTCCCCCAACATGCACGTGGCTTTCAGTTGAAAGGCAACTTCCTCCCTAGTGCTTATGTGCTGATGGACTTGGCAGCTGCCCCCCACCCCAGCTCCTTCATGGTGCACTGATGCTTCTGGGCCTCAATTGTCTGCTGCTGCTGCACCACTGACAGCACTGATGGGAGGGACAGATCATGTTGATGACACAGTTCTCAGAGGGACAGCCATCACCTCAGCACCAGACATTTCTGCCACAGGACTAGTATCTGCCTCGCTGTTCCCAATCTGAGATATGTCCCCTGAAGAGGAGTACTCGGGCCCTGAGTCTGATTGACTGTCCAGATTGAACGCTGCTGCCACTTGTCCTGACAAAGACCCCCCCTCTGACCCCCCTTCACTGAAACTGCAAGCCTGGCTCATCCAAAGCCCAGGCCTCAACAAGCACTGGTTCAGGACTTCCTCATTCCTGGAATTCCTAAGGGGGGGGAACTCTACACCTAAGACAGGTGACGTGGGATGATCGAATCATAGGAGAGGGGCTGCTGGATTGCAGTCAGCTGACCCTCCTGAACAAATCAGAATGTAGGTCAAGGATGCCTTTAAAAGGACCAGCACAGGCATTTTGACTCTCTCTCTCTCTCTCTCTCTCTCTGGACTCACTGAACTGCTGCTAGGCTGGTGACGTCTGGAGGCACGCATGGACTATATGGCTTAACAGTAACTCTGGCCTTGCCAGAAGAAGAACTTGGACCCCATAGGAAAACCATCCCCTATGGAGACCTGATCAGCACTACTGTGAGTACTTGCTAGCTACAGTTATAGGAAGACACTTTTTAAATGGGCTATGTCCACAGGACTGACTCTGATTGCTCAAAGGGTTATCACCCCTAGTTCTATGCTTTTATTTCTTTTTGTTATATGTACCGGTAAAGTCTAAGTTTTCTTTTTACCCTACTGGGTGTGTGTGTGTGTGTTATTGGTTGACCATTAAACGCCTCCTTTGGGCCAGGTGGCAAGCAAAGAGGGAAAAATCTACCATTGGCTAGGGGCCAACAGCTTTGGAACCAAAGGAAGCCTCCTGTGGGTAGCTCTGGGGATCTGCCTCCAACGCACAGGAGGAAATCCCAGAAACTGAGTGCCAGGAAAGGGGAGTGCTTTTGGGAAGCTGTGAGGCTTATACCTTGTTGGGTTCACATGTCCTGAGGGGTGTTAATGCACTCTGAATTACCCTTAGGTGGTGGCAGCGAAATATCAAGGGTTTGGGAGGGTTTGCCAGCTGTGGGAACCCCTGGTCAGAGATTTGGAGAAACACAGAGAGGTGGGTGTCTCAGCTGTATAGCACCCCCTACTGGCATTTTGCCAGAGGGGACATTTCCCCGCCTCACCTCCTGAGACTGGGGGCCAAGTTGATGGAGCAGTTGCTCATCAAGGTATCTGTCTGCTGCCGCTGCTGCCATAGGTTCTTCTACCAGGCAATCCAATGTCTGCCACTGCTCCACCGATGCCTGGCAACCTGAAATGCCCAGTCAAGTAGAGGTGCCAGGCCAGCCACCGAGCCTCAAGGCTTCCAGGCCTCTGCTGCTGCTGCTGGGTCTCAGATGGCCATCATTGGTGCCACAGGCACCCCCTGGGGCCAAACACCAAGCCTTCCTGCCCGGGCAACCTGGGGTGCCAAGCGCCAAGCCTTCCTGATCTCTTTTGCTGTTTCTGCTGCTGCTGGGACTCTGACAGCCAGCCCTGGTTCCACAGGCACCCCCAGGGGCCAAGCACCAAGCCTGCCTGCCCGGGCAATCCGGGATGCCAAGCGCCAAATCTTCCTGGTCTCTGATGCTGCTGGGTCTCCGATGGCCTGCCATGCCTCCCCGGGCCCCACTGAGGGGTCCCAGAGCCCCCCCAAACCCGCTAGTGGCTCCAAACTCTGCCGAACGTTCAGCAGGACCGAACTCCGCCGAACTGAACCCATGAACCCAAACTCAGTTTTTGAACTGAACGGCCGAACGACCGAACATCAGAACCCCATTCTGTTCTCACATTCCTAACTAACAGGCCTCTGCCAGACCAACTTTCTGGTGCCTCCATTCTGACATGTATCCCAGTTACCTAGCTTGGATGTCGTATGGGTAACTGGAAGTAAAAACTAGTAGTAGAAACTGGGAAAGATGCACTAAAAATAAATACCATTGTTAAATGGTCAATTTATTTGGCCTGGCATCTCTTGCTTTAGGTGTAGCAAGATCTGTCCCTCCAAGACCTTGATCTAATACTTGATTTTGATCCTTTTGTTCCAGTTCTCGTGCTACAGAAAGATAGAGGTAGTGTTGTTTAACAGATTGTTATCTGCTTCTCATGGTACCCTGACACAACTCTCACTGGTTTTCAATTATTTTATTCCATGCCATGCCACCAAGCAGATGGTAATATATGCCCCACGGGCTGTAGTGTTACAAAGGGAGTCTATAGGAAGACTCCTTTTGGTTAAGCAATTGGAGTGGCAGTAACTAGGGCAGAGCTAGATGAGCAGCATTCCCAGACATTGATCAAAATCTTAAACAGAGATTTGTTTTCTCTCTAATTATTTTACAGGGAAATCACAAAGCCAATGTGACTTGCCTGCAACTCTTCACTTGCATAAGAGTAGTGCCACAATTAAGACTAAGAGCTTCCCAACAGCCAGCATACACCTCTGAATCTAGCCCCCACTGCTTTCCTTAATGGCATTTGTTGTGATGCAGAAATTACAAGGCCTAACACCACACAAGACGTATGAGGCCTAGTACTGAGTGTGTGCACGCCATTGCATCCTAATTGAATGCACCGACAAATCAGAAGAAAAGGATGTTAGCGCTTAAATGTTGAATATTTTGCTTAAATATTAAACAGTTACAGCTCTTTTAACATGCACCCTTGTTTCATCTAGATGAGGAAAGAGCCTCCTAGCTATTGCTGAGCTCCTTGAATGGGCATATTGCCATAGTTTATTTTGTGTTATGGTGCTATAGGACCTTCTGAGCCAATCAAAATGCGAAAATATCAATCATGAGGCCATAAAAACCTATAAAACTCAGAGTTGCAGAAAGAACTCAAACCAAGCACATTAGGTTTTGCATAGAGTAACTTGTTTGCAAGTGTTTTATAAACCCCAAGCAACTAAAATGGAAGCGTGAATGCCAGGGATATGATATTTCAATTCACTTACTGGGGCGCTTAATAATTTCAGCAGCACATTTCCATCAAGTGCGCACACTGCATTTATTAAGGAGTTTTATGCAGTTTTCTTTTCCAATTCAAGGTGATTATATTTTTACAAAAACACGAAGGAAAATTACTATAAAAACATTCCCACCTACAAAAGGAGGACTGTACATTTGTGAAAGAGTGTTTAGAAGCTGACCTTCAGAAAATGTCTTGAAATCAAGTTAACAAAGCAGCAGTGTGGGGGTTCTCTTCTCAGGAGAATATGCATGAATCTGTAGCACATGTACAACCCCCTCAAACCTTAGATGCATATTTGGGCATGGTTCACATGTACTAGGAGACAGTTACACTTCATCTGACCTCCACTTACATCACAATATATTGCTGAAATGAATGCCTGCAGTGACTACTGTATTCAACAAATTTGGCTGCTTCAAATCCATTTAAGTGAAGTGGGCACAAAGTATGGTTTGCTTGCTGCTTTGCTTATGTTTTTGGATATTCATTTTGATTATTTAATAAATGACATACCCAAAAAGGGTAGGCAAAATCCCAGCTTGAACTAAGAAATCAAATCAAAATAGCCTAATTAACAAATATATGACTATCACCCTTTTTACATGGGCTGCATTACAGGGGGATTGGTGTGCACCACAGTCCATGTGCGCTGGTTGGGTGAGAAGTTCTGACAAGTTCACACCGATGCACACCGACCTCCCCCCCACCGCCACCCATCATCACCCACACACGGAGGCACCTCCATTTTGTCCGGTGCCTGTGTGCATGAGTGATGGGTGTAGATGGGTGTACATGCATGTGCACGAGAGTGCGCACGCACACACACAGCCACAGCGTGGTTCTGACAAGACTCACCCATGCATAAACACCCAGATTTCTGGGTGTTCATGCATGGGTGCTGTCCATGTAAAAAGGGCCTACGACATGGCTGAAAAAGACTTATATAGATAGTCATTTGTTAGAATTAATATGTAAATAATCTTACTGAATTTATATTAGCATATTCATTTCAGCTCTAATTTAATATGTACTTCTTAGGCAGAGGTGAAGCTAGCATTTGCATTTGGAATAGTATTCCTCATTGGGTAAAACCACATGTGGCCAGCAGGACTGCTCCCCAGGCTCGCCCTGAGGCTGAAAATCATGGGCGACACAGTTCAGATAGAGGCACTGAACTGACGTGCCTGTGGCTGGGAAGTCATTCCACTGTCCATATGATCCAGCTAGGGCAGGGAGCACAATAAACAGCTGGGTGGCCCCATCCACACTCTGCTCCCAGCGCCCTGCCCCCTCCATGATGAACAGCCATGGTGGTCAATGAGACACAGCCATGGTGACTGCCCATTGCAGCCCCTGGCCCAGGACAGGTATACCACTTTGGAACAGACATGCTAGTCTACTACTGTGGCCTGCTGTGGTCCACATGGGCAGACCTTAGCATGGGCTTTGACCTCAGAGATTTGCCGTGGTCACAGACCAGGTTAGCTGCCAACACGCCCTGGGACAATATTAGGGCAGCAGTTGCATCCCAGTAAATGACATTGGATGTCAGACTAAGTGTGGTCAATTTCTACCTTTGAATGTGCTGTGCTATTATGGGACTCATAACACTGTGTCAGTGACTGAAAGGAAAGAGTAGAACTGCATCAGTGCGAACCTCTTCCACTTAAACATTTTGTGTGAAGGTAGCTATCAGATGAGGGATTTGCAAACTAATTTTGCATCAAAGTGAAATATACCTCCTCTGAGAACAGTCATTGTTTTGACATAAGAGATGTATCTAGATCTGGATATATAAACAATATATTACTCAAGAGAAGAAAGAATGGCTATTAATTAGAGTGCAAGTTTGGGTTTTAGGAGATTTGCTTCTGGGACTGATGTACAGTAGCCTCAGCATATGTTGAGCAGGCTTAGAGAGTCAACTCCCTGAACCTGCCTGATAGAAGTGTTATGAGTATGAATATGTTAAAGACTGTCACATGCTCAGATGCAATGGCTATAGGGAGTATATAAATCCATAAAACAGACAGGTTTGAGATGCAGATTTTTTTTACATAGCTGTCCATGGTACAATGCTTGCAAATCAAGTATTTTCACCGACACACGAAAGGAGACTACAGAAAGAATTTGGGTTTTCCACATTGGAACAGACATGCTAATTTCCTGCTGTGGCCTGCTGTGGTCCACATGGGCAGCCCTTAGCCTGGGCTGTGACCTCAGAGATTTGCCACGGTCACAGACCTTTACCACCTTAATAAAGGCTGCAAAACTTTATTAACCAATAAATTGGCAGTGTGGGTAAAAACATGGGATGAGTAAACCAATCAAACCAGAACAATCTAGAACCGTACCCCTCCAACCAACAGGCCCAGGGCCTCAGTTCACTGATCCAAAATGGAGACTCCATGTCTGTTCCCATGGACCTCATTTCGGGGTCCAGAGGAAAAAGTGATGGTTCGTAGAGCAACTAGGAACAGCATGTATCCTGCTTAGTAGCACAGTTCCTGCCACCTCCCTGGGTTGAGTGGGACCATGTGTCACCTATCTCCCAGTCAACTTGCCCATCGCTCAACTCAGAAGGAGGTATCTCAGCCTTCAGAATGCTGTTTCCTTACAGTTCTTTTCCAGTTTCATGAGCTCTCTTTTTCCATTGGCAAGTCTATGGTGCAAGTCTAGTGCCATAAACGTATGACAATGAGCAAAATTAATAACTGCATAACCTGAACACCCCCACAGTTGCACAACCTGAACATTGGAGGGGGGATGGCACTACAAGGAAGTTTTAAAAACAAAACAACCCCTGTGTTCTGGGTGGGGAAAGACCTGGAAACCATTGTGGCTACTATACAAACAAGGCTACAGAATCAGAACTTGCAGGAGGAGCTAGCCCAAATTAGAACCTCGGAGCATATGTCTGGTTACCTTCCCCTTATTAGACCCCACCCCCCTCCCGGGATGGCAGACTATATATCATCAGCTATCTCGGTTAGGGGGAAGTACCTGTTTCTTTGCGCGAGACTTAATGCCTTGCCCACAGCCGTACTTGAGGGGCGGCTGAGGGCCAGACCATTTGCCGAGCGTCTCTGCCCCTTTGATGGGCAGTGTGTGGAGACTTTCCATCATGTATTATTTGACTGCCAACTATACGATTCCATTCGCTCGGAGTTTCTCACCTCCTTTCTACAAAGGTTCCTGGGGAGAACTGAGTGGAACCTTCAGTGTTTGGCCTTGGCTGATGTGGACCACTCAATTACAAGTGCTGTGGCCCAGTATTTGATACTTGCATTTAATTTACGTAGTTTGTTTTTAAATTTTAGGCAGCCCACTTAAGGAGGGTAAGTTTGTGGTACTTGTTTGTAACCAACTAGTAGTTCTGAGTGCTATACTTGTTGGACAAGTTTTAGCAGCGGATTCTGGTTCGGTGTAGGTTGTGTATATTTTTTGTTTTGTGTATTTTGTATTTTATGTATCATTTTTTTATACAATATTGGCTTAGGCCGCAAATAAACTTTCTCTAACTTTCTCTCTCTAAAAACAAAACAAAACAAAACAAACAAAAACCCTACAGGCTCTGTCCAATCTCTCCAGTACCTACGGAAAAATACCTTCCCAGTCCCAATGAAGGTGTTGTGATGTGCCTGTAGTGCCAGTCAAAGAGGATGGGTGGGTGGATCTTTTTTGTCCCTGAGTACAGACCAACACCTGGCTGCTCCCCTCACAGCTGCCCCTAGTAAGTAATCTT
Organism: Sphenodon punctatus; assembly: GCA_003113815.1. NCBI lineage: Eukaryota > Metazoa > Chordata > Lepidosauria > Sphenodontia > Sphenodontidae > Sphenodon > Sphenodon punctatus. The sequence goes on along the minus strand of QEPC01001038.1, from coordinate 187,153 downwards.
TATTGCGGCACGAGCGTTTGCTATGGCCAAATTATAAACATCAAACATCAAAATTTTGAAAACAACACCAACAATACATCAGACACCCAATACAGTCTATTTATCAATCAGAGGTAGGGGTTAAACCACTGATCTCTCACAATATTGTGAGAGATCAGGTGAACCCAGAAGTTCACCGGAAGGCCTAGTAGCACTGAAGCTGGCAGCCACAGTCAGTGCTGAAGGCGCCGGAGTTGGACCGCCACCGCCCGGAGCGCAAGGTAGGTGATCCCTGGGTGGGGAGGTAGGGTGATTCCTGGGGTGGGGTGTGTATTAAACCACCCCCCACCCCAGGGATCACCCTAGTACCTGCTGGTGCAGGCTCTGGGTTGCCGGCAGTGGCCCGGAGCCCGCACTAGCAGGGACTTTGGGGGAAAATAATTTTTTTTAAAGCCAGGCTGGGCAGGGTGGGTGGGGGGTGTCCCCCTTTCCACCCGCTCAGTCTGGGAGGGGGAGGGGGGAGGGTTTTTTTTGTTTTTTCCCATTGATTTCAATGGGGACAGTTCCCCATTGAAATCAATGGATCAAATCCAGTAAAAGTAAACCGGTACACAAATCCGGAAATCCGGTTTTTAAAAATCCAGTAACCGGTAAATCCGGTACCCAGTAATTTCCCTGATGTCCCACCCCTAGTGCCAGCCCTGTACCAGGATTTAAAGGAGCGGGTGAGGGAGCAGATGGCAGGGGCTGGGGGTGCCACCGTCCACTTCACCACTGACCTCTGGTCAAGTAGGAATGTGCAGCACATCTACCTGGCACTGCAGTGATTGATGATGCACTGGTGGCAGGACCCGGAGGCAGTGTTTGGCAGTGGCAGGAGGGGTCCCGAAGTCGGATATAGCTGGGCCCTGCTTCAGGTGGAAGTCATGGACGCTGCAACCCCCACCCTTCTTAGAACATTGAGGCACGTCTGACTTCCATGGTGAAGGAGTGGGTCACACCAGGCACACCCTTCACCAAGGGGTGCATATTGAGGGCAGTCCACAAAGGGGGCTTCACCAGAATCCCTTCACCTGGTGGTCAGGGATGCTCTGGGCTTGGGGGAGATGGGGATTGGGGGAGGCACCCTTAGTTCCCTGATCAAGTGGTGGAGGAAGCTGAATGGCAGTTTCTTTGACTGGAGTATGATGGGCAGCGACCTCCTCTGGGTGAATCAGGCTGAGAAAGACTCCCCAGTGCACCAGCAGGTGCAGGATGTGTCCACCCAGTGGAATTCTTCCATGTTCCTGATGCTCGAGCAGCTTCTTGAGCAGAAAGCCACCTTGCATCAGGTTCAACTGGTGATGGACAGTGGGGCACCTCCAGAGTACTATGGGGTGGAATGGGAGATCCAGGAGCTCTATGGGCACTGGAAGGGTGATCTGGTGCAGAGGGTCTGGCAGGCAGAGTGGGCTCTGGAGAGTGAATGGCAGCAGCAGCAGCAGCAGCAGGACGGCCCTGGGGATGTTGGGAGTGGGAGCAGCCACCCCTTTCAGTCAGTGGGGTCTATCCCTTCCCCCACCAGCAGCAGCAAAAGCAGCACCCCCCCCTATTGCTTCTGGATGATGTGGATGGAAAGTCCTCCCTGCCTGGAACGTAGGCCCCAGATCCCTGAGGGTGGGTCCTGGGGATGGAGTAGCTAGCTGTTTCTTGATGCCATAATAGATGCCTGTGTTGATCAGAAGCAGATCCGGCTCCCCCCAGGCCATGCTGTAAGCGAAAAAGGACCCGCCACATGGGTCGGCAGAATGATGGCCCCAGAACCCTGATGGTGGGTCCTGGGTCTGTAGTGGCTGGCTGTTTCTTGTTGCAGTGGAATGACAGCTCCCCATTAGCAGAATTATAGCCCCAGAACCCTGAGGGTGGGTCCTGGGACTAGAGTGGCAGCTTCTGGATGAAGTTGTATGACAGCCCTCCTTGCCTGGAAATTAGGCCCCAGAACCCTGATGTTGGGTCCTGGGGATGGAGTGGCTGGCTGTTTCTTGATGTGGTGCAATGACGGCTCCTTGTGAGCGGAATGATGGTCCCAGAACTCTGAGGGTGTGTCCTGGGACTGGAGTGGCTGGCTGTTTCTTCATGCAGTGTAATGATGTCTCCCTGTCAGCAGAATGATGGCCCCAGAACCCTGAGGGTGGGTTCTGGGTGAAGGCATAGTTTCCATGTGGAGGGTGCTTATGCCTTAGACCATGGCCCAGGTACAACCAGCTTTGCTCCTGTTGGACACAGACAGCTAGTTTAGAGGAAGTATCGAACATCATCACTCAGTCAGGTGAGGAAATAATGAAGAGGAGCTTGCTTGCAGGCTGACATGGGTGGATCAGCGGCAGAGGACTGGCCAGGGCTTGGTGCTGGGGACCCCTGCTTGGCTGTAGGCATTGCATGCTGTCTTGCTGGCCCTTGGAAATCCATAACTTTGGGCTAAGGATTGGCTCTAAAGACTGGGTCGGTTGGTCTGGGGCACGAAGCGGGGCTGGGTGGGAACTACAGCTGGATGAGGCACCGCACCCCCTCTCCGCTTTGCCAGGGAGGGTGGGGCAGCAGAGGCGGCGACTCTGGACGTGAGTCTCCCCAGCTGCAACAGGCATTGCCCACCCCTCCATGCCCCACCCTCCATGTCATCCTCCGTGGGGCAGCAGCAGAAGCCTGACCAGCGTTGTACTCTCCGGATCTCAACAAACTCATCTGCAAATTGGTCAGTCCTTGCCCACTGGTGAATCTCATGGACACCCAGACCGCCAACAAACTCATCTGAGCTATGCCCATCTACAAGAGAGAGGAGCCAATGGCTGATGTGCAGTAGGGCTGATGCGAAATCAGCTGTTACCGCTCCGCGATTCCATTCCTAAACCTCGGCATCCCTGTTTGCGCCTCGCATAATTTCGCGCGATACTCCGCGATTCTGCATTATTTTCGCTACAAGAATTCGCGGATGTGAAATGTGTCTGTATCACCGCTTCCTTCATCGTTACC
>QEPC01001038.1:157297-174265 GCA_003113815.1 Sphenodon punctatus | reverse complement strand
AAAGCTGCTACTGGGAACCAGATCAAATGCGGCTCTCAAATCGATGAAACCCACATATAAGGCTTTACCTGAGCCTGCATACTTCTGAATCAAATGCGACAAGAGAAAACAAAGGTCCAAGATCGCCCTCTCCTCCCAGAAACCAATTTGCTCATTCCTCACTATGTTCTGTGACTCAGCCCACCCTCTCATTTTAACTAAAAGGAACTTCGCATACAACTTCCCAATTGTACTAAGTAGGCTAATAGGTCTAAAGTGCTTTGGGTCATTGGGAGAGCCCTTCTTAAAGATGGGAACTACAATTGCCTCCCCCCAGTCCTCTGGGATTTTGCCAGAAGAATTTATTCCAGTGAACAGGGTGGCTAGCACCGGAGCCCACCAGTCAATCTCTTGTTTCAGGAAGTCGGCCGGTATAAAATCCCCACTGGGGACCTTACTGCCTTTAAGTGAGGAGATCAGTTTTATTATGTCTCCTGGGCTAACTGGGCTAACTGGGTTCCAATTATCCAAGGTGGGCAGCAACACCAGAGGGTCACCCTGGCCAGCATACAAGGCCGTAAAGTGAGCCTCCCACATCTGAGATGACACCTGCAGGTGATCCTGGAACAGCTTTTCGGCCCTGCACCCCCACCGACCCCTCTGACCATTTTCCAAAACCTCAGGGAGTTCAGATTCCTAGATGCCCTCTCCAACAGGATCCAAGTCTGCCTATAATGGAAATTTCTTTTGGACTTCAGAAGCTCCCTGTAAACCCTTCTACTAGCCACCAAATCTACCCTAATTCTGGCATTATTGGATGATCTATAGAGCCGAGAAAAACATCTCAGCTCAGTTCGGGTGGCACGACACTCATTATCGTACCAATGAGGGGCAGAATTCACACCCCTTTGGCCCCTCGAGGGCCAAGTGGAAAGCAGGGGGAAAAGCCAATTCAACAAATTCTGATAGGAGAGGAGTAGAACATCAGCTGCATTAGTATTGGTCAGAACCTTCCTAAACTGCAACCCCTCATCTGACTGGAGTGCAGATCCCTAAGTATGGCTTAAGTCCTCTCGCCATCTCCTCCTAATAGCCCCCACACCAAACTCTGGGACACCCTGCTCTGATAAGGACCCCATAAATTGCAGGGATAGGAGCAGAGGGACATGATCACTGGTAAATTCTGGACACACCTCAGAATTAGCCACCCATGGGATAAGACCCGCCGAGACTATAATATAATCAATACAACTACTACCCAGCTTAGATATATATGTAAATTAGTTATATATGTAAATTCAGCAGGACAATAATTCTATCCCCGCCCATTCAAGGCATAAAGATCAAGATCAGCTAATAATTTAAACAGCAAGACCCCATTTTTATTAAGACCAACTGTCACAGGGGACAGGGGAAAAGGAAGGGGAGTAATAGGGATTGGGGTCCAAACACACAGGGGAACGAGGGGGAAACAAGTGAGCAAATACAAGGGGTGACTACCTCTGTAAATGGAGTCTCTCTCAAAGACTAGAATGTCCCTCAGGGTAGTGTGTGGGCTTTCCCCCTTGCTCAGAGGGCAACCCTTTTCATCAGCGGGACGCAATGAGAGGTAGCCAAGTGCCCCAGAGGACAAGGATAATACAAGGACTTAAGGGGAACAGACACTCGGAGAACTGCACAGGGTCCTGGGCACCGTGCAACAAGAAATGGTGGGGAACAATGGGGAAGGGAAGGGGTCCAAGGGAAAGGGGAAGGGGGAAACAAAAAGGGATGCATGGGAAAAGGAGGTGAAGGATAGGGCTTGTTCACAAGGGGAGAACTTGCTAGGAATATACGGGGAGAAATGTAGGGGCACGGAGAGGGGGGAGACAGGTAACCCACACCCATGATACCACCTTTCTCTACCACAATGAAGGATACNCACTTGTTGCAGGGGAAGGGAGACACAAGGATCAGACACTCGAATCGACTCTAGAAAACAAGGCTCAGACAAGGAAAGTTCTCAGGACAACAAGAGGGCCAGTCTCTCACAAGTGATTACCGGCAGAGGTCTCAGGCCCCGCCAGTCCATTTTATAGGCAATCCCCTGATCAGGAACAGGTGTGCTCAGGGCAGGGCCCCCACCCGCCGCTGAGCTGTGCGCTGCACTCAACTTCCTGGGGGCAGGGTCTGGAGCGTCCCTGGGATGCAGGGTAGCTCCGCCTCCCCCTGCAATGGTGCCTTCGGCCTCTCTGGACTCGCTGCTGTCAGGTCGTTGCCCGGCAATGGCAAACCAAACTGCTGGCCTGAGTTAGGTAACACGCGCCCTGACACCAACATCCTTTGAGTATTTGGGCATTAGTGGGGAAGGGTCTTCGTCATGCAAAAAAATCCCAAATTTGTTACACCTGTTAATGGGTCTTCATACCAACACCTGCATCAGGATTAGATAGAACAACTCAGGGGCACTCAGGGGCACTGTCCAATAATATTCAAGTGGATAGGGGGCTCAAACAGGGCTGTGTTCTGGCCCCCACTCTCTTTAACTTATATTTGCATGATCTGGCAGGAAATTTCCCAGTGGGGCCTTGTCACTCGCCTACCGTTCATGAGACTGGTGTTCCTTGTCTCTTGTATGCGGATGACACTGTGCTTTTGGCCTGTACCCAAATCAGCCTTAGGCGTTCACTAGACCGTTTTGCGAATTATTGCTGGGAAAATTTGGTAGAGATCAACTATGCAAAATCAAAAATGGTGGTCTTTTTCCGGAAAAAATCTGATCACAGGTGGCTCATTGGAACCCATAAGATTGAACAGGTCAGGATTTATAAATACTTAGGGCTTCTTTATCAGGCAACTGGGGGTTGCTCCTTGCAAGCCCAGGTTGTGATGGCTAGGGCCAAAAAATTAAACACAGACCTACTATCCTTTTTTTCGAGCCAAAGGAAACACCCTTGTGGCACCGGTAATTAAAGTGTTTGCCCTGAAACGCATTCCTCAATTGTACGGGGCACATTTTTGGGCATTGGGCAAATTAAAACTTCTGGAGAGGGTTCAGGATTTTGTTTGGACCCTACTGGCTGCCCCCCCCCCCCCTCCCCCGCAGTGATTAGTGGTATGGCTATTGTCTTGGAGTGGGGACTGACCACGCTACAGGAGAGGTTATGGAGGGGAGACTTAAATTACTGGCTTAGGTTATGGTTTCAACTGGCTGCCTCCCTATCGCAATTGGTGGTGGTAGACAGATGTGTAAACAGCTGGTGGATGATTGTTTGGGGGAAATTAAAAAGCTTAGGATTCTCACCAGAGGAATTATCACTCTTGGGGTATAAAATGACAAAAAGATTAGTGACCCAGTGACTGTCAGATATGGTCCTCCAGGAGAGGTACGCAACAATAAGAGTAAGTAGTGCTCTGGGCCACTATTTTCTCTTGATGGATGGGGCAGATATAACTGTGCCTAGGGGCTATTTGGATTCTGGGCTCTCACCAATGAGTAGGAGACTGGGTTTTTTGGCCCAGGTAAATTATTTCCTGTCTGTGGTTATGGAAGGGCGGTACCGAGGTACTCCACTGGCTGAAAGCCTGTACTCTTGTAAATTGCAGCACACAGAATCCATCAAACATATTATGCTAGACTTCCCCCATTACATGGATGCATGGGAGATGTTGTTATTCCCTCTGTTGAGTACCCATGTTGGGAAATCATGGGAAACCGATGTTAAAATCTTATTCAGAGATCCCTCTTCTGAGGTAATGCGCCGGGTGTCATTGTTTTTACTTCTGGTGTCTCCTAGCAAACTACATCCCAGTGGCACGATCTCCATATAGTTTGCAGTGGTTTTAAATTTTTGGATGGAATGGCTGTAATGGTAGATTTCATATTGTACATTTGGATAGTGTTATTTATTGGTGCAAACTTATGCGTGTGAATTGAGTTTCTTTGTTCGTACTGATTTTATGTTTATTTTAACTATGGATGATATTGTTTTAAAACTGGTGACCGTTTTGATAAAGTTATGTCTGTGTACTGTAATAGCCCATGGCTAGACAGTTTGTAGTAATCATTATCATCTATCTATCTATCTATCTATCTATCTATCTATCTATCTATCTATCTATATGGAATGGGGAGAACACAAACAACACAGGGAGGGGTACAAAACTGAAATGAAACCTAAATCAATCTAATCCTAATCTAAATAAATAAAAAAAAACAAGGGAAGGGAATCAGGGATGGAATATATAGAGGGAGAGGGAAAGGATTCAATGGAGGGGGGAGGGAGCAACAACACAGGGAGGGGTAAAAAAATAAAAATATCTCCTAAATCTAACTAATCTAAGGTAAATAAATGAAACTAGGGAGGTAAATGTGTGGGAATGGGTGAAATAGGAGGAGGATGGGAATGGATTGTTAGGAAAGCAAGCTGCTGGGAAAGGGACACTTCTGGAAATGCAGCTGGAAGGATCAGTGGCTAGCTCAGAAGGATTCAGAAGTGCGGAGGGCAATGACTTTTGTTACTTGCTGCACCCACCTTTCCAGAAGCCCCATTGGTTCCATGCAGCCTAGCCCCATGCCAATCGCAGACTGTGAAGCCATCGTCTGAGGAAAAGAGGGATTGTGATTGGACAGGCAAGATGCTATTCCAAGCCTCTCCACCCTGGGTGCCAGGAAGTCTGCTCCTCAGGTGCCCCCCTCCTTCCTGGGCTTGTTTACACCATTTTTCCTGCCCGAACTCATCCGACCGTGGCTGAATGCGACCGAACTGTTCGGGGGTTTGGAGGTTCAATTCAGATGTTTGGTTCAGCCGTCTGAACGGGCCAAGTTTGGGACAAACACCAAATGTCCGAACTGCGTTCGCACATCCCTACTGTTAGTGGTGTTATGGCTGAGCCAGCAACCAAACTAATAATCCTACATAGTTAACTATGAAGCCTGATTGGAAAATCGAGATCATAGAGCCAAGAAATAATGCAATTTATATCATTTTAATTATTTATTTATTTAAATTTATTACAATTTATATCCCGCCCTTCCCCTCAGGGCAGATTTACAAAGACAAAAACACAAAATAGTAAAAATATAAAACATAATACGTCCCCCCACAAAAAAATCCTACCCTCACACACAAAAACCCACCCACCCAACTTCTATCCCCTAGGAATGTGCGAACACTGGGGGGGTTGGGTGTTCAGCCTGTTCGGAGTTCAGCTGAGCCCGGAACAGTTTGGGTTTGACCTGTTCAGTCCGAACGGGTTGGGGGGGCGAACCCGTTTGGGTGGGGGGGCGGTTTCCTTCCCCCTCCAGGCTGCGCAGGTGGAAGGGGTGCTTGGGAGCACCTCCCCCCCACCCTGCCCAGCCTCAATAAATTTTTATGCCAGGGCTCCGGCCCCAGGTCCGGCGGCAGCGGGTCCAGCAGCCTTCTGGGACAAAGTACTAGGTCTTCTGGGTCAAACCAGAAGGCCTAGTAGTGGCCTGAAGTGCTCCGGAGTGCTGCCACCGCTGGACCCACCAAACTCGCCGCTGCTGCTGCCGCCGCTGCTGCCGCTGCCATCACCCCTGCAAGACCTGGCCCCGGGTCCGGCTGCTGCAGCGGTGGTGGGTCCACCACCTGTGGCACTCCAAGAGCACTTCAGGCCACTACTAGTACTTCTTGTTTGACCCAGAAGGCCTAGTAGTGGCCTGAAGTGCTCCGGAGTGCCTCTGCCACCGGACCCTCCACCGGACCCAGGGCCAGAGTCCTGTCACCGCCAGGTAGGGTGATCCCTGGGGTGGGGGAATTAAAAAACATAAATTATGAGGCTGGGTAGGGTGTTGGGGGAGGTGTTCCCCAGTGCCCCTTCTACCCGCGCAGCCTGGAGGGGGGAGGGTAAACCAGGTTCCTGCCTGCCCCCACCTGAACGGGTTCAGAACCCAAACTTTGTTTGACCAGTTCGGGTGAAGGGCCCTTCACATTCGGGGTGTTCGGGAATGAGCCGAACACCCTGAGTTCGGACCGAACCCCAAACTTCTGAACCGTGTTCGCACATTCCTACTATTCCCTCCTGTCAAAAGCTCTGTCAAACAAAAAGGTTTTACACTGCCTCCAGAAAATGCTTGGGCTCTGGAGGACTTCCAAAGGAAGGGAAAGTCCAAAGTATGGGGACAGCAACCAAAGGATGCCTCTCTGGTGGCCCTTGTCATATGGACAAAATTGCTTGTGGTCCCCACAAGCGGGCACTCCCAGCCAATCACAGGGGCAACAATGGAGCATGGAAGGAAAGACAGTCTTTCAGATATGTCAGACCCAACCTATTTAGGGCTTTAAAGGTCAAAAACAGCACCTTGAATTGTGCCGGAAAGTTATAGAAAGTCAGTGCAGATTATAGAGCACAGGTATAATGTTCTCACAGCGACTCACCCGAGAAAGAAGCCAAGGTAATAAAACTAAAGTAACAAAACTAAATATGCAAACAACATTAGTTTGTTTTCATTAAATTTTGTTTTTATTTTTTCATTCTATTTAAAATCATTTTTATATATAAAAAAACCCACCGCTCGTTCACAAAATGGCTGCTAGGGCCATTCTGCTCATGTTCACCCTTTTCCAAAATGGCACTGATGCTACCAACATGATTTTGGAAAAGGCGCACATGTGCAGAATGGTCTGATGGCCATTTTGCACATGCACAGTGTTTTTTTTATTGTATTATCTTTAATTAAAGAACAAAACAAAAATGGTAGAGCCATTTACAAAACCCACTGAGAAGAAAGGGGTTTTGTTTTGGTGATGGTGAACAGGATATATTGCTACCAATCACTACTAATTATTAATTATTTTATTAATTATTAATTATTAATTATTAATTATTAATTATTAATTATTAATTATTAATTATTAATTATTAATTATTAATTATTTATTATTATTAACAAACATTTATATAGCGCCAGCAGTGTACCTGGCACTTTACAAAGTAATAAAAGAGACACGATCCCTGCCCCTACGGCTTACAATCTGAGAGACAGGAGCTGGGGGAGAGACATAGGAAGGGGAACAGAGGGAGAGTCACTACCTCAGAACTAGCCACAGATACAGATACAACAGGAATTGGTCCCTGCTGTTTCAGCCACCTACAGATATATAGCTTAGATATGTCTGTAGTCTACCTGTGCACACAGCAGATGCCATGTTGCTATCCCCAATCCTGGAGATGCTTACAGCATACATTTGAGTTAGAGTCACTCACCTTGTCAACCATTAGCAGCACATGCCAGGCCATGGACATGTTTGGTGAGTGCATGCTGATGTGCAAGATATTTGGGATTTGATTGATTGATTGATTATTTATTGGTTGTTTGACTATAGGTCATAACAAAACAACAAAACGATAAAATAACCATGCTCAAAATACAGCACAACACTATGCACACAAAACAGGATCTGTTAGCTCATATAAGTAACACAGTTATAGCAACCGAAGTAATTTAATAAAAATATCTTATTTATCCAAAATTTAGCTCTTTATTCTTCTACCGTCACTAGTAGAACTAATAATATCTGCCTCCAGTAATTATTTACTAGGTATTTCAATAAAAAACCTGTCTCTTATACACATCTAGATGTGTATAAGAGACAGCTCTAGAGTCAAGGGGAATATATCCCCAGACGAAGTTCATCCAGGGAGCTCCAATCATCATTCTCTTGTCATCCTTCCTTCGAAATCCCAGAACCTAATCTCCTCCTATATTTGTTCTCCCGAGGATCCTAGTACCATCCCCAGCCCATCTTTGTCTTGCCTGTTCAGCCAGATTTGCAAAGACCGCAACTTCCTTTGTAAGGGCTGATGATGTTGGATCTAAGCATAGCCTATAGCATTTGGCAACAGAGTTCTTCACTAATAACTTTAAAGCAAGGACTAGACCTTTTGTCCGAACAGCGGATAACATTGGGCATTCGAAAAGCAAATGAATGTTTGTATCTACAGCCTGTAGATCGCAAAAATGGCACACCCTGTCTTTCCATGATATCTTCCAGTAACGGCCCTCCAAAACCGCTGATGGAAAGACCCCACAGTGTAGACGGGAAAATACCTGCCTAATATGAAAATTTGGCCAAACCACCATATAAGATGAGTTCCCGAGAGGCACTTCTGGGGGGGTATAATCCCTTACTAACTGTTGAAGTTGTAGATATTTGGGATGACAATGGTCCACCCTAAAATGCTTGGAAGACACAGTCTTGAATGTTTGTACTTGAACTTTGGCCGTGCAGAGGTAGGAGATCTGAAATTTCAGATTAATCAGAAATGACCATTTTGGGGTACTTTCTGTTTTATCCGAAACCGAAATTCCCATCATACTGCCTAAAATCTTTAGTGTACTAGGATTACATATCCCTAGAAGGGGGCGGGGCCAAGAATAAGAGGCAGATTAACCATACGAGGTCTATATCATAAGCTACCAGATGGGAGAATTAAAAAAAAAAAGTCTATCCTTATTTCTAGCTAGTTAGATCAAAAAGAATCAAAGATGCTTCATGAATTTGTTGTGGGAACAAAGCTGAAACAGAAGAAGAAGAAAAAAAGCTACCACAAAACCCTGTAGTCATATAAGGAAGCATTTCCAGTGTTTCTTAAAATTTGTGCACACATACAGCTTTGGTACTCTGTCCTCAGCACCAACAGCAACCACAAAAAACTTTTCAAATGCTTAACTACGATATCTCCAGAGTGGGATTGTTACTGCAAATATGTTTCTATAAACATTGAAGGATGGTTGTTTGAGAGCTCAGCAGTTTTGTTTAACCAAGGAATGTGGAACTCAAGTTGCTTGCTTACCCATTTACCAACAAATGTATCAGTTTTATAGTAATGTTGCTTTTCCATAAGTAAATGGCTCACTTAAATAACTCATTTGCATACCTTTCAAATCTCAGTGCTGCTAAAGCCATAATCAGTCTGTCATAAAAACTGTTCTGAGCCCCAAACGGCATTAAGCAGTTTGTCATAAGAGAGGTATATGTCATGAGCCATGCAGATGATTGTGTTTCTAATGGACTGTTGCTAAGAAGCTTACATACTCCGTCAGCATATTCCTGCAAGAGCGGGAAGGCTAAAGAGGCAATTTGTGATTTCATCTTGTGATCTCATAAGCCAGAGAACCTTCTTACTATATGTATGGGGAACCTGGCTAACCTTGGCGTGTTTTATTAACTGAAAGCACAGAAATGTAGTAATGGCTCTTGCAAAAGTACTCCCAAAATAAATGTAGGGTGTGGCCATGATGGGGTGAGCATCTGTAAGTGCTGGCTGGATGAAGCCTTAAATGTAGTGGCACTAAGTTGAGCCAAGGTGTAGGGATGGGCGAACAGAATGCGGTTTGGAGGTTTGGATGTTCGGTCATTTGGTTCGAAACCCAAGTTCGGGTTGGATGGTTCGGTTCAGCTGAGTTCGGGTTGGCTGAACTTGGCCCAACAGCCAAAAATAGCGCTATCGAAACCGAAACCAAAACTTAGCTGAAATCGAAAGTTACATTTTTTTTTCCCTGAAAAAATGTTTTTCCTGCCCCCGAACTCATCCGAACTCATCTGAACACAACCGAACTGTTTGGTCATTTGAGAGTTCGGTTCAGACGTTCGGTTCGGATGTCCGAACAGACCGAATTCAGTCCAAACTCTGAACATACGAACTGCGTTCGCCCATCCCTACCAAGGTGCAGCTGTTAGGAAGTTTGGAGCCTTGTTGTTCGTGATGGGTTATTATTCCAAGCTAAAAGAACAGAGGAAACAATGGCACAGCCAGGAGAACTATTTATTAGAAGTGGAACTTTCAGTTTAATCCTAACCTGCCCCCAAAAGGCATTTTCTGTTTAAATCGAAGCACCCATAAAATCGGCCTTTACTTTTGTTTTGTTTTGTTTTTGTCATTGAAGCCAAACAGAAATCTTCCAATTGAAGGGAAACCGATCCGTAAGCCCACACCACCACCAGTCCCCTAGGGGCCCTGGGCTGTAATTACCAGCCTTGGAGAACTTAATTATAGCTCTGATGGCCCTCTTCTGCTGGGGGGGGGGGGGCTCCCAGCAGACTCCCTGGTCACGGCACGTTGCTGAGCTCCCTACTCTGCAGCACGCATATACAATATGGCCTCTGTGCACAAAATGGCTGCCAGCCTTAACCAAATTGGTGGTGGACAAAATGACATCACTGCCATTTTGATTAAGGGTGGCCAGGGCTATTTTGTTCATGTGCAAAATGGCCACTGCCCTTAACCAAAATGCTGGCAATGTCCTTTTGGCCACTGGCATTTTGGTTAAGACTGGTGGCCATTCTGCTCATGTGTAAAAATGGCCCTGTTGGCCATTTTGCAAATGTGTACTGCCTGCCCGGAGGCTCTCCCACAGCAGCAGCAGACTGATGGGTTTTCAATCAAGCCCTCCAAGGCCAGTAAGTACATGACAGTGTCCAGGGGGGACTCACTATCCCGGTGGATTGGGGGGGGGGGGGCATTTTTTAAAATGGTTTGGTTTCCTTACCATTTACTTCAATAGGAGGATTTTTAATTGGCTTCAATGGGAAAAATATTAAACTAAAAACATGAAAGTGTAAAAAGATCTGGATTTTCTAAAGAACCGAACCCGGGGGAGAAAACCAACCAAAATTCCCTCGGGTTCCCACCCCTACTATTAATAATGGCAGGGTCCAAAACTCAGAAAAGGAAGTACAAGGGAAGAGGAGCTTATTTCAACAGCTTGGGAACTTGCCTCAGAGTAACCTAGCACATAGGTGCAACCAGGAGAGCTCAAACGTTCATAGCTGCTCCTGGGCTTCCCATTCTGTGAGGCTGCAACTGCTTATTCTTACTTTTCAGGCATCTGGCTAGCATTCCTCCACCTCTACCCCTCCCACGAAGTTCAGGTTATACTTCAGAGTTATCTTATCTACTCAGTGATGGGTTTTTCACAGGAGCAGAGAAGGGACAAGTAACAATCCACACCTATACAGGTGTGTGTAAAAGCACTTCACAAGATCTTCCTCAAGCAGCCTGCCTGAAAAGGCTTCTATGGGGGTGCTGACTGGATACCTTCAAACACTCTGGGTTCAGCCACATGATCCACTTACCATGCCTTGGGAAGCCTTACCCCATTCTGAGAAGTGTAGTCACACAATGCAGTGCATCGTGTGTCAGTTCAAGCGCCTCATCGGACATCTTCCTGCCCACAGGGCCACAATCCCACCCCCCAAGAATCTTGTCCAGGCTCCTGTGGAGACTATGGACCAGCAGGGTCAGCTGGCTGAGGGTAGCAGTGGAGTTGCTCATGGTCTCTGTCAAGGCCAGGAACGGTCTCAGGATGAAGACCGTGAGATCAAGGATCGCCCATTCTTCCCTGTCGTACCCTGGAGGTGCCTAGATGTCTGTTTCTAGTTTCACATGATGCAAGGTGGCTTTCTGCTCAAGAAGCCGCTTGAGCATCAGGAAGGTGGAATTCCACCTGGTGGAGACATCTTGGACCAGCTGGTGCACCTGGGACCCTTGCTCGGTCTGCTTCTCCAAGAGGAGCTCACTGCCCTTCACGCTCCTGTTGAAGAACCGCGCCAGCTTCCTCCCCCATTCGACCAGGGACCGAAGGGTCCCTGGCCCAATCCCCTTATCCCCAAAGCCCAGAGCATCCCTGACAACAAGATGGAGGATGCATGTGATGCAAGGGATGCTTGTGAAGCCCCCGTCATGGACTGCCTTCAGTATACTGGCTGCGTTGTCCTTGACCACACATTCGTTGGTGAAGACCGTGCCTGGCGCGATCCACTCCCTCACCATGGCAGCCAGGGCTACCTCGAGGTTCCTTGAGGTGTGGGAACTGTCCATTAGTTGTGCCTGAAGCAGGGCCCACCTATGCCCTGCTCCACTACCCCTCCTGCCATTACCAAGTGCTGCCTCTCGGTCCTGCCACCAGTGTGCCATCACTGCCAGGTAGGTATGCTGTGTATTCCTACTTGACCATATGTCTGTTTTAAAGTGGACAGTGCCACCCCCCAAGACCCTGCCAGCTGCTCCCTCACCCGCTCCTTCAAAGCCCTGTACAGCTTGGCACCACAGTCCAACTCAGGGTGGAGCGGGAAGGCAGCTTAAAATGGGGGGCCATGAATCCAATCAGCCACTGGAAGCCTATGTACTCTACAATTGATAAGGGCTGCCCATCCAGCACAATCATCTCAGCCAACAGGCGCTTGGTTTTCTCTTGAAAGAAGCCACTCCGCCCACCAGCACCGGATGGCCTTGGCAGCTGCCCCCACCCCAGCTCCTCCATAGTGGACTGATGCTCCTGGCGAGGCTCCTGCTGCTGTTATTCCCCCATATTGCTCCTGCTGCTAGAGGCAGCAGCAGGTGGTGCAGGATGCTTGCCCGCTGAAGGAGCTGGGAGACTGGCTGTTGCATTCAGGAACCCGCTGGCATCTACTTTCCCTGCCTTCCTGCTTAGCAGCAGATTGCTGTGGCATGACTTCAGGTGCCTTGCCATTTCAGCTGTCCCAAGGTTGGCGTGCACCTGCTCACACTTCACCAGCTTATTGCAAAAAGTGCATTGCACCTCTCTGGGATCATCTGCCTGCACCAGCTTAAAATGTTCCCAGACAGAGGCTTCCCTCCTCACCCTCCACTGCCTTATGGCCTGCCCTGGGTGATGCACTGCTGCCAGGGGCAGAACTTGGTGGCAATGGCGACACACCTCTGGGAGGAGGGTGAGCCATCGCCTCAGCTCTAGACATCTCCTCAGCGACACTAGTGTCTGCCTCTGATTCACTGTTTTCTGTGATCACAGTGATGTACAGTGAAGGGATTCTGAGACTAGACTGCTTGTGCCTGCCATGCTGCTAGAACTCTCCCTTTGCCCTCCTCTATAGCTGCTAGTACTGCTACTGCATCTGCTGCTACTCCTCTCCCAACTGCCATTGCCCGGGGATCGGACCCTGCCTCTAGCATCTGGGGTGGGATCCACCAGCTCTGCCCTGCTGGGGATAGCCTCCACAATGGGGGGGGGATTGATGGCCCTGGAGGAACATCAGAAGCAGCAGCACCTGCTCCTGCAGCCACAGCAGAGACAGCTGCAGCCTCATGTACTGAAGGCATTCCAGTGCCCTGCGTGGCAATGGAGGAGGGCACTGCCAGGAGGCGATGCTGAGTTACTGAAGCCTGTTTCCCTAAAGCAGGCATGCTGAGTTTGGGGTGTGGTGATGTGCTTGGGTTACTTCTGCTGCCATCTGCCACTCCCCTGGCATGGCCCCTTCCACCTCTGGCACATGCCCCATTACCTCCCCTATGGGCAGCAGACTGGCCTCTCTTTCCCTTCTCCATTTCTCCCTCCAAAATAATGTTTTTATATTTTATTTTATTTTATTTTAAATTATTTTTATTTTTATTTAATTTTTATCTAATCAAAATAATGTTTTTATATTTTATTTTATTTTTATCTAATATTATATATATATATATATATATATATATATATATATATATATATATATATATATATATAATATTATATAAAAATAAAATAAAATATAAAAACATTATTTTGATTAGATAAAAATTAAATAAAAATAAAAATAATTTAAAATAAAATAAAATAAAATATAAAAACATTATTTTGGAGGGAGAAATGGAGAAGGGAAAGAGAGGCCAGTCTGCTGCCCATAGGGGAGGTAATGGGGCATGTGCCAGAGGTGGAAGGGGCCATGCCAGGGGAGTGGCAGATGGCAGCAGAAGTAACCCAAGCACATCACCACACCCCAAACTCAGCATGCCTGCTTTAGGGAAACAGGCTTCAGTAACTCAGCATCGCCTCCTGGCAGTGCCCTCCTCCATTGCCACGCAGGGCACTGGAATGCCTTCAGTACATGAGGCTGCAGCTGTCTCTGCTGTGGCTGCAGGAGCAGGTGCTGCTGCTTCTGATGTTCCTCCAGGGCCATCAATCCCCCCCCCATTGTGGAGGCTATCCCCAGCAGGGCAGAGCTGGTGGATCCCACCCCAGATGCTAGAGGCAGGGTCCGATCCCCGGGCAATGGCAGTTGGGAGAGGAGTAGCAGCAGATGCAGTAGCAGTACTAGCAGCTATAGAGGAGGGCAAAGGGAGAGTTCTAGCAGCATGGCAGGCACAAGCAGTCTAGTCTCAGAATCCCTTCACTGTACATCACTGTGATCACAGAAAACAGTGAATCAGAGGCAGACACTAGTGTCGCTGAGGAGATGTCTAGAGCTGAGGCGATGGCTCACCCTCCTCCCAGAGGTGTGTCGCCANTACCCAGAATTCTCCTGCCGATCTAGCACACACTTCTGGCCCTCGCAGCACTCCACCATATGCGGCTGGCGGCATCTGCTTATTCTTATAGCCAGGCAGGCAGTTCAAACTGCTGGCTCCATCCCATGCACAGGTGCCCAGAATCCTCCCACCAATCTAGCACACACTTGTAGTACTCCACCACGAGGTTACAAATGACTAACAGTAGGTCTGCGATTTCATATTTGATTCATAGTGGACTGATGTGAGCTCCCTGGGGATGGCATCATTAACCGACACCCTCCCCCCCCACACACACAGGGGTATGAAAGATGGTGTATGAGGCAAAATTTGCCCGGAGTCTTCTTTGGGATCACCCACAGTGGGGATACCACCATATTAGGGAAAGACAGGGCTGATAATGGGCTGACACCTGACCCTCCAATCTTTTTTTTTTGCTAACTTCATTGGATGATGTGCTTGAGGCCCTTAACAGATTTTAGGTTGGCAGAGCTATACAGTTGTGGCCCAGTCTCTGGCTGGTATCCTAAACCCCTCTTTGAAACCTTCCACTATGTAGCAGACCTCACCCCAGTCAGAGTGGTCCCTGAAGGCTAGCTCATTTCTCCACCCTAACTGGGGGTGGAGCTCTTCAAGGAGCCCCCTTGTCCTCCACCCACTTTGTTACTCTTACCTGGACCCCCAGTGATGTACTTCCCTTTGGCTCATAGTTTGACTTTTGGACAGGCTGCGGTAGCATATAAACCTCCACAGGTAGGGTAGGAGTGTCAGAATTTGCATGCCACATGGGAGCACTTTCCCATGTGTACTCCCAGCACTGGGTGCCACCACTGCCTGCAGCGTTTTCCACTTTGACATGAAGGATCATTGGCAGGAGCGATGCCTCACTTTTCCAGACATGGCCACTATCAGACCTTGGGACATTGGCTGTATCTATCATGCAGTCCAGCTAGAGGTTGGGGTCTTGAATTTTCCATCTCAATTCTGGGGTGAACACCGTACAGTGGCGGGACTCATCGTACCAGATCCACGCCCCCTAGGGGCCGAACTCATAGGCCCTGTGGACAATGTCCACATATTTTAGGAGATCAGAGGCTCAGGTGGGGAAGGCCTAAATCATGACGCCCTGGTAAATTGCATAGACCACAGTCCATTTGGTCCAATACTGTCAGCCTTAGGGTGCTTGAAGCGCTCCTTCTCCTACCTAGCTTCCTGCTCAGTTAGGTCAAGTATGAGATCACTGAATAGGAGGGTGAATAAGTCAATAGATTTGTCGCTCCGTATCTGCTTTTGGCTGACCATGAGGAGATGGGCCCCGATAGGTTCTGACACATCAGAATACCCGTGAATGGGAAAATTTTAGCAAACATAGTGAAGGTGAATCAAAGAAGAGCACACATTGTTAAAATTACCAACACGCAGGGTAATTTGTGTAAGGATCCGGAAGAAATCCGGAAAGCTTTTCTGGAGTTCTATAAAAAAGTATACTCTACACAAAACCCAGAGGAGGAGGAAATAAAGGCTTTTCTGAATAAAATACAGACTCCAGAGTTGAATGAGGCACAGAGAGCCTTTCTGAACAATGTTATTACAAAAAAGGAAATAAGAGAGGCCATCTTGGCTTCTAAGAAAAATAAAGCATGTGGCCCAGATGGCTTCCCAAACGAATTTTATAGAGCCTTTGTGGATACACTGACCCCTCATTTAACTGCAGTGTTTAACAATATTCTGGTAGAGGATAAAATGCCTCAGCAGTTTTATAAGGCAGTGATATCTTTAATTCTTAAATCAGGAAGACCAGCTGACCAATGTGGCAGTTACAGACCAATCTCCCTTTTAAATTCTGATTTTAAAATTTTTGCTTAAATCCTTGATATTAAACTGAGGGCAATAATCAGTCAAATCATTCACAAAAATCAAACTGATTTCATCCCTGGAAGGCAAGGAAGGGACAACATTACAAAGACAGTGAACATAATTTATGCAATTCAGCAACAGAAAATTCCAGCAATGGTAATCTCAGCTGATGCTGAGAAGGTATTTGATTTTCTTGAATTTAATTGTCTTTTCCTTGCCCTGGAGAAAATGGGATTTCAAGGTAATGTTTTGAGATGGTTAAAGGCTATAAACAAGGATCCACAATCCAGGCTGATTATCAATGGTAACCTGGCAGATTGTTTTAAATTAGAAAGAGGGTCTAGACAAGGGTGCCCGCTATCACCTTTACTTTTCAATTTGATGTTAGAATTGTTGGTCAATGCAATTAGACAAAATGACCTTATAAAAGGAGTTCAGATGGGGGGGAATGTGCAAAAGTTATCATTATATGCTGATGACCTTCTACTGTATATTGCAGAGCCAGAAGAATCTCTCCCGGAACTGGTCAGAGTAATAGACCAATTTGGAAAGGTATTTGGGTACACAATAAATAATGGTAAATCTTATACAATGGTGTTTGGTAAAGATCAAGAACAGGAAAGGCATTTAAAAGAAATCTCACCATTTCCTGTCAGTGAAGAAATTAAATATCTGGGGATAGATATACCCAAAAAGTTAAAAGACCTTTACCTGAAAAACTTTCCTCCTTTGCTCAAAAAGCTAAAGGTAGAGGTTAGGCCCTGGCAAAGTCTATTGGTGTCGTGGATGGGCAAAGTAAATTTGTTTAAGATGATGGTACTCCCCAAGATCTTATACAAACTGATGGCTTTTCCAATATATTTACCTGAGGTATTTTTT
>QEPC01001038.1:119614-149247 GCA_003113815.1 Sphenodon punctatus | reverse complement strand
TAGTTTTAGTGTTTGTAGGAGTAGGTCTGTGTACTTATTAGATAATCCATTTAGTTCATAGCATTTAGAATAGTTAATAGCAGTTAGATTTAGTGTAGATCGATATATATAATATTAGATAAAAAAATAAATTAAAAAAACCCTTATAAAAACAAAAAAAACAAATAAAAAACAAAAGAAAACCATATAAAACCCAATAAAAAAACAAAAAAACATATAAAAAACAAAAAAACACCCATAACAACATTTCCCAAACAGCTGAACTACCAAACCGAACAACCAAACAGCCTAACCGAACGGCTTGTTCGTACGACCGAACCGAACAGCCGAACCCAAACTCGGCAAACTAGCCGAAATGCCGAACCGAATGGCCAAACCGAACGCAGCCGAACCGAACAGACGAACCGAATGCAGCCGAACTGAACGGCCGAACCCGAACCGCGATCTGTTCACCCATCCCTACATTCTATTTCTTCTGAATCATAAATAAGATGTTATTTTAGGCATTGTCCCGGGGATTTGCCATGAGCCATTTATGCCTTAAGAGAACCTCTTAGCTCAAGACCCACAACATGGTGGACTGTGTTTTATACTCTTGTTCCTATCACTGGGTTACCTAAGAGTCATAAGGGTAGCATTCAACCTCTATAGCTCCCAGGAGTTTTAAAATAATATTCCTTTATACAAATGTTCCGGGCAAAGAACCTACCAGATTTACTATGGGAGGCAGCCATTTAGCCAAGGGTTATTTAAGAGTTCAGGTAAGAGGGTAAGGATCATTTCCTGTTATCATGAAAAAAGGAAGACATACACTCCACTCCAACATTTAGGGAAAGTGAAGCATAAAAGTCTAAATATTAAGATTTAAATAAAAAAATCTATTTCTCCCTTTTGATTTTTAGTTTAAGACTAAAGCACTTTTAAACACATTGCTAATACTCTTGGCAAATCATAATTATATTGTGTTAAACAGATCACCTGTAAATCCTTGCAGGAGGAAGCTCGGGGAAGGGATGTCCATATGTGGTTGCATGGTGTAACCATTTATGGAAGGCTCATTAACTCAGCAGTCATGGATAATTGCCTCCAGCTGGGAGCACTGGTGGGGAAGGCAGGTGATGAACAACTGAGGACTATGAACTATATAAGCCTGAGACTGACACTCAGAGGGTGTCATTTTCATTTTTGTTATTGCAATAATGAAAACAAAAAAAAATAATGAAATCAATAATGATAATGAAAGTTGTTATTGATTTTGTTATTGCCAATGCCTGGCAGCCTGGCAGGTGTTTTTTGGAAGGAAATGTGGAGAGGGGAGGAGGAAGCAGACATCTCAGAGCCAGAAACAGTGTTCAATTCTTGAACTGGGAGGGGAAGGACCTGATGGATGTATCTCTGGCCAATGAGCAGCACAAGCAGATCCCAGCAGTTGCATGGCACCCTGTGATTCCTCAATGCCTCTGCATCCCAGAACCAATCAGGAGGGCTCTGGAGGAGGGCACTGCAACCCTTAATATTGTAGGACTGGACTGCTTCACTCTGTGTTAGCTCTATTGCTTGCCAGGGTGCGTTTTCAGAAGCTGATGGTGATTGCACTAGAAATCCTCCTCTCTCTCTCTCTCTCTCTCTTTCTCTCTGTATATATATATCTATATATCTATATCTATATCTATATATATTTGGACAGGGGGAGACAGACAGGGGTAAGGAAAAGGAAAACTCAGAAGTATATCCACTATCTCTAATCTATCTCTACCCACCCCATCTCTATGTATGTGTGTGTGTGTGTATATATATATATATATATATATATATATATATATATGATAGGAACATTTTGTATTATCCATAGGTTAGGTTTAATTTAGATTCTGTATATATTATATAAATAAAATAACATAGTGTATCAGTATATATTATTGTGTGCAGTTCTTTCTGTATCACAATGAGAAGGGGAAGGATTTCAACTTCTGACAATAATTCTTCATTGGCACATGAAATTGATACTGATACCAAAAATAAAATCTTTGTTTGAAATCGGTACTGATAATGATAATGACAACAATAACAAAAAATGACATTTTGTTATTAACAAAAACAAAAATGACACATTTTAATAACAAAAACAATAACGAAAATATGAAAACCAACGTGGTGCCCTGGTGCACACCCCTATCAAACATACTGGTTGTCTAGAGACCTGGACAAAGGCTGAGACTAGCTGAATGACAAAACATTTATGTGGAAATAAAGACACTGCTTGCAATCCTAGTCCATTAAAGTCAATGGGAGCTGAGTCACTGGCTTTAACAAAGATGTGATTGTCTTCATAGTGTGTGGTGAAAGGAACAAATGAATCTGGCTTAAATGATGAGCAAATGTGTAATGCAGCAGCAACCCCAATAGCTACACAGTAGTGGGGAAATGTATCCTTTTTGTTTGTGCATGTGGATACAACGGAGAAAGAGAGAGTGAGAAAAGAGAGGGCTTTTGATTAAACAGGTATATACAGTGCAGGGCTTCACTGATTAAGGAGTGAGGCTTCAGGAGGTGAAAGTGGAGAACTGTCTTCTGCTTAGTTTGGACTATACTTACTCCACTGGTGCACTTTCCTCACCAGAAGCTAAACAAATAGGATGGGATCCTTCTGCTGTAGAGGTTTATGTTCTCTTATAACAAAACAGACATAAGATCTATTTTCGTATTACAAGCGATGAATTTCAGACCAATTCCGATATCAACATGGGACCCAATCCAATATGTGCACACACACATTGTGCATCTTGCATGCACACAGCTGTCAGGGTATGGAGCGGGCGGGTTCCGCAGGGACCACAGAGGAGGGGGCAGGGAGTGGCTCAGGGTGACCAGGAGGTTGCGCTCCCCACACCCCTAGTACCTGTGTCTGTAGAGGCTTCCTCTGCAGGCAGTCTGCTGGGCCAGTGATTACCTGATGAGAGGCAGCTGCGGTGCTCTGAGGGCGCTTTTAAATGATCCTGCTCACAAGCGGGATCGTTCATTATGCCGCATCTCCCCCTGCCTTCCTCTCTACGACGTGTCTGATGTTCAGAAGAACATCAGACATGGCGTAGAGAGTATGTGCGCATGCGCCTCCTTCTGCTCATGCGCACTCTGCCAGGGAACCCAGAAGTGCGGGTTAAAGCCGGCACATGGGCGATTCACCTTGAAAGGGGCAGGATCACTGGGCTGGCTTGATGCGGGGGAGACTGGGCTGCACTCTGCGTTGCACATTTAAACGGACGGTCTCAATGGCAGCTGTTAAAGGGCTCAGCCACCATTTCTGTCTCATTTAAAAGCGGCCTGAGTGCCTGCAGATGAAGCGAGGGCTGGGCCTTAAGCAAGGCACATAAAAGGAGGGCCATTAGGCTTCCTTATTTGCTGGTCATCTGAGCTTTTGGGTTCCTGTGATCTGGCCTGTGTGTTGGTATTTGGAGAAACTGTGGTTTACTAGACCCCCTTCCCTTTTCTTGTTCCTGTGTAAAGAGTGCTATGTGTGGAGAGTGATTGTGTGCGAGTGTTGTGTGTGTCTGTCTTCCTTATTGTTGACCTTCCTTGCCTTCCTGTGTGTGGTTGCCCTAATCCCTCCCTCCCTGCTCCCCTCTGGCCCTCCCTGCTGCCCTCTGGGGTTCCCAGGGCCTGGGGTCCCTACCCCCATCCTCACTCGTATCCCCTCCTGGGCCCTATGTGTGTGGTGGATCACTATACTCCAGGGCATGACATCTCCAGTAGGCCCACTGATGAATGGTGGCTGAGTCAGGTGCTTTGTAGCATACAATTGACCACACAGCAATACACCATACTGAGGGCTTCTTTAACCATTTTAATCTGGGTTTCGCCCCAGCTATGGCACAGAGATGGCATTGGTGTCCTTGGTCAACGATCTCCGCTGGGAGATGGATGCAGGATGTTCAACATTTCTCATCCTGCTAGATCTCTCGGCTGCTTTTGACACCGTGGAACATGGGATGCTATGAGACGACTGTGTGACCTGGGGGGTCTGGATGGGACTATTCTTGAATGGTTCTGTTCATTCCTCTCAGGGAGAAGCCAGCGGGTGGTTCTGGGGGAGGAGACATCTTGCCCCGCGCCTTATCATGCAGCATTCCGCAGGGTTCTATTCTGTCTCCATTATTATTTAATGCTTATATGCAGCCCCTGGGGGAGGTCATGAGGGGGTTCGGGGTGTGTTGTCACCAATATGCTGATGATATTCAGCCGTACCTCTCTTTTTCAACAGACCCAGACCCTGCTATCTTGGTGCTATCCCAGTGTTTGGAGGCCGTAGAGGAATGGATGTGGCAGAGCAAACTGAAGCTCAACCCTGATAAGACGGAGGTGATGGTGGTGGAGAGAGCGAAGGAGGTGTCGGCTCCCCTTATTGGGGGGGGTTCACCCTCCTATAGCTCAACTGGTCTGGAGTCTGGGGGTGGTGCTGGATGCAGATCTCCGCCTAGAGCGGCAGGTGGAGGCAGTCGCAAAGGCTGCCTTTTGCCAGTTGTGTCTGGTGCGGAGGCTGCATCCGTTCATCTCCGGCCCAGACCTGGCCTCCCTCATCCATGCCTTTGTCACCTCGAGGCTGGACTACTGCAACACACTCTACGTGGGGCTTCCCTTGTGCCATGTTCGGAGGCTGCAGCTAGTGCAGAATGCAGCGGCCCATGTCCTTTTGGGAACGGGTCGCTGGGAACACATAACACCAGTGCTCCAGGCTCTGCACTGGCTGCCGATAGCGTGCCGAGCCAGATTCAAGGTGTTGGTATTGATTTACAAAGCCCTTCACGATCTCAACCCCTCATACCTCAGGGACCACCTCACCCTCCGCGCCCCGGAACGGCTCCTTTGGACTGCCAGGGGTGCCTTCTTGGAGGTCCTCCATGTTAAGCGGGGGGCCACAATGGAGAGGGCATTCTCAGTGGCCGGGCCGTGTCTTTGGAATTCCCTACGGGAGGAAGATCGCCTGGCCCCACGTCTGCTGGTATTTCGGCAAAAATGTAAGACCTGGCTGTTTGCCCGGACCTTTGGGTAGGGAGGTGGGAATGGTTGATTTTTATCCCCCCTATCTTAAATGGTTTTATATTCCAGCCCTGTTTTAATATGTAACTTTGATATGGTATTTTATGGGTCTTAAGACTATGTTATATTGTTGTTTTTTATGATTGGAAGCCGCCCCGAGCTGTGTTTAGGAGGGGTGAGGTACAAATACAATAAATAAATAAATAAATAAAAATAAATAAATAAACACAGTCAATGAGTGCAGGCAGTATACATTGCATGCTGGTTTCATTGGGGGATCCTGTGTATATTGTAATGTATGGTTTTTAATTCTTGTTTTAATCAAGTGTTATGGTCTATGGACTTGAACACTAATAAATCATTCATTCACATTACATACACTCAGTGCATATCATGAGCACATCAGACATGCACAAGTTGAACACATGTTGCTTGTGTGTGGTGAATGTGCCAGGACTGGTCCATTAAGAGCAGTTTTGAAAGTATGTAGTGAAAACTACAATTACTTGCAATAAAGCTATCTGAACTGTTACCTGGAACTGAGGAGATTTATCAGTCCTTTTTTGGTAAATGATAGTAGTAGTAACATATAGTACCAGGGTTCAAAAATTGCCTATTAAATGTCTTTATAAGAAATACAAAATATCCTAGCATTTTTTATACTACGGAAACTAAAGCATGGAAGTTAGTTTAGAGTTAGGAGTGGCACGCAGAAGTCCTGATTCCAGTAGTCTGTTATAAGAAATAGTTAATACTGCACAGCACTATACATCAAGAACCAATGTTTAATTTATGGATTTCTTCTTGACTTCTGCTAGCAGTAGTGTTATCCTCTTTGGTGTAACTATCTCGACTTTTTGTTGCAACCAACTTAGATTTCACAACTTTCCTGATATATTCTTATATTTAAATATTCGGATGTTCACTAGCAAAACTGATTTCTAGAACTGTGTTTAATCTACTGTGTTTAAGTGTGTTTAATCTAAGCTATTTGTCTCAGCATTGTGGGGAAAGGCAATGTACACAAATTGTTGGGTGTAAAAAAGGCTACAACTCTTCATTAACATTACAATGACCTAGTCTGGGGGAAACTGACAATAACCTCAAACCTTCCTTGTCCACTGCTTCCAATTAACTCCAAGCGGGTGTCGTCACTGACATCATAGTCACTTCCAAACCCCTGGACTCCCATAAAATGGGGGTCCTGAGGGAGGAGTCCTGGATCTTGCACCCAATAGGGACAGCTGTTGTCTTGCATAGTGATGCTCCACCTGGAACCACCTAGGGTTTAGGATAAGCCATGGGTTGTAAGTCCCCTAAGTGGCAATCATCTCACCTCTTTGAAGGTGCCTCTGATTGACCATCTTATTCAAGTATAAGCCATTTAACCAATTCCTTTGCACTGGACCACTAAGTTACATCATGAACTAACCTGGTGGGCATGAACATACCCTATGCTTGCATAAACTGCTAATGGCGGGTGACGGTACTGAAGGAAATTGGCCAAACAGCAATGGGCCAATTTATGCCACAAGGGGGGAAATTCCTTCCTGGCTCCTCAACTCAGGTAACCAGCAAAGCCTGCAGTGCCAGTTCAAGAATGGGAGCGTCATGCCAACCACACT
Organism: Sphenodon punctatus; assembly: GCA_003113815.1. Lineage (NCBI taxonomy): Eukaryota > Metazoa > Chordata > Lepidosauria > Sphenodontia > Sphenodontidae > Sphenodon > Sphenodon punctatus. The sequence continues at coordinate 142,588 of QEPC01001038.1, read as the reverse complement.
CCTGCTCTGAGGCACTTACCCGCCCTGAGCCCTCTTTATTATTTCAGGGCATGGCTGCTTTTCAGTGGCCAGCATGCCAAAAAACCTCAGATCGAGCAATAGCCCAAGGATCTGAATTCTCTTGCCCTCACTTCCAGGTTAACTCACTAAGTGCTGGGCAACTTAAAGCCATCCCTTCTACATCCACACCTGCTATCTCTTTCCTATTTTATAAATGGGGATAAGAGCCGTTCCCCTATCACACTGCAGGATTGGGAAATGAGTTTGGCATGGGCAGAAGTGACTTAAATCATGAAATGCAATTAAAGGTTGTGATGCAGATTTTATCCTTTGGGGTTAATGTGCACCTTAAAATATAATTAAAAGTATAACAATTAAATAGCAGGCACTTTAATCTACCATAGCACCATTTGCTCAATATCATTAGTCAGAAAGAAAGGAGTAATGAGGTGAAGATTATATAATATAATATCAAATATATATATATATATATATATATATATATATATATATATATATATATATATATATATAATACTATTTATTACTCCCCACCCCAAGTGTCACTTNTGGATGGGACTATTCTTGAATGGTTCTGTTCATTCCTCTCAGGGAGAAGCCAGCGGGTGGTTCTGGGGGAGGAGACATCTTGCCCCGCGCCTTATCATGCAGCATTCCGCAGGGTTCTATTCTGTCTCCATTATTATTTAATGCTTATATGCAGCCCCTGGGGGAGGTCATGAGGGGGTTCGGGGTGTGTTGTCACCAATATGCTGATGATATTCAGCCGTACCTCTCTTTTTCAACAGACCCAGACCCTGCTATCTTGGTGCTATCCCAGTGTTTGGAGGCCGTAGAGGAATGGATGTGGCAGAGCAAACTGAAGCTCAACCCTGATAAGACGGAGGTGATGGTGGTGGAGAGAGCGAAGGAGGTGTCGGCTCCCCTTATTGGGGGGGGTTCACCCTCCTATAGCTCAACTGGTCTGGAGTCTGGGGGTGGTGCTGGATGCAGATCTCCGCCTAGAGCGGCAGGTGGAGGCAGTCGCAAAGGCTGCCTTTTGCCAGTTGTGTCTGGTGCGGAGGCTGCATCCGTTCATCTCCGGCCCAGACCTGGCCTCCCTCATCCATGCCTTTGTCACCTCGAGGCTGGACTACTGCAACACACTCTACGTGGGGCTTCCCTTGTGCCATGTTCGGAGGCTGCAGCTAGTGCAGAATGCAGCGGCCCATGTCCTTTTGGGAACGGGTCGCTGGGAACACATAACACCAGTGCTCCAGGCTCTGCACTGGCTGCCGATAGCGTGCCGAGCCAGATTCAAGGTGTTGGTATTGATTTACAAAGCCCTTCACGATCTCAACCCCTCATACCTCAGGGACCACCTCACCCTCCGCGCCCCGGAACGGCTCCTTTGGACTGCCAGGGGTGCCTTCTTGGAGGTCCTCCATGTTAAGCGGGGGGCCACAATGGAGAGGGCATTCTCAGTGGCCGGGCCGTGTCTTTGGAATTCCCTACGGGAGGAAGATCGCCTGGCCCCACGTCTGCTGGTATTTCGGCAAAAATGTAAGACCTGGCTGTTTGCCCGGACCTTTGGGTAGGGAGGTGGGAATGGTTGATTTTTATCCCCCCTATCTTAAATGGTTTTATATTCCAGCCCTGTTTTAATATGTAACTTTGATATGGTATTTTATGGGTCTTAAGACTATGTTATATTGTTGTTTTTTATGATTGGAAGCCGCCCCGAGCTGTGTTTAGGAGGGGTGAGGTACAAATACAATAAATAAATAAATAAATAAAAATAAATAAATAAACACAGTCAATGAGTGCAGGCAGTATACATTGCATGCTGGTTTCATTGGGGGATCCTGTGTATATTGTAATGTATGGTTTTTAATTCTTGTTTTAATCAAGTGTTATGGTCTATGGACTTGAACACTAATAAATCATTCATTCACATTACATACACTCAGTGCATATCATGAGCACATCAGACATGCACAAGTTGAACACATGTTGCTTGTGTGTGGTGAATGTGCCAGGACTGGTCCATTAAGAGCAGTTTTGAAAGTATGTAGTGAAAACTACAATTACTTGCAATAAAGCTATCTGAACTGTTACCTGGAACTGAGGAGATTTATCAGTCCTTTTTTGGTAAATGATAGTAGTAGTAACATATAGTACCAGGGTTCAAAAATTGCCTATTAAATGTCTTTATAAGAAATACAAAATATCCTAGCATTTTTTATACTACGGAAACTAAAGCATGGAAGTTAGTTTAGAGTTAGGAGTGGCACGCAGAAGTCCTGATTCCAGTAGTCTGTTATAAGAAATAGTTAATACTGCACAGCACTATACATCAAGAACCAATGTTTAATTTATGGATTTCTTCTTGACTTCTGCTAGCAGTAGTGTTATCCTCTTTGGTGTAACTATCTCGACTTTTTGTTGCAACCAACTTAGATTTCACAACTTTCCTGATATATTCTTATATTTAAATATTCGGATGTTCACTAGCAAAACTGATTTCTAGAACTGTGTTTAATCTACTGTGTTTAAGTGTGTTTAATCTAAGCTATTTGTCTCAGCATTGTGGGGAAAGGCAATGTACACAAATTGTTGGGTGTAAAAAAGGCTACAACTCTTCATTAACATTACAATGACCTAGTCTGGGGGAAACTGACAATAACCTCAAACCTTCCTTGTCCACTGCTTCCAATTAACTCCAAGCGGGTGTCGTCACTGACATCATAGTCACTTCCAAACCCCTGGACTCCCATAAAATGGGGGTCCTGAGGGAGGAGTCCTGGATCTTGCACCCAATAGGGACAGCTGTTGTCTTGCATAGTGATGCTCCACCTGGAACCACCTAGGGTTTAGGATAAGCCATGGGTTGTAAGTCCCCTAAGTGGCAATCATCTCACCTCTTTGAAGGTGCCTCTGATTGACCATCTTATTCAAGTATAAGCCATTTAACCAATTCCTTTGCACTGGACCACTAAGTTACATCATGAACTAACCTGGTGGGCATGAACATACCCTATGCTTGCATAAACTGCTAATGGCGGGTGACGGTACTGAAGGAAATTGGCCAAACAGCAATGGGCCAATTTATGCCACAAGGGGGGAAATTCCTTCCTGGCTCCTCAACTCAGGTAACCAGCAAAGCCTGCAGTGCCAGTTCAAGAATGGGAGCGTCATGCCAACCACACTCCTGCTCTGAGGCACTTACCCGCCCTGAGCCCTCTTTATTATTTCAGGGCATGGCTGCTTTTCAGTGGCCAGCATGCCAAAAAACCTCAGATCGAGCAATAGCCCAAGGATCTGAATTCTCTTGCCCTCACTTCCAGGTTAACTCACTAAGTGCTGGGCAACTTAAAGCCATCCCTTCTACATCCACACCTGCTATCTCTTTCCTATTTTATAAATGGGGATAAGAGCCGTTCCCCTATCACACTGCAGGATTGGGAAATGAGTTTGGCATGGGCAGAAGTGACTTAAATCATGAAATGCAATTAAAGGTTGTGATGCAGATTTTATCCTTTGGGGTTAATGTGCACCTTAAAATATAATTAAAAGTATAACAATTAAATAGCAGGCACTTTAATCTACCATAGCACCATTTGCTCAATATCATTAGTCAGAAAGAAAGGAGTAATGAGGTGAAGATTATATAATATAATATTATATATATATATATATATATATATATATATATATATATATATATATATATAATACATAGAAGACTTTTAACTATTGAAATATACATATTGGAGGAATCATTCAAAGGAAAAGGTTCAGATCTTCTCTTACTACAGTGTTATACAAAACAGTTACATCAGCTTAAAAACAGTGGCACTGACTATTATTAGGACTGAAATGAATAGTGGATTCATTATTCATGGATATGATTTACATTTTCAGGTAGTCCTCCAAATAATATCCACACCTGAAATGATTATCAACATATCATCTTATTCAAATACTTTGTTTCAGTTATTTCATTTATTTGAGTGTTTTGGTTCTTTTGGTATAGTTGTTTCAGTCATGTCAGTGTTACATTATTTACAATGTGTCATCTTGGATGTGGGACATGCAAAATAATAATCAAAATACCAAAATTACCAAACCAAAATACTGAAATAAATAAAATATCCAACACAACGGAAATACTCCTCATTTCTGTACCACTCCTAGACATACACAGCATTTTATAATCGCAGATTTTAGAGACAGGTCCCTGCCCTGGGGTCTTACAATCTAAGATGGAAAAGGAGGAGGGGAACACAGGGAAAGGCAGTCACACACTCCCAGTTTACAGATCAGGATTACAATTCTGTGATTATAAAGTGCTGTGTATGCCTAGACTTATCCAAGGCCACCCAGTAGGGGTGGGACTCCAGGGGGATTATCAGGTATCAGAATATCGGATTTTTAACATTGCTGATTGTCTTGGATCTTTAACATTGCGGACATTGACTTCAATGGGCAATGTTAAAAATCTGATAAAACCAGCAATGTTAAAAATCTGATGTTCTGATACTGACAATATCAGATTAATCCAATACCACCCATTATTGGATTAATCCAATTCCGATAGTCCCAACTCTACCACACAGTGAATTTATTAGCTGTGACGAGATTCAAACGGTGGACTCCTAAGTCTAACTCCAGCACCTTATCCACTGCACCACACTGGCTCTGGCTCTCAAAAACATTTGTGAATGAATAACATTTGATGAGGAAAAAAATTCAAACATTCCTTTCAGCTCTAGTTAGTATAGATATAAATACAAATGTGTTTTTCATTTAATTCTTTTAAAATGGGGTGAGGAGCTTTGAATCTCAAGGTAGGTTAAATTTTAGTTCATTTATTATTTTTTAATTGGTGCTGAAGTGAATATTTGAAGCAAAATTCAAATTTGACAAAGTCACATTCCAATTAAATTCATTGTCCAGATTTGAAACGTTTATTTTTTGGAGTTTTTTGAAGTCCGTTAGCTCATTTTTCTTTTGTTTATTGGTTTTATTGTTGCTGTTATGCTGTTCTTTTTGAAAGTCATAAGTCATTAATTGGGAAACCCATATCATTTATTTGGCCAAACAACCAAAGTACTAAATAACAAAGAAACAAAGTAACAAATTTGGTAAACTTTGCATAAGCAAAACATTCAAATTTGGGAATTTGATCTGTAATATTTTCCTCCCCATGTGCCTGTGTGGGGCAGGGGGGCTCTTGTGCCCACACACATTTTAGAAATGAGGCAGCAAAGGGTTGACTGGAGGATTGTGCCACAGGATGGATTAGGGCTGGTGCACATGCACCAGTTCAAATGTTTGAGCTGTTGCATGATCCAGGGATTTCTGGGTGCACCAAGGTGCTTGGAAGCAAGTGTGGATCATTAGGCACAGACTCGATTATTGCAGCTAGGCAGAAGAACTGGGATTCACAGCTGGGTCTGACTCTGGGGAACTGGGTAGAGATCTGCTAGAAGGGAAAAAAAGGAATGCTGTGGGATCAGCATATGCCCATGAGTCACAGGTTATTTCAAGGGCCATTACCTCGTGTGCTAGTGATCCACTTGGGGGATAATAACCTCCCATGGAGGTCTGGGTTGGAGGCACTGCCAGCAGCAGGTTTAGAGAGAAGTGATTAATCCACAGTGGGTGGATAGGGCTAGAAAGAGAGTGAACAGGGCCAATGGCTTTGGTTTCCAAGTCAAGGTGGGGAATGGGTGGATCGCAGTGATATTTGCTAGATGAAGTCAGAATTATACAAGGATCACAGTGTGCACTTGTCCCTGAGGAGCATTGACCTGTACCTAAGGGTGCTTCAAGGAAAGTTGAGGTCTATAATCTTATTCAGTCTAGACTGGGGGTGGGGTGGGGTGAGCATGCCAAGCAAAGATGGCTGCTCTGGTGGAAGAGGTCTAGGGTTGGGATAATCTTTTAAAGTGGTATGGAAATTGGAAACAGAATTAAATGGAGGCACCTCCTTAATAGGTGGGGTTTCGAAGGGTACAGATCAGGAGATAAGTGACTCACAGCTTTGCCTCTAAGAACCCTGGAGGGCCTGGATCAACTGCAACAGCTAAGTAGGATAGCACCAATCTCTAGCTTGGGGAAGAAGTCACTGTCTCCTCCCTCAGGACCCTGGGTAATTTTAGACATGACGGGCCCAGAGGCCCGCCATACTAAATCATGGACCTGGATCCATTTCATATCCTGGTCAGGAATAAGGCCGGCCATCCTTTAGACATACCGGCCTGATTCCGGAGGGGGATTGGGGAGGGGGAGTGGCTGCATGGTGCGATGCGGTGCGGCGCGACATGCAACCATACAGTCCTGCCCCCCCACGCTTTTCCAGCCACCCGCCTTCCGGGAGATGGGTGGGCACATCGGCCAATCCCATCCCGTGGTCGGGACCACAATCTGGCTGGGCTGCAGGCAACAGACGTTACCTGCAGCCCATCCAGGATCGTGGCCACCATGAATCACAGTCAATTTGATTCCCGCCAGGTATTCATCGTGGTGAACATCTGGCGGGGAGCAAATAGACGTTACAGGGCAAACGGCCCAAGTTAGAAAGGAGTCACAGTTGGTTTAATATGTTGGACAGTGGTATCTGGCCAGGAAGTTGTAAGATGCTGGACCTGGCAAGTTTAAAGGGGGTGTGTATTATTGATTGCTGTTTCACCCCTGCTTTACCCCACTAACATTAGCAAATAAAGAGTTACAGCCATTTTGACCCAAACACATTGTCTGTTACCTTCGCTCATGTTACAGGGACAATAAAGATACATATTTGTTTGGTTCTGTTTTTTAGTTGCTCTTCTTGAGGAGTAAGTACATATTCTTGAAGACTGAGAGGCAATTTGTCAATGCTTTTGACAAAGCCAAAATACTTAGAGTGTGTTCTTTTCTTCACGGCCACATTCAATCTGTTTATATGGTGCATAACATTTAAAGAAAGTGAAATGTCATACTTACTATTGACAACATTTTCATAATGACTTTTACAGTACGTGGGGTATTTAAAATGAGACTGCACTATTGAAAAGAGCACGTCACACATGCAAGCAAACACAGGGGGCTGATAGAAATCATTCCACTTCATGCTGTCTGAGATCTGTCTTCCCAGATGTCAACCTGATCACACAGATGAAGAACCGTATGGTATTTCACCCTGGCTTGTACTGTGTGGTAGCTAAATGTGACAAAGTCATTTGCATACAAGTTGTCATTGGCTTTTTTTCATGACAGCCCTTTGATGAATTGATGGATTGTGTTTCAAAGAACCAGAAGGCCAGAAGACCCTAATGTATGGATCTGTACCAATCCCTTATCAGAGCTCCACATGCACAGCACATTGGATGTAACATAACAGAAAAAGAGAAAATGAAAAATGGTTATTGTGATATATTATGATTTATTTAATTACTATAGCTGTTGTTAATTTGACCTTAGCTTACCTTGTGGAAGAACAAGCCCTAAATCAACAACATTTAGAAGAAATGTAGGGTAAAAACAGATGTAACTATGGCCCACCGTGGCCTGCTTTGGCCCAGCCCCCATCAGTATATGTAAACATGCACCACCAAATGTTGGCTGGGGATTGCCCTGGGGAGTGTTGGAGACTAGCCTGGACTGTGACATGGGCAAATCTCCAAGGTCATAGCCTGGACTAAGGGATGCCCATGTGGGCCAAAGCGGCTACAGCAGGCTAGTATGTCTATTGTGTTTCAGTCCTGACATACCCATTCTGGGCTGGGAGCTGCCATAGCTGCCCATCATTGGCCACCAAATATGTCAGGAGGTGAGGTGCTGGGAGCAGGGTGTGGGCAGGGCTGCCCGTCTGCACATCTGTTGTGATCACGCACTTACCCAGGCCATGCAGGTAGCAGGACGGCTTCCCGGCAGCAGGCATGTCAGTTCAGGGCCCTGATCTGATCTGAGAGGGGCAGACACAGTTTCTCACCCCACACTGGGGAGATACTGCACATCTGTTTTTACTTTTTACCCATACAGTGAAAGCAAAATGGGAAACCTGGGTGAAATTACATTTCCTTCTATTCTGTAATGGCTACAATCTTTAGTGGGACTACTACAGAATAGGATTCATTGAAACTACTGCAGGATAAGTGGTTAAGGAATGAAACCATAGAAAACCCAAGGCAAATTAAACAAAGAATTCCTCAGAGCACTGTGAACAGATTGTTAGAACCAGATAGTAGGAGTTGCTAATCTGAAGTTCAGTTCCCAGGTCCAACACTAACTCTTTGAGGGTGCAGCTCTCTATCATTAAAAATCAATGTGAGCTTAAACGGATGCAGGTTTTCTTTATATATATCCATAGGCAAATTATTGCACCCTTCTCCCCCTCCTCACTTTCTTATAAAAATGGAATACAGCTGATGGGGTTGTTTCAAACAGAACAGATGACTGATGGAAAGATACATAGCAGGCATGGAAAACACGTACAAAGTGGAGAAGTGTCTTTTTTCTCAGTCTCAACAATTTTTATCAATCAATCAATCAATCAATCAATCAATCAATCAATCAATCAATCAATCAATCAGTCAATCAATCAATCAATCAATCAATCAATCAATCAGTCAATCAATCAATCAATCAATCAATCAATCCATCCTTTTTTGCTTCCTTTTGGACTTACCAGAACAGGTAGCATGCCCCTACCTCTATTCTGATTGCTCTTTCTCTTCATGCTAACTAACATGTTCTTTGTGCCTTGTTTCTTCTCTTTGACCCTTTACCAACTGCTTATTATGTAAGTCTCAGGTTGGCTGGAACGAATGGTCAGCACTTTTACAAATTCCACCAGTGCTGAGATCTGAGCATGCTCTGATTTATGGAAGCATCCAAAGTGGGAGTATTCTAAATTTACTCCCAATGAAATCAGCAGTAAAACTTCCATTGGTATTCAGGAGAGAAAGTTAGGTTGTTGCTTTGCACTTTGAGGAATCTTATCCAATAGTTAATATTGGGAACACATAGAGGCTTAATAAAGCAATAACAATTCACCAAATAGTACATTGTCTAATTTGCAAAACTGCTCCTATACTAATAAAATTGTTTCTATTCTTCTACCTTTTGGGCTTAAAGACTTTCCCTCATTTCCCCCCCTCTAGAGCTGAAACAAATTAAATAATACAATTCTGTATCCATGGATATTATCTACATTTTCAGATAGCCACCTAAATATCCACACCTGAAACAAAATTCCCATATCCAATTATTTGGCTATTTCAGTTAGGCTACTTCAGTTGTTGTTGTTTATTTGTTGTTATTATTTATTTATTATTATTTATTACAGTTATTTCATTTCAGATATTTGGTTATTCAGCCAGAGATCCCAATACAAAATAACCAAATAACTAAAAAATGAAACCAGGAAAGTTGAAAAGAATACCCAAAATGAAGAAGTGAAGCAGAAATGAATAGCTCTTTGTATCCGCTTGATGAAACCAATTTGAAGTGGCCGAATTTGACATTGGCAGATGTTGGTGGGGTTTTTTCTTCAGCTCTGCTCTTTTCTTTGTTCTACTGCTTCTCCCTCCAGGAGTTGCTCCAGCAGAGAACAATGTACATTGACTGCAGCAGTTCGGTTACAGACTGCAACGGAGAGACTGAGTGACTTTGACAATGTTCATTGTTCACTTTACTTTGCACAGCTTGTCTGGATCTGTATACACCGAGCAAAGTGAATCTTACCAAAGCAAATCAGTTTCACTTGGACGAGCTTTGTTATGCTGCAGGACAAGAGGGGGACTGCTGGAAAAGGTAGTGAGTTGTGCATGCCTGTGGCAAAGAAGGGCAGTTGACATTAGTCATGTAGCCATCAACCCAAACCTGTGTTTTTGTGCTGGTGAAAACAAAAAAACCCAGCTTTGGCTACATGCCCAGACTGCAGCAATTGGTCTTGGAAAAACTGAAGCAATTGCACATATTTATGGCTCCCACATAGCCAATGTAATCTGTTAAAAGTCTGCTCACAAAGGCAGAGGCTGCAGCAGAAAGACTCAGAGGCTACTATTTGCTGCCATAGATCAGCTCCTCAGAGACGAGAGAGATTTTCTATGAGATCCATGGCAGCAGGGAGCACATCCCCAGGCCATTCATAGAAACCCCCGGAAGGACACTTGCTGCAATACGATCAGCTAAAAGTCACAGGTTCTCAGACATGTGCCACTCCATTATCTTGCTAACATGATTAATCATTTGTAAAACAGTCTTATAAAGTAGTTTGCAAAGGGGTAGTAGAGTGATGTCCAGTTGGGAACATTCCCTGTTCAAGCAGGAAGCTTGGTAGAAATGTTTGGTAGTTCTTGGGGATCACTAACCTAAAACCTTCTCTCTAACACACTTTGGCTTTGAAAATGTAATAGCCAGAAGTTAATTTTAACATTAGATCTTATAATGCATGTACATGGAAAACATTCCACTCAAACAAAAGAAATATTTATTATGATTTATTATTTCTCAGCTCCCCAATATATATTTGGTCTCTGAGGCCACGATAGTCCGGTTAGACCGTACAGCCACTTTAGAAAGTGCCTCTGTTTTGTTGCCCGCATTAGGAACAGCGTCTGTCTAATCTGAAAATCTTGCTATTGGGGACAAGAAGAGCAGAAACAAGTTTGTAACTTTATGTTAGTGAATTCTATTTGGTGCTCATTTACAGAAATACATTCCCAAATTTAAATTTACTGCTTCTGTGAAATTTGCTGAACTTGTTATTTTGGCACTGTGTTCGACCCATATTTGGTGTATCACTTGTTTAGATCTTCTTTCTTGTTCAGCACTTTGGCTGTTTTGCTCATTGTTACGGGGGGGGGGGGGAAGGGGGAAGAGGGGGATGGAATAATGCCAAAGATATAATTTAAAAGTAATATGTTGTAAATTATACACAAAGCACAATTGTATTACATTTCATACATGACCTGTTACCATATTAAACCGAAAGGGTGCAATCCAACTTCTGGCTTATGCCAGTGGCAGGTGTATGATAGAAATGGGCAGTGCACACTCAAGCGCACACACGCCCCATGCGCACAGTAAGCTGCTCAGGGAAATGGCGCGCCCCCTCTAATGCAACCCCCTGAGCCCACACACCCTGCAGCCCAGGGGATGGAGCATCCTTGAGGGTGGGGGTCCCAGTGGAGGGGGCATGTTGTTTCCCTGTGTAGCTTGCTGCACATGCCTGAGCACTGGCAGACTTTCCACCTGTTGTGCCTGAAGTTGGACTGCATGCAAAGTTTATAGGAAAAAAGTTCTAGGCAAAAGATACCATAAAAATGGTCAACATGTTTTGTCCATAGTCAGGACGTCATAGAAAAGCATACCAGATCTAGGGATGGGCAAACACGATTCAGAAGTTCAGAGTTTGGACTGAACTCGGTCTGTTCGGTCGACCGAACCAAACTTCTGAACCGAACTCGAATTTCAAACCGAACCGAACCGAATTTCCGAACTCTGTTCTGTTCACCCATCCCTAGTGGCAACACACACCAAAAAACCTGGTTTTGAATGGCTGAACTTGGTTCGGAAGTTTGGAATTCGGCCGAACTTGTTCTGTTCGGTCGACCGAACCGAACTTCTGAAACGAACTCGAATTTCAAACCGAACCGAATTTCCAAACTCGAATTTCAAACCAAACCGAACCAAACCGAATTTCCGAACTCCGTTCTGTTTGCCCATCCCTAAATAGATCATAATAATCATAATTCCATAATAATCACAAACATATAACACCATTCTAAGAATATGGTAAATTGGTACAAACATAAGATAGCACCATTCTAAGAATATGGTTCTATATTAAACTGGTATAAATGTACCATGCATCTCCTGTCAGATATTTAGAAATGTCCTTTAGAGCCACAAGTTCTTTGCCTCTGTGTATAAAATGCTCTTCAGAGCATTTCTAGCTATTGTATATTTATACCAATTTAACAGAGAACTATATCCTTAGAATGATGCTATGGATTAGTTTTTATTATGAATTTGGGCGGAGTTGTTGGCCCCAGTATTCACCTATGTCAATTGGATGTCATTTCCCCAACAATTGGAAGAAGAGCATTATTGTCCCAATATTTAAGAAAGATAATGTAAAAGAGCCAGCTATTTACCATCCTATAAGTTTACTCAGTAGAATTGGGAAGATATATTCCCAATATCTTCTTTCTCCCCTTCAGCAGTGGATTTATGCTGAGGGCATTCTATCGAATGAACAGATAGGTTTCTCAAAGGGTTGATTGACTTTGAAGCACATATTTCCCTTAAACCAACTTATAATTAAATATGTTCGAGTTCAGTCGGGTGCTCTGTTTTGTGGATCTCAAATCTGCGTTCCATACTGTTTGCAGAGAGCGGCTGTGACAAAAATTAGGCCAATCTCCCATTGATTGCCAGTTCCTGTTTCTTATGGTTCTATTGCAGCAGGGGTTATCCTTACAAGTCAGAGTTAACAGGAGAGGATCACTCTTGCATGCAGTACCAGTGGATAGAGGTGTTAGACAGGGATGCCTGTTAGCACCTATGCTTTTCAATTTATATCTTGAAAAGGTGGTAGAAGTGCTAAGGGGACCAATGTATCTGACTGACCAGTCCATCTGACTGACTTTACTTTATCTGTATTGCTATATGTGGATGATTCAATATTGATATCCCAGTCCCAGATTGGACTGAGGCACCTAATGAGGGACTTCTGTTCTTATTGTCAGGCCAAATTTCTCCTAGTTAATTATGTTAAAACTAAGGTGATGGTTGTAGGTCCGGGGGGTGAAAAACATTGCTTGTTCTTGAACAACCATGCTATCATGTAGGTTGATCATTATACCTATTATGGGGGTAACTTTTTCCAGAGCAAGCCTCTTGGAGGACCCATTATAAACTTGCCATGGCTAAAGCCAATTCTACATGCAAGGGGATCCTGAGTTTTTTCTTTACACAAGGGGGGAAATTGATTGGACCGGGAGTTTGATTGTTTAGGGCAAAGGTAATTTGACAAATGCTATATGGGATTCACGTCTGGGGAGTTCAATTCCTCAAGGAACTTGAGAAGCCTCAGAATGCTTTACTGAGGTTGATCCTACAGGTGTCTCGTGGCCCTCTGACAGTTCTGCTTAGAGCAGAAACAGTCTCTCGACCTATTGTCTCCATGGCCACTGTAGCCATTTTGAAGTTCTGGGTTCAGCTTTTCCTTCAGTCTCATGAGCCTCTTTTCCAGGCTGCTTTCCATACAGAACTGGAGGGACCTTGGGAGAAAGGCATAGCTAACTGCTTAACCCAGTTGGGTTTTCAAAGGAATTTCTCTCCCCTTTAGATAGTAGGAGTGCTGGAGGCTTAATCAAGCCTAGAATTAGAGATCAAGAGTTCCAGATAAGAGTAGAAGCAACAGATTGCCTGCCTTTACATCTTTTCCCCCTTGATCCCATGGGGGCAAACTATCTTACAGCTCTGGACTTCAAGCTAAGAGTTCCATTCACCTTAGTCAGGCTTAATTTATTCCCCTCAGTTGTAACAGTGGGCAGATATGCAGGGCTGCCATACAACTTAAGGACTTGTCGTTTCTGTAAGCCCCCAAGAATTGAATCCATAGGTCACATTATTTTGGACTGTTCTTTATATAATGAGCTGCGAACTAGCTTGGTGGAACCTATCATTAGTAGAATCCCCCCTTGCAGTCAGGAGGTCCTGCTAAAGTCCCTTCCGGCAGATAGTGATGTCTCTATTACAGAAAGTATTGCTAAATTTTGTACAGTCACTCTGCGAGTACAGAGTGCTTTGCTAGGGTGGGTTTAACTGAAGTGTACTTGCTACCTGGCAGAACAAAGCTCAGCTTTGTGCTCTTTTTTTTTTTTCCTTTTTCTTTTTTACTATATTTGCATCTATCTAGTTTTGGAACTGTATATTATTATGCCTTTGCTCCAAGTGTTTGTGTATGTGTATATTATGATGACTTCTGTTTTACAAAATAAATGACAAATGATGAATATTCAGGGGCCGAACATTGACTATATGTAAACCCTGAGAAGGAAGAGGCATTTCCCTCCCAGGGGCCAAGCATTTGCTGCATGCAAGCCCTGTGAAGGGTGAGGCATTTACCCATCAGGGCCCAAAAATCAGTTGCATGCAAACCCGAAGAAGGGTGAGGCAACTAACAAACAGGGGCTGAGCATTTGTTGTAGTAAGCCCCATATGGTCTATCATTCAGGGTCTAAGTATTTGCTGCATGTTAGCTCTGAGAAGGGATAGGCACTATTATCTAGGGTTGAGCTTTGGATATGTAACTTCTGAGAAGGGTAAGAGCTTTAACCCTTTGGGAAAAATATTAATTGTTCATAAGCCCAACAGGCAATGGTGGTGTGCACCCTAGGAGGTCAGGGGCAATGCCCCCCCTGGACCCAGGACTCCCCCAGGCCCCGACGTGGTGCTGGCAGCAATTCTGTTTTTGTTTTTTTAATTGTGTGTGCGCACACAAGCAGTGAGAATCGCACACACACACACACACACACCCAGGCTTCCTTAGGAAGGTTACCTTAGGAAGGCTACCTAAGGCTACCTAAGGAAGCCTTCAGGAGGACAAAAGTACTACGTTCTACACTTTATGCAGAATGGATGACTAGACGTGCCAGCCATACCGCATAAAGGTAACCAGAAATGAAATAGTGCCGCAGGGGGCACTATTTCATTGCAGAGGGTAGGGCAGGGCTAAAGTCCATACCCGGGTGCCAAACAGATGTGCCCGGGCCACAGGACTTCCCTGTTCCCTCTCACTTCAGTGGCTGGGGGCTGGGAGCTGCTGCGCAGGCGCAGCTGTTAGGCTCCCCCTCCCTTCCTCCCTCCCAGAGTTGAGTCAAACTTTGACTCAACTCTGGGAGGGAGGTGGAGCCTAAGAGCTGTGCAGCAGCTCCCAGGACCAAGAACTGAACAGCGCACGATGATCCTGTGGTGCTGCCTGAGGAGCCGGTGGTGAGTAAATTGCAGGGCTTTGGGGGTGGAGACACTGGGGATGGAATGGAGCTGGAGAGGGAGGGGTACTTTGAACTGGGAGAGACTGGGGAATGGGTGGAGGGGAGGATGGGGAGAGACTGGGAGAGACTTGGGAATAGGGGAAGAGGTGGATGGGGAGAGAGTGGGGACTGGGAGAAGGGGTCGATGGAAAGAGACTGGGTGAGACTGGGAATGGAGGGAGGGGTGGATGGGGAGAGACTACTGGGGAATATTAGTTTTTAAAGCAGGATTTGAATATAACCTGCCTAAATGAAATTGCTGGAAATGCTGCACTTGTTGTTCACAGGTATGACAAGTGGGGATACATTTTAACCTGTGAATATATTCATATTTTAACCTTTGAATATATTCACATTTTAACCTGTGAATATAACCTGCCTAAATTAAGGTGCATCATTGTATCTTGGTTTCTGGTTTACATGTGGTTTTGGGGGAAAGCTTTATCTGTCCTGTGGATCTTTGCTAAAACTGCTTGTAAGTGATGTTTAAGGTTGTGAATTGTCTGTCTGCTTTTAAACCAGGAATTGAATAGCCTGCCTAAATGCAATTGCTGGAAACGCTGCACTTGTTGTTCACAGGTGTGACAACAAGTTTGGAAAGGTTCTTTGTTAATAAACAGGTCTGGAAAGAAGAGAGAAACTAGTGGATAGTCTGTGGTGAGGCTCCAAGGTTTGAATCAGACAGAGAATTGTTCTGCTGAGAAAGATGCAATTCACTAAATGTCTGTCTATGTGGGGAAATGAACTTGAATTGACTAAGGGCAGGGACAGTGTTCACTGTATTTTCTTCATTAGCAGCAATGGGGAAACCACAGTGAACATGGGTCCCTAATTAAGGGGGTTAATTTCTGTCTCTTATACACATCTAGATGTGTATAAGAGACAGCCCCAGTGACAGTGCTTCACACAGCAGTGTTCCCAGCATTAAGTAATGTAATGTCCATCCAATGTTAACCCTGGGAACTCCTTGCTGCTGGGTTATGCCATGCCACTAGCCTACCATTGCCCTGGCTCCAACTACTGTTGCTCTGGCTCCGTCCCTAGAATCGCTGGTCCACCAGCGGCTTTGCCACAGGCAGGCCGGCAGGCCTTACTGCCCCTCCAATCTCAAAACCCACCAGCCACCCCTGTCAACAGGGTTAGGTTTTTCTTGTTGTAGGTGTGGGTTTAAACTTGGTAGAATAATTTTTGTTTTACACGTGTAGTTTATAATATACTGTGTTGCTGCTCATGTTTCTTGTATACTATAAGGTATTGTTTTGTTGCCTGTTGTTTTATATTTTGAATGGTGCATGTTCGAAAGCCGAACCAATAAATACTGATTGATTGATTGATTGATTGATATTATGGATTTGTAACTATTAGGATTCGGTATGCTGTTCTATGAGGTCCTGGAGAAGACTACAGTTGAAATATGTTGACTAGTTTGAAAGCTGCTTGAAAACACTTCAAAACATTATGTGAGGATCTTTCCTGGCATCTTTTGCCAGGTAACAGGTTGTGTAATATGGTAACAGATTGCGAATTGCGAATGAAATGTAATATAATTGTATTTTGTGTATGATTTCCAACATACTATTTTTTAAATTCTGTCTTTGGTACTGGTCCATGTCCTCCCTCTCCTCCCCCCACCTTTCCCACTTCCAATTTGGTCTTGTGAGATCTAGTGCCCCACATTGTTCCCCCTATCTTTTGTTGTCTCATTGGCACATCACAAGGAGTATTTTCACATGAGATGCTACCATGGGTGGCTTCGCTTTCCTCCAGCATGGCCATCCATGGTGGTGTCACTTGTGCTCCCGCCCACCAGATGTTACCATGGGTGGGAGCAGAGTTTTCCCTGGACCAGGGCAGGATTAACTCAAGGTTGTGTTCTGGGCTCCCTGCCAATGCACAACCCAAAGTAAGCCCTGCCACGGTCCAGGGAAAACATCCCCAGGCCAGGGTAGAGCGGGCCATTACATATGATGGCCTGCTCTACTTAACTCCAGCTGGTGGCCAGAGCATTTCCGGGCAGGCGCGGCAGCCTCATAGGCTACCACATCCTCCCATCCAGTCAGAGGTGGGATCGCACTCAGCAGTGCGGGGGCCAGGGCCTTGCAGACCACATCCACACATTGCCCCCACCCTCTTCCTGACACCTCCCCAGCACAAGTTACTACTGTCTGGTGGACAGCAGGCCCAGATGCTGCCTGGGGTGAGAGCCCTCACCCCGGGCAGGATCAAAAGATGGCCCTGCCTAGCATCATTACGTTTGAAAATGCCCATGGTTAGCCAATGTATGGTTTAGAATTTAAGGCAAAACTACTGAATAGCGTAAGATAAAATTAGCAACAAACATGTTTCTGACCAGTAAACAATGAGGAGTGGCAGGAAGGGAGGGGATGGGACAAAGGGCCAATCAATGAACAATGAAGGTGTGAATTTTAAACAAAAATAATAATCCAGAAAATGAGTTTATTTTAATTTGTCCTCTTGAATATGGCAAATTAATCAAATTTGGTGTTTGTTTTGAATATTTGTTTCCATTATACAAATGTAAGTCATTATGTTTGGGCTTGGAGTAATGCTTTGCAAAATAACATGTGTATGATTTTAAGTGTGTTCAGTGCAATGCAGAAAGAGAATTGGGGCAGAATGCCACATGAGGTCCCTATTCTTCTACTATCTGCTATGTTCAATCTCTGCTTGGGGGTGTTTCTTTTGTAGGGGTGGGAAGTTTGGTACATCCGGTATCCGATACTGCCGGTATTTTGCTGTACCGGCAGTATCGGATTACTCCGGTATTTGGGGGTACTGGTACCGGTTCCCAGTGCCGGATTTTTTTACATTGCGGCCACTGAAATGAATGGCCGCAATGTAGGAAAAGAAACAAAAAAAACCCAACCACTTTCCCTCCCCAGTCCAGGCTGCGCGGGTGGAAGGGGGGACACCCACCCACCCACCCTGCCGAGCCTAGATTATTATTATTTTTTTTAAAAATCCCCGACGTCCCTGCTAGTGCAGGCTCTGGGCCACCGCCGGTGACCCAGAGCCCGCACCAGCAGGTAGGTACTGTGGTACTAGGGTGATTCATGGGGTGGGGTGGTTTAACACACAGCCCAGTCCAGGGATCACCCTACCTCCCCACCCAGGGATTGCCTACCTTTGGCACTCCGGGCGGCAGCGGAGGCAGCACGGCAGTCCGGGGGCTTCAGCGCTGACTGGTGGCTTCAGTGCTTACTAGGACTTCCAAGGAACTTCCGGGTTTCCCCAGAAGGCCTAGAAAGTGCTGAAGCCACCAGCCAGCGCTGAAGCCTCCGGACCGCTATGCTTCCACTGCTGCCTCTGCCGCCACCGCTGCCCAGAGCACCAAAGGTAGGCGATCCCTGGGTGTGGAGGTAAGGTGATCCCTGGGCTGGGGTGTGTGTTAAACCACCCCAGGGATCACCCTAGTACCTGCTTATGTGGGCTCTGGGTCACCGGCAGCAGCCCGGAGCCCGCACTAGTAGGGACTTAGGGTAAAAAAAATGTTTTTAAAAAATCCAGGCTGGGCAGGGTGGGTGGGGGGGTGCCCCCCGTTCCACCCGCACAGCCTGGGAGGGGGAGGGTGGAGGTATTGGCTTTTTTCCCTATTGATTTCAATGGGGACAGTTCCCCATTTAAATCAATGGAATAAATCCGGTACCGGTAAACCGTTTTTAATCTGGTAAACCATTTTTTTGCCAGATGTCCCACCCCTATTCTTTTGTTCAAAGCTGGGGGCAAATGACTCCTTTTGCCCCTGCCTCTGTGTTTCTCCATGTGCGCTTCTATACCTACAAATCAAACCAACATCAAGAGCTTCAAAATTGTCTGAAGAAACATTTTAAAATAACACAAAAAAAAAAAAACCCACCTCAATCTGCAGTTATTAGTAATGGTACATAGCATAGAACAAGATGTAAAGCTCCTCTACAAATTACAGAATGGCTAAAACTAAAAAGCAAGAAAATAACTAAGGGTGGCAGGTTGCACAGAGTCTGAAAATGCACAGAAAGCTGGCAGATCGTATTAGGAACAGTATGCCATTTGATAACAATCAGGGACTCATGTTCACTGTGTTTTCCCCATTGGCAGCGATGATGATTTAAATGGACTTGATATCTAATAGATCTAAGTGCATTAGAATCTTACTACATGTTTCAGTCAAAATTGCCTTGAAAGCATCCATCACTGTCAACAATAAATGTTTCTTAAAGACATGAGTTGAAGAGGGAAATTCTTTGAAAAGTACATTTCGTATGTTCTGATTCAAATTCTAATTGTAAGTCTACTCTCAAATATGCATCTTATTGAGCATTCTTTTGAAGTAGAAATACAGTCAGAAAAATGAATGTAAAATTGATACTGTGAAGCTCTATATTATTTTCTTATAGTCTTTTTTCCAGCAAACATCTCTGCAGTACTTTTATCATCATATCTGAGCACCCGAGATTTATGCTAGTTTATTCACATTCCGCTTCCTTATAGCAAAATTTCTCAGTTGGTAAATTAACTGAATTGCAAGCCAAATGATGATTTGTCTGAAACCCAGAAATGCAAACTCTGGGTGCAATCCTCATTTGTCCTGTTCTGCAAGCACGTAAGTTGTATTTCAAAGTGCTGCACTAGACTTAAAAGTGGGTGCTAAATCCTCATTCATAGAGAGACATTGTGGTGCAACCATTGAGCTGCTGCCAATAATGTGGGAGCACAGAATACACCTCTGTATCTGAGGCATATTTATGAATGGTTAGACAAGTGGTTAAACTAAGGGTGGGAATTCCGGATCTACCAGTATCCGATACTGCCCGGTATTGGGTGTACCGTCAGTATCGGACTAAACCCGGTAATCCGGGTAAATTACCGGATTCCCCCGGTACTGGATTTTTTTAACATTGCAGCCATTCAAATGAATGGCCGCAATGTAAAAAAACAAACAACCCCCCCACACTTTCCCTCCCCAGTCCAGGCTGCGTGGATGGAAGGGGGGACACCCCCCACCCACCCTGCCCATCCTGGCTTTAAAAAAAAAAATCCCCCCCCCGAAGTCCCTGCTAGTGTGGGCTCCGGGCCACCACCGGCGACCCAGAGCCTGCACCAGCAGGTAGGTATAGGTTCTTAGGTTGTACTAGGGTGATCCCTGGGGTGGGGGGGTGGTTTAACACACACCCCACCCCAGGGATCACCCTACCTCCCCACCCAGGGATCGCCTACCTTGCGGTCCGGGCGGCGGTCCGGCTCTGGTGGCTTCAGCGCTGGCTGTGGCTGCTGGCTTCAGTGCTACTAGGCCTTCTGGGGAAATGCTGAAGTTCACCGGAAGGCCTAGTAGCGCTGAAGCTGGCAGCCAGCCACAGCCAGCACTAAAGCCGCCCGAGCTGGACTGCTGCAGCTGCCGCCTGGAGCGCAAGGTAGGCGATCCCTGGGTGGGGAGGTAGGGTGATCCCTGGGGTGGGGTATGTGTTAAACTACCCCCCACCCCAGGGATCACCCTAGTACCTGCAGGTTCCGGGTCACCGGCGGTGGCCCGGAGCCCGCACTTGGGACTTAGAGAAAAAAAAAAGTTTTTTAAATCCAGGCTGGGCAGGGTGGGTGGCCTGGGAGGGGGAGGAGGGAGGAATTTTTTTTTTATTCCATTGATTTCAATGGGGACAGTTCCTCATTGAAATCAATAGAATAAATCCGGTACAGTTATACCGGGTGTAATCCAGGAATCCGTTTTTTTTGAGAACCGGTAACCTGTAAAACTGGTAACCGGTATTCTGCCTGGTATCCCACCACTAGGTTAAACCATACATGAGCACTGACAAAGGGAGGAGGGGGCTGTGTTGGGCTCGTGGTGTGGAGCAACACTGCATGTACAAGTGAGTGTGGGTGATGGCCAGTGATGCTTTTACTAACAAATAAGATTAGTCACCTACTTACATTTAGTATGGCACGTTGGTGTTCAACTTCTGCATGAGCAACCCTCTAGTGCACTTTGGCTGTTTTTAGATGAGACAGTACCACATAGGTCCACCTATTGAGCGCCTGTCTGAAGGTGTGTGTGGTGGGATGCATGCCCCTATGACCCATGCACCACCAACTCATGCCCACTCATGGAGCATGAGGGGGAAATCCACCACAGTTTTGATGCAACATTTTTAGCAGTAGGTGAGCCAGAGGCAGTAGAAGCCCCTTCTTGTTCTGTTTTGTGGGATGAATTTCAAGATGTGTTGCCCTTGGATGCAGGGGATTCTCTTGGGACTGCCCGAGCCACTTATTGTGAATTATATCCATGCCTGTCCTGGCTGAGAGACACTAGGGCTGTTCCTGACCAGAATAGTCAACGTCTCCCTTGGGGAGGGCAGGGTGCAGGACTGTCTCAAGGAGTCTGTGGTGCAGCCCCTTCTCAAGAAACCATCATTGAATGTTGGCATCCTGGCCAGATATCGGGCAGTCTCTAACCTTCCCTTTTTAGGGTTTTATTGAACAGGTGGTGGCTCAACAGCTTCAGGGACATCTGGACCGGATCAATTTTCTTGATCCATCGCTGTCTGGCTTTCATTCGGGTTATGGCATGGAGACTGCACTTGTGGCCTTGGTCGATGACCTCTCCCATGAGTTGGACCAGGGTCGTTCGACCCTAATGATTCTGTTAGATCTCTCGGCTGCATTTGATACCATTGATCATGAGCTGTTTGTGACTCAGCTGCGGGACCGGGCAGGGATTAGCAGGACTGTTCTTGAATGGTTCCACTTTTTCCTGGCTGTAAGAACCCAACATGTGGTTCTCTGTGATTTTTCATCTTCCCCCTGGGGCCTCACATGTGGGGTCCCACAGGGTTCCATCTTATCCCCTCTCTTGTTCAATATGTGTATGCAGCCCTTGGGGGAGGTTGTCAGGGAATTTGGTGCAAGGTGTCATCAATAAGATGATGACACCCAGCTATATCTCTGATATTCATCTGACCCAGGTTCAGCAGTCTTGGTGCTTACCCAGTGTCTGTGAGCTGTGGGGGATTGGATGAGGGCAAGCCACCTGAAGTTAAATCCTGTCAAGACGGAGGTGATGGTTGTGGGGAAGGCTGGGGGAGTGATGGTCCCCATCATTGATGGGGTCTATTCTCTCCTAGTATCTCAGGTCCAGAGTCTGGGGGTGCTCCAGGATCCGCATCTCTGCCTGGATGTCCAGGTGGTGGCTGTAGTGAAGGGGGCATTCCGCCAGTTACATCTGGTATGTTGGCTTAGGCCGTATGTCTCAGACTCAGATCTGGCCACAATCATCCATGCTTTTATTACCTCACAACTGGCCTACTGTAACACACTCTGCATGGAGCTACCCTTGGTGCTGGTTCAGAGACTGCAGCTGTTGAAGAATGCGGCGGCTCATCTCCTAATGGGGACGGGCTGATGCAAGCACATTACACCGGTGCTTCGTTCTCTGCACTGGCTGCCAATAGTTTTCCGGGCCCAATTCAAGGTGTTGGTGTTGACCTTTAAAGCCCTAAATGGCCTGGGCCCCACCTACCTGCGGCAAGAGCCTGCGGGGAGCTGTTTCCATCATTCACTTACCTGCCTCGCTGCTGTGGGGGCTTGAGAAGCTCTGCCGCCGGTGGGGGGTGGTGCTTTGTTGCTCCGCTGCCTGGCTGCTCCGCTACTGCCCACACCATCACCGCCGCTGCTCGATGACCTGCAGGGGGGAAGACTAAGTTGTGAGTTGGGGGACTAGGGGGGGAATCGCAGAGGCCAGCCACGTGGGCTGGCCTGTCCCCGCCCCTCCCACCCGGAAGTAGCGGGGGTTTAAAAACCCCAGGACCAGCGGCTGAGCCGCAAGAGCCTGCAGGGAGCTGTTTCCATCATTCACTTACCTGCCTCGCTGCTGCGGGGGCTTGAGAAGCTCTGCCGCCGGCGGGGTGTGTGTGCTTCGTTGCTCCGCTGCCTGGCTGCTCCGCTGCTG
>QEPC01001038.1:93586-107247 GCA_003113815.1 Sphenodon punctatus | reverse complement strand
TCCTCCCCGAGAGGAATGAGCGGAACCATTCAAGAACGGTCCCGTCCAGACCCCTCAGGTCACGCAGTCATCTCAACAGCAGCCCATGGTCCACGGTATCAAAAGCGGCTGAGAGATCTAGCAGGATGAGAAATGTTGAACATCCTGCATCCATCTCCCGGCGGAGGTCGTCTACCAAGGCCACCAGCGCCATCTCGGTGCCATAGCCGGGGCGGAACCCAGATTGACAAGGGTCTAGGAACCCGATGCTATCCAGATGAACCTGGAGCTGGAGCGCCACCGCCCGCTCAATAACCTCATATGGGGGAAACACAGGAAACAAATTGCTATCGAAGCATTAGGGATGTCCAAAGGAATTTTAAGACTGGCAAGAAAGGCTAGAGGAGTGAGTCTTTCTGATATATTAACTGTTTACAGGATGAAGGTCCAAGCACTCCTGACCTTTGGTATGGAAATCATATCAGATAATAAATTCCAGATATTGGAAGTAGTACAAAATAAATTCTTGAGGAACTTATTGGGCCTTCCCACGAGTGTTCCTGCACCCATCTTAAGGATTGAGACTCAGATCACAGCAATAGCAACGCTAGGAAAGAGGCAAAGCCTGAGGTACTGGGTCAAGTTGTTGAGCCTTGTTGTTGAGCCATTATCCTCCCTTTGCCTACAAGAAAAACTTGAGTACCAGGGCCCCCAAAGCTATGCCTGGATGAGACAGATTCTGGCAGATTTACAAAATGCAGGTTGGTCCCTCTCCTGCTTTGGGGGGAAGAGCATGATTCAACAGAGAACCATGATTGATGTTTGCTTGCAGGACATTGCAAAGCAAGAGGATATGGCACACTTGGCAGAATGGAGGGTGGCACCTTTCCTCAAAAAATCAAATTATGATATGGTTTTGAGAAATACCTAGATAAATTGGAAAATATGACTCAACGTAGGTCCTTTATGAGACTATGTTTCCAATTGTTTACCTCGGTGGTGCTCCATGGACGATTTATCAATAAACCCTATGCACTCCAAGTTTGTGGATGTAAGGGGGGAGCTGTGGACAACTTAAGGCATTTTCTGCTGTATTGTACTTTTCACGAGAACTTAAGGGAGGTTTGGCTTAAGCCTCTATGGGCTAAAAAAGAGTTTTGTTTGGATGAGGGGAAAATTATTGGAATGCTGACGACTGGCGATACTCAGGAAATGAGTATCTTATGCTATACTAGCCGAACAGTACCGAGAAAATTGTTGATACCAGATTGTACTATTAATTTCCTATCGGATTTGAAAATCTAGTTGGCTAAACTATGTATTGGTTCTTCAATAGCTTATGGAATACTCTGATTGATTGAGTTAACTGATATTTTGTCCATGGTGCTCTTAATATCCTGTATTTGTATTTTGCAATATGTTTCCTCGATTTATTTTTCTATTGTATCTTTTTATTTTTGTATTCTTGTATTTATTTGTATTTTTATTGGCCATGGCGATAAGCTAGTGCCGGAAATAAACATAATTGAATTGAACTGGTGCTTTCAGCAGAAGCAGCAGAAGCAGCAGCAGCACCATCCCCACCCCCTTTTCCCCAGAATTAGCAACAGTGGCAGTGAGGAGTTTTGCAGTTACACTTGAGGATCCTGCATGGGCCCCCTCCCCACTGTCTGAAGCTATTTGAGCCAGTGTAAGGGAAGGGACCGCAGTGAAAGCCTACATGGCCACAAGATTCTGTGCCATCACTGCTGCTGCTAATAGAGGGGAGGAGGTGCTGCCACTGCTAGGGATGACACTGCCCATCCTGAGGGTAACCTCCCTTCTCTAGCTCCACCTCCCACTTGCAGGGCAGCTATGTTAGAAAAGGGATGGAGCAAAGGGACTGTCCTCCCCCTTTTGAAGTAACCTCTCTTCCTCCCGTGTAGCATCATGATGTCACAATACAATTTGCTTATCTCATCCTATCCCCCAGGCTGTGTTTCAATTCTTTAACTTTGTAACATTAACAACTAATGAACTCAACTCTTAATTCTCATAGCAACCCTGTGAGGTAGGTTAAGATGACACATCTGCAACTTGCTCAAGATCACCCAATGAGTTCATGGCGAAGGTAAGTCCTGAACTAGGCGTTTTGGTCAAAGTACTGAGTTCTTAACCACTATACCACACTGGCTTTCACTGTCATGCTGGCCATGAAGGGGTGGTGCTAAATAAGAAAAGGGACAAGGCTGCCCAGCTTCCTCCAGATTGTCTCCAAGAAGATAATGTCAACCCTACCTTTGCCTGAGATCAGAAAGTAAAAAAATAAAATTCAAAAAATAAAAAACATCTTTCTGCATCTTTAGTTATCACATGCAATAAGAACTCTGCATTCTGAATGCATGGTAAAGTCTTGTGAGAAGCTTTCAGATAACAAGGGATCAAGTTTTCAAAACTCCCTCTGGACTTCAGAGTAGAACTAGTAGCAAGCAAAACCTTCCCCACATGCATTGCTACCCACCCCCCCGGAAGAAAACAAGGACAGTTTGTGGGATAGAATGGTCACACTCTTTATTGGTTAACTTAAATCCAAAAGGGGGAAGGGGTAGCCCCTCCCGCTTCCCCCCCTGAACTGGGGTCCTATTTCTTAACTGTTTGAAAACAACCAGGAGGCCCCTATCTGGGACAGGTGAATGTCCCTTGTCACCTGTCTAACTTCTCCGGACGTTCTCAAGTTAAGCCCGAGTGGAGCCCTCCTTTGTCCTAACTTCCCAATGTTGACTTACCCACTGCCACGATCCCAGGTTTCCCTGGACCATGGCGGGTTGTTCGCAGCTAGGTCCGTTTTTGAGGGCTGAAACAAGGGTGAGAATACCATTACCCACTGCTTGACACCTTGTTCGCCCAGCAGATCCTGCCATTTGCCTCTTGCCTCTGGAATGGCCATACAGTGGGCCGCACTGTGCAGCTATGCATGGCCTCACCCATCTCTTAAGGAGATGTATCTATTCATCAATGTAAATAACTGTGACCCTTTCTAAACTCCCCTAGCTCATCCCACCGCCACCAGAGCCACCAGCTTTGCTTGGCTGGTTTTCCGCCAATTCTCTGTGCTCGCCTATAATCAAGATTAACTTGGTTTTTTGGACCCCAAGGAACAAATGACACCCTGCATCTGACAGATGGATCCCATCGATCCAGTACAATTCATCCTTATCGTGACGAATGTCGTTGTGCACGATAGGCTCTCCCCCCCCCCATTGTGCTCAGCCTATTTCATTGTTGACCACTTCCTGGCCCTGTCTACTCTCCCTGGGTGATTAGCATTGACCCAAAACCACCTCTGTAACATGTCAGACCATACTAACGTACTCCCCGGGAAGTGCTCCTCCACCAGTTTGAGATCTGACTTTGCCCTCTTCGGCAGCCAGAGCCCCATTGCCTTTGGCAAGTTGTTCTCACCCAAGTGTATGACCACAATTCCTGGGAATTGATGTTTGTCTTTTGCTGCAGTCAGTGCTGGGAGCAGTTGCTCCCATAGTACGCCGCGCTTACCTAACCATATTATTTCCACCTGGTCACTGAGGCCCAGCTGGGTACCCCACCCAGCTATCTGGGCAGCTATCTTTTCTGCCCAGTGAATGATTCTTTGGCCAACGATCCAAACTACCATCCTTGCCTGCGGTGCTTCTATGTCTTCAAGAACAGACAAGATTGTGTGGTCGTGATTCATTGGACAGGGGGGCAGCCTGCGCAGTGGTGCACTGTCCAGTCCATCTCACCTCTGTATCCCTCATGTATGTGCAGAAATCTCAGGATCGCCATCTCCCAATTTTCTGTATCTGCTGGCTGGACATCCCCATACCTGCCACAGTGGATGCCGCCCCAATTCTGAATGAATGCTCACTGTAGTGGAAGGGGTCGAGGCCCAGCTCCCTCACACACATGCTAAGCACTGCTCCAAACTGGTATCAGGTCAGGGGCTTCCCATTTTCATGCCTAAATAATGGACCCTGGACCAGGGTGTGTTGTCTTAAGTACACCCCCATAGCCAGGACCGGACAGATTATGCAGGGTAGGAGCGTTACCCTCCACCCCACATCTTCGATTTGGAGGGCCATACCTGACATGCTGGATCTCGAGTCTGTGGCCCATTCACTTATCTAGAATGCACCGAATAGGGCAACCCAGAACACCATTGCAAAAAGCTGTATTTTGTTGCTGGAGAAACAGACTCTAGGCAATATGCTTATTAGTTGCATCAACTGATTGGGGGTAATGGGGGCTCTGATATCCTGAACTGGGGGCATATCTCTGGACCAGCTTTCGTGCATCCAGCTCATAAAGAAACCGTTGTCCTGGGAGGGGTGACCTGCCAATTGGCTAACAAATGTGATGGCCAATACTTTCCCAGAAATGGTTCCTGGTGCCAAGCCTTTGCTATGGAGGGATAGTGAGAACTTCAGCATTTGGCTTTCAGGGATGGGGAAACCTAGAGACCAGCTGTTCTGGAACCTGAAATTCTGAAACTCGCTGAAGGCCTTTTCATATGCCCTCCTGGTTCTGGGGGCTAGGGAACCCTGGACTGTCTGAAATAGTCTAATATCCAATAGTCTAATAGTCTAATATCCAAGGTTCCGCATGTTGCTTGGGAATGGGTCTGGATCCTGGGGCAAGCAGGTGAAATCTTTCTGTCTCGAATCAAAAAAGGGCATAGGCTATGCCGTTTTTAATGCCGGATAAGTGCTTGGCCATAAACAGTATGTTAAGTCCTAAGCACCTGAGAACAAAAATCTGAACCAGCCTCATCACCTTTTCTGATTTTTATAGGGATGGGTGAACAGATCGCAGTTCGAGTTCGGCCGTTCGGTTTGGCTGCATTTGGTTCGTCCGTTCGGTTCGGCTGTGTTCGGTTCGTCCGTTCAGTTTGGAAGTTCGGTTAGTTTGCCGAGTTCGGGTTCGGCCGTTCAGTTTGGCCATTCTGTTCGGCCATTTGGCCATTTAGTTCGGCCGTTCGGGAAATATTATGGGTGTTTTTTTTGTTTTTTAAATGGTTTTTTGTTTTTTTATTGGGTTTTATATGGTTTTCTTTTGTTTTTATATGGTTTTTATTTATTTATTTATTTTATCTAATATTATATCTATCTATCTACACTAAATCTATCTGCTATTAACTATTCTAAATGCTATGAACTATTTGGATTATCTAATAAGTACACAGGCCTACTCCTACAAAGACTAAAACTAAATCACTAACGCTATCTCTATCACTAAGCTAGCTCCTACAACTACTATCCCTAACCTATCTCTCTATCTCTCTATATCTAAATCTCTCTATATATGGGGGGGGGGGGAATCACAAACACAAGGTTTCAGTTTAAGGTTTAAGTTTCATTTCAGTACAAAACTGAAATGAAACTTAAAGCAATCTAATAATCCTACTCAACGCCTGCTGTTCAGGAACAGTGACTAGCTCAGAAGGTGTTGGGAAGGGGGGAGGCAGATAGTTTCATTTCTTGCAAGCCTCTCCACCCCTGGTGCCTGGAAGTCTGCTCCTCAGTGACTAGCACTACCCCTCCCTGTCACCTTACAGTGAACCGTTTTTTGCCACCCGAACGCGATCTGAACTGACCGAACTGTTCAGCCATTTTGCCGTTCGGTGTTCTGTTCTGTTTGGTATGTTCATGTTCGGGTTCATGTTTAGGTTCGGTTGTCCGAACATGCCGAGTTTGGACCGAACTCCGAACTTCCAAACCGCGTTCATCCATCCCTAGATTTTTATGACAATTTATTGATAACATGGACGACTGCCATGTTATCGCACCAGAACAGGACTCTCCGATTGGAGAACTCCTTTCCCCACAATCTCACAGCCACTACTATGGGGAAGAATTCCAAAAACCTCAAGTCCCGAGTTATTCCTTCCCCCTCCCACTCTGCCTGCCATGGAGATGCACACCATCATCCCCTAAAATAGACCCCCAAACTGTGCCCACCTGCTGCATCAGAGTTTATCTGTAGCTCAGATTCTAGCATAAGCCATTGCTGCCAGGAACTGATCCCATTGTAGTCCTGTAAAAAGACGTCCCAGATAGCCAAATCCTCCTGCATTCCCTTTGTCACCCTGACGTGGTGATGCGGGGGACAGTCGCTTCCTATGTGAGCATACAGGTGGGACATAAAAGCTCTCCCTGGGTCAATGACTCGGCAGGCAAAGTTCAGGCTACCAGTGAGTGACTGCAGCTGCCTGACCGTTACTTTGGGTGCTGCACGAAAAGCTGGTATCATGCACTTGAGCACCTGCAGCATATCCATGGGCAATCACAAGAGGGAATGCACTGTGTCCAGTTCTATGCCTAAATATGTCAATTTGGTTGCTGGGCCTTCTGTTTTTTTCAAGCGCCAAGGGCACACCTAACTCCCTGGTGACCTCCTGGAATGGGCAAAGCAATTGCCCACACTCCAGGGTGCCTGCCCTTCCCATGAAGAGGAAATTGTCAAAATAATGGGTGATATGGCTCCTCCCAGTCCGCTGGCACATGACCCATTCGAGCACCGAGCTGAACTTCTCAAAGGCAGTGCAAGAGATGGAACATCCCATGGGCATTGCCTTGTCAAAGTAGAACTTGCCTTGAAATTCCATTCCCAGTAGCTTGAATGCATCTGGATGGACTGGGAGCATGCAGAACGTGGATTTAATATCGCATTTCATGAGAAGGGCTCCTATCCCGCAAACCCGCACCATTTTAACCGCTGAACCAAATGATGCGTACCTGACTGAACACAACTCCTGGGATATTGCGTCATTCACTGACTCGCCTCTTGGGTGGGAAAGGTGGTGAATAAGGTGAAACTCACCAAGCACCTTCTTCAGGACGATACCCAGGGAGGAGATTCTCAGTGTGGGCATGGGAAGTGTGTTGAAGGGCCCCTGAATCCTCCCTTCCTTACCTCTTCTTCAATTTTATTCTGGACTAGCTGGTCATTCCCTCACACTGATTTCAGGTTCTTGGCCCCCAAGTGGTAGTGGGGGCCCAATGCTGGGATCCAAAAACCTAACCAAAAATCCTCCACTGCGTAATTGGTGATGGTGGGGTCAGGGTAGTCATGAGTGACTGCCCATAAAGCCTCATGCCATACCAGGGTTGGTAGCCTTCCCCAAAATGAGGGGGGGACTAATGAATTGGTCTTGTGGGCCTTGCTTAGCACCATTATGGCACCTATTTCTATCCCCGTACTTCCTAAACATGTTACAGCTTGCTTCTACATGGGCGCCCAAACACTGTTTACATATGTGTTTAAATTTACAGGGGTAGCGAAAACATTTAGCCCCGCAGTTGTAATCCCAGCATGTTGGGCCCCCTGAGGAAGGCTTTGGTCTCCATCCTCTGGACCCCTCACCCTGATTGGCATTCCCCACTCTGGTGAGGACATGACCACTGTCTGATTTAGGGGCATAGCTGGAGCTGCTGATGCGCTCCAGCCACAAGTCATGGGCATGAACATCCCACCTCAAATTGGGGTTTTGGAGACCCTATGATGAAATGCCTCATCATAGCTCAGCCAAACTCCAGGGCTCCCTGTATCATATGCCCACCGGATGATGTCCAAGTACTTTACCAGCTCCACCCCCCAATCTGGGAATCTATAAAGGGTCACTCGCATGTAAATAGTAAAGGCCGCCATCCAATTGGCTATTAGCCTCTTAAATTTCTCCTGATCTTTCCTGTCTTCATGATCATTTGGGTCGGGGATAGGGTCACTGAAGAGGAGTGCAAAGATATCTATATACTCTCCACTCCATATTTTCCCCCGTATCACCTGCAGCAAGTGCTCACCCAATGGGGCAGACATGTCAATGTAGCCCCCTTCCAGAGGCCGGGGTTCCTGCCATTGTTTGCCGCACTGAGTAGCGCTGTTTTTGGAGCATGGATCAGCGCCCCACACTTGTGCGGCTGCCCACTGCCTGTGGTTTGGACAAGGCCTAGGTCTTTCCAATAGGGGAGGTTGGCTTCCACCCCCCCGTGCCTCGCCCTGCCTGCAGTAAGGGGACTGGCAACCACGAAGCCACCCTCAGTACGTGCCCGGCCTGGTGGATGTGTCGGGCGGGATCCGCCTATATGAACCCGCTCCCTCTGGCTCAGGGGCCCACTCCCACATGCAGTCCCCTTGGTGCTCACCTTCCATTGGGTCCAGATCATGGGGGACTCCTTGCCATTTGCTGCTGCATGTCGTGTGCTGTGGTCACCTCTGGGTTGACTCTAAACTGTCTATCAGGGCCTGCATTCCTTCCCTAAGGATGGCTATTTGTGCCAGCTGGCTGGGTGTAAATTCCTCCCTGCATCGGCTGGGCTCGGGTTCCTTGTCCCTGTAATGAACAGGCCAAACCCAGAGTCACCCTTGCCCTTGTTGGGAGGCCCCTGCCCCTCAGTGGCATGGGAGAAACCTCGGTATCCAGGTTCAGGTGGCCTCTATTCACATCCATAGCTGCAAGGGGAAACCAGAATCTGCCCTCCCTTGGGATTTCTCAAGCTCCTTGATCCGGGTTTGATAGCCCCATACCTGGGCCAGCAGGGCCTGTAGAATGACCCTGGCCCCTGCTCCATTCTGTAGCTCCTGCTGTGGGGGGAGGGGATTGCGAGGTCATTCTGGCCAAAGAAGTCCGCTTAGCCAGACCCTTGCTACACCCCAGAGGGACCCTCTTTTTCTTGGGGGCCATAGCACCCTTTCCCCCCTGTAGTGCCACAAATAAGCACTTGCACCAGGAAACCTGAAGGGGATCCTAGGAGCAACTGCCTACTGCGTAGTGCCACCAGACCCTGGAGTCCTGGGCAGAGTAAGGCACCCCTCCACCAGAAAACAACAACCAACCCCTCTGAGCAGCTAAATTTGTGCTCGGTAGTGGGGGAGGTGGGGGGGGCAAGGCCCTGTCTCCCCCTTCACTCAGTGACAAGGAAAACAACAAGGAGGGGGGGTGACCAACCTGCTAGTGCTGCAAGGGGCACCCCCCAGGAGAGCGGGCCTAAGCCCGGAGAGGATGCGGCATGGCAGAGCAAATTTAAATCATGGGGGGAGGGGAGGGTGCACACAGCAGTGCAACTGCACTGCATGACCACCTCCTGACTTCGACGCTGGCTCAGGGTGAAGGCGCCATCCGCTGTAGGCCACTCTTCAGCCTGCTGCACCACATGTCTTCCCTGATTGCTGCCATGACACAGAATGAAGAGGCGAGCAGGGAACCTAAAATGGTACCCGGGAGTCCAGCATCTCGCAAGAGCCCTGGGGTGGTCATCCTGTTGCTGGGCAACACCTAGCCCCTCTCCTCCCCCCCATTAGTTCAGGCATGAAGAGGCAGCCACCTCCTGCCCTCACCTCCTTCTCGCAAGAGTGAAGGGGGTGGCACCAAACTCCCCACTGTGGTGAGCGCGGAGGGTGATTTGACAAATTCCTGCATTTGACAAATTCTGTAACAAGCTTCCTAATAAATGATTGTATTCAGGAGAGTACCTGAGGTTTGGATGCAGAAAAATTAAAAGTTTTTCTCTGTTAACATGAAGATGAAAAGAATGTTGTTTGGGTCATGTCCAAACATCCATCTGTTGTCAGTTTTAACATAATCAATAAACCATATTTTAATTTTACAGCTCACTGACATTAAAGGTTGAAATATATACAGACTTCACTGAAGCCTGGAGGACCACCTACAGTTTATTCATCTGATATTTCAGCTATACAGTGCTATAGTCAAAACGGTCAGTAGGGTTTCTCTGTGTGTTGGAGTTGAGGCTAATCTCAGATGTATAGCTGGGCTAAGCTATCTAAGGTAAAGAGAATCATAGATGTGTTTGCATTCAACCCTGACTGGAAATGATAGGCAAATGTTGAGCATGGTATGATAAAGGGTATCTATAATGAAAGAATCTCTCAAAGTGGATACAGTGATGCCTTTTAAGGAATGATGACTACTTGGGAGAAAATCAGACAGGGAAATGTAGTCCCTTCAGGACTGCTTAGGAATTATAGTCCTAATCAGGTGACATGCTCAGGAGACCATCAAGAAGACTTGAGCATATAATGGTTATCAGGGGACCTAGATGAAGAAAGTGCAAGAGAAGAATGGATATCTGTAAAACAGGAGTGGGGAAACCTTCCCATCCTGGGGCCACTTTGAAAATTAGTATAAGGTCCGAGGGCTGCACAAAAGTTGTAGGCGTGGGTGTGTGAGGAGTGAACTCAAGAAACGGAGGTTGAGATCATGAATTTGTGCCATGTCATCTGTCCTTGTGTGCATGCCTGCAACTCTGCTCATTTAACCTGAGTTCAGTTTTTCAGTTCTTGGGTGTGTGAACTGGATCCAAGGACCAGTTCCAGAAACTGGAAAGGGGCCACATAAAAAACTTGCCAGTGGCTGCATTTAGCATTTGGGCCTAGATTCCCCTCAGCCCCCTGTTATAAAGAAACCACCACAGAAAGGAAATCAGCTGGGAAGACCCAGCTTCTGTGCTTAGCTTAAGGAGAAACTTAAGCATAGAAGGTGCAATGTGACCCAAAGCGATGGACTCAACTATAGTGCCCTGTGATCAAGTGTAACAGTATTGCATAATACCTATTTTCTTTTTCCACTGCAGGTGAAAAGGTGCCCAAGTGACGTAGGTGTCTACATCCTATTGTCAAAAGGTGATTCCGTCACTTAATAGTGTAGGTCCCATTGAAAATAGAGGTACCCAGTTTTCTAAATCAGACACATTTGAAAACTTTACCTGTAGACATTCAGAAATGACATAACTGATTTAATATCATTTCCCATCCTGAATCACTCCTAATGCCACACAATAGATAGCACCTATCTTTCACGGTCCTCTAACATGGGATAAGACACCCAAATCAGTGATCACACACATCATTTATCCTCTGCCAATGTACAGCCATTTTTTGCACATCAAGTATTTGCAGTGCACTCAAAAATGGCTGCTTTCAACTGCTAACTAGTAGTGATGCATGAGTGCTGCTGCTAGTGGGCCACTGCCTTTTCAAAATGGGTCCCTTGGGATTACTTCTATAGTAGTTCAATAACCTGCACCATTTATTTTTCACAAAAGACTCTAAATTAGTTTATGAAGGAAGCACTTGTACTTTCATCCATGACGCTTCATAAAATTACTCCCTCAGAGTGTTGTGAGGTCTTCCCTCTTTGTCATAAACACAGAAGGAGGTTAGGTCAACTATCCTCAGATCCTTCATTACAGCCCTCTCCTGGGTCAAGCAAGAAATTCTTTTTACGAGCCCATTTCCTTCCTGGTCACCAGTCCTAACATATTTCTTCCTGCAAATTACCAGAATGGACTGAATAGACCAAAAAGCTCTACAAGCCTTTGTTCTTCATCTGTTAGTTCAGACACTCTCTATTTAGCAAGTGTAACATGGTGCTTTCATGAATCCCTGTAGAAGGGGGTCAGCATCCAGGCGATGCCTGGCTCTGTGCTTAACTGGGCATAGTTGAGTCAGGTCTTTAAGGCTGAGCGTGTTATTCAAATTATCAGACCTAACGAGGTAGTAAGAAAGAGGTTGCCTGGGCAGGAAGGCCACAAGCCTGGAACTAAGGCCATTTTCAGATGGTGCTGCTGGCTGAGGGGATGGGTGTGCACCAGTGGTGGGTGAAGGTGGGTGTTTGCCCATTGCCACATGTGCACACGCATCTCCACCCACCTCCATCCATCTCCACCCATGGAGCCTCCTCTGTTTTGTTGGATGGCTCCATGGGTGGGTGATGGGTGGAGGTGGGTGTACATCAGGAGCGAGCATCCAGTGCTTGTGGTGTTTCCGTGCATGCACATCCATCCCCATCACCACTGTGCATAGCGCACGGATGCCCCCCCGACCGCATACCCAGCTTTTGGGGGTGGGGGGTGTCTGTGTAAAAAAGGCCTAAAGGCCTAAGTGTCTGGGAGCTCAAGGATGGGTTATCTTACAAAAGGGCCCAGGGGAAAGGGGAAATGAACTGTATGGTTGGTGACTAATGAATAAATTGCAGACAAGGAGAGAAGACTGTGACTGCTTTCCAAACTTACATGGGAGGATCGAAAACTTTTGCAATTGCCACTGTGACTGTAATTGCAAGGATTAGCCCGTCATATTGCACTAACCTCGTTTCAGCAAATAAGAATAACCATGCATGACTGGGTCCCCAAATGTAGCCTTTACAAAGCCAGGTGTTCTCACACACTAAAAGAGAAATAGTGCATTCTGATGGGTGCAAATACATACCTTCAAACCAAAAAATGAAAACAAAAACAAAGGCAGATAAGATATATGAAAAAAACAAACACTTAATAAAGCCAAAAACCTCAATGGAGTAGATTAACTCCTGGCAAATGACTCTCAGTACATCCATTTAATTTGTATCATGATTTCTTTTTTTTCCCCAGGCAGCAGCAGCTGCCTGAATACTTAAATGTACAGCCACCTTTCATAATAAACAGGGGACTGCTGAAATCCCGATTTTGCGGAAACCGCTTGACCTACATTTCTGAAAATTTAACCATGGCTGTAGGTTGTGAGGACCATCATATCCACAAAGTTTGAAAAAGATCCATCAGGGAAATAAAATGTTATTACTGCTTAAACGTTAATTGGTTGTGGTCAAAATTCACACTGGCCTTGCATACTTGAATCATCAATATCTCCTCCCTCTGGATGAGTTGAGCCCCCAAATTTCACAGGCTTCAAGAATGAGATCAACAACAAGTGTTTCTGAAATATGATACTGATTGATAAAGCCAAAACCGAGTTATTAGTGATAAACAATCAGTTCTGCTGGTTCACGCATGCGCGCTTGAGCTCTTTTCTCCTGTCGGCGAGCAGGGAAGCAGCTGCGCCCCCCCCCCCCGTGAGCAACGCGCTGAGGAGCAGAATTCTTTAAATGCTGACTATTGTAGTCTCCCACTGGCTTGTGCACTGTGCTGGAAGTATACCTGCCCCTCCTTCAGCCCTGCCCTCACTCGC
The DNA here is from genome assembly GCA_003113815.1 of Sphenodon punctatus. Taxonomy (NCBI): domain Eukaryota; kingdom Metazoa; phylum Chordata; class Lepidosauria; order Sphenodontia; family Sphenodontidae; genus Sphenodon; species Sphenodon punctatus. The sequence continues at coordinate 94,287 of QEPC01001038.1, read as the reverse complement.
CTTGCCCCCCCCAGGCAAAGCAGAGTCAGCACAGCTTGCTGTGGCTGGAGTCGGCATAGCAGGAGCTATCTGGGGCCCCACAGTTGCATGGCTGGGAGGCAGGCTGCAGCCAGCTACTCCCCCATTAAGTTGTTCTGCCTCCCCTCCCTGGCTCCTGTCCCCATCCCTCACCTTCCTGTTCCTCCTAGTAGCTCCAGCAGCAGCAGCAGGACACAGGGACACATATAGGGCTGTTTGTTTACAAAGAGCTCCTCCCCAAGTGCTGATCAGAAGGTTGTTGCCTTGTAAAGAAGGTTCTTCGAGATGGCTCCCAACATTCTCACAACTGAGTTGTGCATGCTCATCCTATCCAAATAATAGACTGCATGATGGTCTTGAGCACCTCTAGTATAAAAAGCACTCTCCCCCTCAGAATAACACATCCTTTCAACCCTTTCTAGAAATATAAGGAAAAAAATTCCATGAGGGCTGGAAGAGAGGGTATTTGTGAGAATGTTCTGAGCCATCTCAAAGAATCTTGTTTACAAGGTAGCAACTCGAGCTGCTGACCAGCAAAACACAGCATAAGGAAAGTTACGTGACTTTTGAAAAGTTACGTGACTTTGGAAAAGTTGCGGACTTTTAATTCCGTACTTTTAAAAGTGTTCAACTTTTGAAAAGTTGCACACTTTTCACTCCTATGAAAAGTTGCAGACTTTTCA
>QEPC01001038.1:36052-91345 GCA_003113815.1 Sphenodon punctatus | reverse complement strand
TTTTGTTGCAATGTATAGAGTGGAAGGTGTTTTGAATTGTAATTGTACTGAATTGTGTTTTTGTGTGTATTTTAAGAAAACTCTTGTACATTTAAGTTTATTTTTAAACTGTTATGTTTTTTGCTTTGGTTAGTTATATATAAAATCAGAAATTATAGTGAAATTACTCAGTCATTCAATGTGAGTGATTTGTCATGGACGTTAACCGATAGGTTTTTATTTTGCTAACTTCCTTGTTTTGTTGTATTGTTCATTTCTGTATGTTTTAAAGTGTGTGTGTGTGTTTCTGCAAAGCAGCATGTTTTTGTTTGTCTATCCATTTTGCAAGATTGTTTAACATTTCTTTTTGTAGTTGGAGTTCTTCTAAATAAGGTGACATACTCCTTTTTTAAAAATGACAAATGTTTTCATTTGTTGATTTCTTTGATATAATCTGTCCAATATCTGGAATTCTTCATCAAGCCAAACATAGCAAATATGAAACCAAACATATATTACTTACAAAAATGTCAATGTAACTTTAGCTCACCACAGTCCTATCCCTCTCAAAGGGCAGGACTTTCAAAAAATGGTGACAGGTTGCAATTAACGATGTCCCACAACTCCCCACACATTAAAGTGGGGCTGGAGAGAGCTCCCCAGTAGCAGATGGGTTCTTCAGAATTTTCTGGCTTGGTAGAACTTCCAAACAGTTTCTTTGAAGTTGTGGGACAGTAGGGACAGTGCTGGTATGAACCCAGGCAAGGAATAGCACATGGCATGAGATGCCACCAGGACCTCCTACCAGAAATCCAACAGACAGATATTTCATGCCATACACTGTTTCATGGCTGGATATATACAGCCACTGTCCCTACTGTCCCACAACTTCAAAGAAACTGTTTGGAAGTTCTACCAAGTCAGAAAGTTGCATGATACGCAGCTGCTTTTGCACTGCCCTGCCTAGTGTCCTGCAACATCAAAGAAAAAATCACTTACTCACCACCTCCCTCTGCTGCTCCTCCCTGTTACATAACTATGCCAAACTCTGTTCCAGGAAGCTTCTTTTGGACTATGAATGTTCTTCTTCTTTCTTTGTCATTGTTTTGTTCGTGTTATGCAGAAGTTGGGGGACACCAAGGAGCTACTTTGGAACCCAATTGGTAAATGTCTCCACTCTCACTTCATTGCTTGTATGGACAAAACAAGTACCAATTAAGAAGAAGAACAGTGTGAAACCAAAAGCTTCCTGGTGCATTCCCTGCTTTTGGGACCCATGCCTGCAGGAGCTTGAACAGAGACTTAAAGAGAGGAGGAGCTAAAGGGAATGTGCAAAGGCAATGAAGTGAAAGTGGAGAGGATCACAACTGGGTTCTACAGTAGCTCCCCCAGTGTCCTGTCACTTATGAACTCTCTCCCTCCCTTCCCAGTTTTCCCCAATGGACAGTCCAGTCCAGTCTGTTTTCTGGGGCAGAGAAGGGGGGAGAGTGATGAGCTGTGACGTGTACTGAAGCTGGTTCAGGCCAGACAATTGTTACTATTGGAAGTTACACTCCTGACAGAAGATCAGAGTGGAAAGAATAATTGCAGTGGACAGTATGGAACTGCTGGGGTGTGCGTGCATGGTCAATGCACATGTGTGAAGCTAATGTTTTTTAAAAAACCTAATAAAAACTCTCTAATAGCACCAGACTAAACCAATCATTAGAAAGCACTATCATGACTGCCCAGGCTACAACATGTCAATTTACAAGGCTAAAATGTGAATGCAGCCAAAGATATAGATAGGCATAAAAAAACAACAATGCCGACAATTCTACATCAAAGCATAAAAATAAAATAAAAATAAAAATAAAAATAATATAACTCAGAAAGTACTGTATTGGCCAATATAAAATTAAGCACACACCACATAATCCCCAAACACTACACACCCTGAAAAAATCAGATGGAAACCACAGCTGTGTTCCTAGTAAAAAAAACAGGTGTGAAGTTTCACTACTTAGAATGAAAGTGAGGTTGTAACTTAACATACAGTCACTACTGTGACTGTATAATTACTATTAATAATGTTATTAATACTGTTATAACCTAGACTCACTTGAATGGTTCCTATCTCAAAAGCTAGCTCATCCTCATATTCATTTCTTAGCAAAGTTCATTTAATAATTTCAGTGCCAGAATCCTTCTTGCAGGCAGTAGTGGAGAAAATGTTATGATATGGATTGGGCCCAAATAAGATGCTAATTTCCCTGCTACAATGTGACTGAATAAGAAGTGCTTCTTCTGACACAAATATGCCAGAACAGACATTGAATGTTACTGTAACTCGCTTTTCTTGAAATATAACCAAAAATATACACTGGATGTATAAGTATGTAACATTTTTAATGTAACTTCTGTGTAGGCCATTGTAGCTGTTATTCTGGAACTATGTAGAATGCTAGAAATTAGGCAAGACACTACTAAGTACATGTGCTAATTCATTGATCTAAAAGAACAGAAAAGTGTTATGAAAGATGGCAATAAATTGGTCAGAGGAAACAGATGATGCTGGAGAACAGCAGAAAACTTAGTGTTCCCAAAACAACTGGATGATCTATAAGCCACAGGAACATCAGAGACAAAGGAAGGTCAGGGCCTGATACCAGAGTCAAACTGTAAGAACAAGCAGAATTGGCTTCATCTGATAACCAGATGCCTCTTAGAAGGATGTGGGCTAACCCAGGGCCAAGGGGTCAGACCCCCCCTCTGGAGGGAGGGGTGGATCACACCCTATCAGTGAGGGCAGGCCCCCACTGACTAAGCAGAAAACATTCTGAAGTAAGAGGCAGACAGCCCCTTAACATGGATAAGTAATAAGGGAACCTTGTATATAAGGCCAGCCTCTGGGTCAGTTCTTTGTCTTCACGGTCCTCAGTTGCTAACTCTTATTAGAGCACCGATGAGCTCCGTGATCTGCCCACTCTGGGACTTCTCCCTAGGAGGTCCTGAAACTGCCCGGAAGCTAGGCTTTCTCACTCTCGGCACCATTTGGGTCCCCTGACTGCCTTCCTTCTGGAACCAGACCATTTACCTCTGATCACGTAAGAATATGTGCTTTTGTATGTATTTGAAGTAGTCAAGAGCAGGTGAGGGCAAATGTTGGATGCAAGTGTCTCTTTGATAATTGGTATGCTAATTGTTCTGATAATAAATGCCTATTTGATTAAACAAAAGGCTCATTATTAGAAATAGAAGAGGAGTAATTCCCCACCCTCTCAAACAGTAGTATTTCCACTTGATCCTGGGAACTGAAAGGGACCTGCTTCACCAAGGTGAAAGAAAGACAGCTGAATCCCTCTTGGACAGGGACCAGCCTCATCAAGGTGCAGATAGGCAGCTGACTCCCTCTTGGACAGGGACCAGCTCCACCAAGGTTCAGAAAGGTAGCTGAATCCCTCTTGGACCTGTCCTGCTTCGCCCAGGGTGCAGAACCCCTCCTGGACAGGGATCTACTTCCCTCGGTGCAGAAAGGCAGGTGAACCCCTTTCAGTTTCCTACAGAAACAAATTCCATTTTCAGTCATTGGCATCTATTGGTGTTTTCAGACATGACACTAACCCCAGTTCAACCACACTTTAACCACACTTGAACATTTCTTATGCATGTTGCAGGGCTGCATAGGGCACCAAATACAGCCCTGCAACATGGGGTATTTTCAGACGTTACGAGATCACAGTGAACCACGGTGAATACCCACCTGTGGTCACTGTGGGTATTTTCAGACATTACGAGATCATGGTGAACCACGGTGAATACCCACCTGTGGTCACCGTGTCTCAAACGTCTGTTTGGCGGCTGCCAGATGTTCACCACGGTGAATCCCCACATGGGGTCAATTTGAACCACGCTTCCCAGGATAGCCGGGGGAATGTCCCAGGAAGCGTGGTCAAAAAGATCTCCAGCGGGGACCAAGAAAAAGTCACGTCTGGCCGGTTGCCATGGCCCGGGATTCCTGGCGGGATCCCGGGCCATGTTACTTCTGGCCCAACGCGGCGGCCACAGTGGCCCCGCTGCCCGCCCGTCTCCCTGGAGGGCGGGTGGCGGGGTGCGTGGAGGGGGCGGGGCTGTGCGGCCACACATTGCACCACACGGCCCTGCCCCCTCCCACATTCCCCACCAGGATCCCCCCGGCACGTCTGATATGGCATGACGGGGTGACCCCAGCGGGGAATGACAGGGTTGTTTTCAGTACGGGGCCAAGCGGCCCCATAACATCTGAAAATACCCTGTGTCTCGAACGTGTGTTTGGCGGCCACCAGAGGTTCACCACGGTCAATCTGCACAAGGGGTCAATTTGAACCACACTTCCCGGGCTAGCCGGGGAATGTCCTGGGAAGCGTGGTCAAATGGACCCCCGGCAGGGACCCCAAAAAAGTAACGTCTGGCCGCTCGCCATGGCCCGGGATCACCGGCGGGATCTCGGGCTGTGGCGCATTCGGCTGGACACGGCGGCTGCATTGGCCCCACTTCCCGCCCATCTCCTCAGAGGGCAGGCGGCGAGGTGCATGGAGGGGGCAGGGCCGTGCGGCCGCACGCTGCGCCGCGCAGCCCCGTCCCCTCCCGGATTCCCCGCCGGGATCCCCCGGCATGTCTGATATGGTGTGACGGGGTGACCCCGGCGGGGAACGAATGGGTTGATTTCGGTACGGGGCCAATGGGCCCCGTAACGTCTGAAATCACCCATGCATAAGAAATGTTCTAGTGTGGTTAAAGTCTGGTTAAACTGGGGTTAGTGTCATCTTTCACATCTTTTAATTAGTCTTGTGTTAAGTTCTATCTTTGTTGTCCAGAGCTTTGCTTGCTGATAGAACATATTCTCCTGGCTTCATAGGCAGTGGGTATTTTCAGATGTTACATTGTCAATGTCAACCACAGTCAATTCCCTGTTGTGGCTTGGACCACGTAACGTCTGTTGGGGGGAACAGATGTTCCCCCCCATATATTACCATGGCGGGGAATCACATTCAGCATGCAAGCAGCCGCAGCAGCGGAACCGGAGGTCGTCGGGTGGTGAAGGCGATTCCCCGCCATGGGTGACCCCCGCCGTCACATCTGGATGGCGGCCACAGCCCACAGCCATGGCCATAGTGGGCGAGCGCTGCGGCGGCATTGGCCGCGGCGGCCACCCATCTCCCCAGAGGGCAAGCGGTGGGGAGCGTGGAGGGGGCGGGTCCATGAGGCCGCACGTTGCACCGTGCGGCCCTGCCCCCTCCCCAATTCCCCGCTGGGATCACCCGGCACATTTGCTAGGGCATTACGGGTCATCCCGGTGGGGGATGAATTCATTGATTTCATGACGGGGCCAATTGGCCCTGTCACATCTGAAAACACCCAGTGTCTTGCAGGGCTTTACAAGCCATTTTGCTTATCAACACTTGAGATGTCCTGGGTTGCAATAGCACCCATTGTTCCATGGGCTATGTTAGTTAGTTAGTTAGTTAGTTAGTTAGTTAGTTAGTTAGTTAGTTAGTGATTAGACTTCAGTTTCCACCATAGCTCACAATACAATACAATACAAGAGCATCATATACACAAAAAGCTGAAATGTAATGAATATCATTTAAAAAAAAAAAAATTAATTAACCCCCCAAACAGAGGACAGCTAAACATCTATCATTAAAAACACAATCAATATCCCAACAAGCTGTTAACATCAAAAGGAGGAACTACTCGTCTATCTTCGAGACTGAACAAATTTTATACGGATACATTCTTCACAAAAAGCAAATAGGGCTAATTTCCTAATAAATCCTTCATCATCATTCTGTAGGATCCAAATTGCCTTCTCTTTCTGGGAGAAGGAAACCAGTGGAGGGAGAAAGGGGTTAACTAAAGCCTCTCTAATGGAAAGGTATAGATGACAATCTAGCAAATAATGGACCAAATTATCAATACACTTCAAAGAGGCAGGGCGATGTCAGTCCTGGCATGGAATCTGTTTCCATCACCCCATTAATATTGCTGACGGCATTTGAGCAAGCCTCAGCCATAAAAAAAAGCCCTGCGCCAACATTGAGATCAATCCCCAAATACATCTCACTTCCCCATGACAATTTAATCAGGGGGTAGAGAGGAGCAAGAGATAAACTATGTTGCTATGGGCTATGGTGTGGTTTCAACTTAATTGAATCTGTCTGGCTTCCAAACAGCGTCTGTAATTAAAATAAAGATATATTTCATAATAGATCAAATTTTCCATTTTCTTATTTCATTTCCCTGTGTCTCACAAGGATTACAATAATACCAAACATGGGTGGTTTACATATATGCATATTGGAATCACAGGAATATTGCTTTTTACAAAACACATGGCATATTTATGAAAATCATATGCTTGTTATATTACATAACTGCTAAATGCCTGCCAGAACTTCCCAGAGACTTGGGGTATTTTCAGACATTATGAGATCACAGTGAGCCATGGTCAATGCTCACATGGGGCCAAAGTGCCCTGAACGTCTGTTTGGCGACTGCCAGATGTTCACCACGGTCAATTCCCACATGGGGTCAATTTCAACCACGCTTCCGGAGCTCCCTGCCGGACAATCGCCGCAAGCATGGTCAAAGAGATTCCCAGCGGAAACCAACAAAAAAGTAACATCTGGTTGGCAACCACGGACCGGAATCCCCGGCGGGATTCCGAGCCGTGGTCAAATCGGATGGGCGCTGCGGCCGCATTGGTCGTGGCGCCCGTCCATCTCCCCAGAGGGAAGGCAGTGGGGGAGTGGGGGGGCGGGGCCATGCAGCCACACGTTGCGCCGTGCGGCCCCGCCCCCTCCCCAATTCCCCACAGGGATCAGCCGGAACATCTGTTGGACATGCCGAAGTGATCCCGGCGGGGAATCATTTGGGTGATTCCAGGATGGGGCGAATGTCTCCCCGTCTCATCTGAAATCACCCACGGATAACTTGGCCAGGAACTATTGCTGGAAGCTGAAATTTAACCTCTCTTAACCCAGCCACACTTCCTCCGATCTCTTTTCTTTCTACTCAAATGTTGTAAACCCCTGCAGGGAGCAAAGCTAGGTGAGAAAGAACTGAGCTCTCACACTGCATGCTGTTTAATTTACAAAAAAATGTGGGTTTGACAGTTGCTAGGGAAACAAAAAGCCACTACTCTTATTGTGCACATAAGAAATTGTAAAGTCACTGTGTAGACCAGAGAAAGAGATGATTTCAATCTTGCATTGAGAATTTTCTAGCTTTTCTGCTGGGAACGATTTGCCCCGATTATTAATACACTTTTGTAACTGAAGATAAACTTTTGCTGCAGAGCCATCCTGGTTATAAATATGTTTCCAAGGAAGCCATTTAATTGCTATCCATAGAGAATACAGTTGTGTTACTGATGTAATTTTTTATTTCAGTGCTGCTATAGATTATACAATGATACATTTGATGTCAAAGTGGAAATCACCTTAGGAATCCACACAAAGGCTTAGACTGAAGAACTAACCCCTTAACTCACCAAACTTCTGCTTTTTGTTCACACAAGCACTGTGTTTAAAGTAAAGTGTGGGAGGGATGTTACCCCTGGGGGTACATAGTCTAATTATTAAAGCGGATTACATAGTCTGGAGAAGTTTTTCTGCAGGGGGTGTGAACATGTGGACAGCAAAATGTTGGCAATTATCCATTATGTCAACATCTAATATTCAAACAATCATTAATAATAATCTTTATATAGCATCCCTCTGCCATGTAACTACTGCAACTTTTTTAATCTTCACAACAACCCTGTGAGGTAGTGGATACATGCAGGATGGTCCTTTAAGAGCACTCCTAAGCAGGGATATAAAAGGAGGCCTAGCTTGACTGGGGCCAGTTGAGATAGGGCAGGAAGAGGGTATACATTGCTGGCTGTTATTCTCCCTTGCCTTCCCTCCCACTCTAGATACCTGCAGAAAGGTACTACTAAGGGAGTGGGGAAGGGAGGCTATTGCTTGCCTAGTGTAGGGCCCAAGGGGGTGGGGGCTGGGTACAAGCTGGGACTCAGAGGGGATCAGAGAACCGGAGGTACTGATGACCTGAATGAATACTGTCTGTATATATCTGCACTGGGGAAAGAAATAAAGTGGTGTTATTTGAACTCACTGCCTGTTGTCTGATCCTGGGGGTGAGCTGAGGAGAAAACCAGAAGAGTGGCCCTGGTCCTGCAAGGAACTTCACCAATCTGCAGACCATCCTTCACAATTGGGGGCTTCTCCAGTAGCTGTTTGTCTCAGAATTCAGCCGAGAACCCAACAAAACAGTGGGCATTTTTACACACACCTTAAAGTGCTGGTATTTCAATCTTCTGGATTTACAAGTCCACAAGTAAGTTCCAGATGCATTCTTCATGCATACACTGCCCTGAAGCAGTTCCTGGATCATTTTTCACTCACACACTGCCCTGAGGCAGCCTAAAGTAGCTGCAGGTGTAGACTTGAGGGGCTGCCATGGAAACAAGTGGCCACAGCTGTCTGGAGCAAAGCAGTTTACCAGGAGAACTTTTTATACACAAAAGTTCTGGGAGAAGTTCTATGCAGAAGTTCAATGAGTCAGATGTTTAATATCTGGGTGAGTTATTTAGACACACAGAAAGTTCAGGATGTAACAGCAAACATGGCATTTGTATAAGTTAATACAAATTAAAATCCACCAAATATTTATAATCCATTCAAATATTAATTTCAGTCCTAACTAGGGTGTGGTCTCCTGAATGTTTTTGATCAGTATTGATTATTTCAGAACAAGGTTGCCACCTATGGGAGCATCAGGGACAAAACCACGAGATGATGTATCCTCCTACTTCAGAATAACTAACAGATTTGAACCATATTTCTGATGACTGCTACACATTCCCACCTATAAACACACTTGGGATAAAAGCATGGAAGGTTGTATCCTCCTATTCAGAATAATACACTTAAACCAGATTTCTGATAACTGGTATACATCCCCACCTATAACCACACTTGGACCACACAGATGATGTCAACAAAAGGTGGCTGAAGTGTACTGCTTTTAATCTGTGGGTTTTAATTCCTGAAGATCTGATCGTGAGAGCATTCTCACCAATGTTTTGCCCCAACATGACTAAGTCACAGGCAATGACTAAATCATTTGTGGAAATGAGGAATTGATTGCTATGGGGACAATCCAGAGGCCTGCTTATGCTGACCCCGACGTGCGGCACACAGCCAGAACGCACGTGCTCAAATGCGCATGTGGTGCCCCGTGCACTACACAGCCAAGTGGGGCAAAACTGCAACCCCAGTCTATGGGACCCTCCCCACATGCTGTGCTGCATGCAGGGCACAGTGTGCTGCATGCAGGGCACAGTGTGCGTATCTGGGTGTGTGTGTTCTGGCTGTGCATCATGCATTGGGGTCAGTGTAAGCAGGCCTCTGGATTGTCCCCTATATGTTTTCTACACTTTTCTGATGGGTCCCTTATCTGATTAGGAGCCTGTGGGAACTACCATACTATAATACAGAAGCACATTAGATGAATGTGTTAATCAGAATTTATTGCCAGTAAGTAACTCTGTTGCTCACATATGGCTAATCATCTATTGTTCTGACATTTGTAACTTGATTACTTATTTCAGAGCTTTGGTGTGGGTGACGTTTCTCTAGTGCTTGTCTTTAACAAGTATTTTGTTTTTCACCCTCCACATGTAGATGCATTTAGTTAATAAGAAATGGATTTTAAACTCACCTGGAGCCTTTTTAATGCATTTAACTCCCAAACTCTACAACTGACATTGCCATTTGAATATTAGTGCAGGAAAAGAAGTAAGTCTACTGAGACACAGCATTTCCTTTTGTCAAATAAGTCAGTCCATTTGTCTGTTTACAGCCATTAAAGAATATGCCTTGTTGTGGTAACAAATTAGCATTTTATCATCAATAAGCTCTGCTGATATAAGGATCTATGTGTGCTTTCAGACTCTCACAAATATCTTCTTGTCAATCACTAAACCAGGCTCTTTTAAGAATAACAAAAATCAATAGAAAGTACAAAGACAATGATTAGGTGCATACTCTGGGGACCACTTATACACAATAGGCTTCCTTGTTCTTCTTAACCAAATTAGCTTCTGATGAAGCTTACTTCACAGGCACTGGTAGGCACTGGGCAGACACTGAATCAGCAGCAATTGACAAAGAAGAGGAAATTTTTGTGTCAACTAGCATGACATGGCTTCAACTTGCTGAGACCACACCAAGGAGGCAGGAGATATGAGAGCGAGACTAGGGATGTGCAAACGCAGTTTGGCTGTTCGGTGTTCGGGCCGAACTCAGCATGTTCGGTCGACCGAACCGAACATCCGAACCGAATGTTTGAAAGACCGAACAGTTTGGTTGAGTTCGACGGCATTCGGGTGGGAAAATGGGGTGAACAAGCCCAGGGAGGAGGGGGGGTGCCTGAGGAGTAGACTTCCTCACGCCAGGGGTGGAAAGGTTTGGAATAGCAGCCTGCCTGCCCAATCACAAGCCCGCTTTTCCTCAGACCACTGCCTTTGCAGGTTGCAATTGGTCATGGGCTAGGCTGCACGGAGCCAATGGCTGTTGTGGAAAAGCAGGTGCAGCAAGTAAAAAAAGTCATTGCCCTCCCCCCTTCCAAATCCTTCTGAGCTAGCCACTGATCCTTCCAGCAGCGTTTTCCAGAAGTGCCCCTCGCCCAGAAGTTTGTGTTCCTCCCAATCCATTGACATCCTCCTCTTATTCACCCATTCCCACACATTTTCCTCCCTAGCTTCATTTATTTACCTTAGATTAGATAGATTTAGGAGTTATTTTTCTTTTGTACCCCTCCCTGTGATCTTCCTCCCTCCTGCCTCCATTGAATCCTTTTTCTCTCCCTCTATATATTCCATCCCTGATTCCCTTCCCCTCTTTTTGGATTTATTTAGAGTAGGATTACATTAATTTAGGTTTCATTTCAGCTTTGTACCCCTTCCTGTGTTTTTTGGGTTCCCCCCCATCCCATAGATAGATAGATAGATAGATAGATAGATAGATGTAGCAGCTAGCTTAGTGATAGAGATAGAAAATGTTTAGATATTTAGTTTTAATATTTACTGTGTTTGTAGGACTAGGCCTTTGTATACATATTAGATATAGTATTAAATTTAGTTGCATAGGTTTTAGAATAGTTAATAAGCAGTTACAGTTAGTGTAGTGTATTTATTATATTATATTATATTATATTATATTATATTATATTAATTTGTGAGGAAATCCAGAACCTGCCACTCTAGCCCCAGGACCCACAATCAGGGTTCTGGGGCTTACGTTCCAGGCAGGGATGGCTGTCCATCCACTGTATCCAGAAGCTGCCACTCTAGCCCCAGGACCCACCCTCAGGGTTCTGGGGCCTGTCATTCTGCTCACGGGGAATTGTCATTCCATGGCATTAAGAAACAGCCAGCCACTCCTGCCCCAGGACTCAACCTCATAGTTCTGGAGCCTGTAATTCTGCTCATAGACCGCTGTCATTCTACCGACTAAAAAAGCTGCCACTCCAGCCCCAGGACCCAACATCAGGATTCTGGGGCCTACGTTACAGGCAGGAAGGGCTGTCATACCGCTGGATCAAGAAGCTGCTACTCTAGCCCCAGAACCCACCATCAGGGTTCTGGGGCCAGTCATTCCGCTCGCAGAGAGCAATCATTCAACTGTGTCAAGAAGCAGCCACTCCAGCCCCAGGACCCACCGTCAGGGTTCTGGGGCCAATGTTACAGGCAGGGAAGGCTGTACAATATCTAGAAGCTGCCACTCTATCCCCAGGACCCACCATCAGAGTTCTGGTCCCGTCATTCCGCTCACAGGGTGTTGTCATTCTACTGTCTAAAGAAGCAGCCACTCCAACTCCAGGACACACCGTCAGGATTCCAGGACCTATGTTGCAGGCAGGGAGGGCTGTCCAATATCTAGAAGCTGCCACTCTAGCCCCAGGACCCAACATCAGGGTTCTGGGGCCCATCATTCTGCTCACAGGGCGCTGTCATTCCACCTTTTCTTTACAGGTTAGCAACCTGCTGTTCATGGAGAGAGAGAGAGAGAGAGAGAGAGAGAGAGAGTCTCCCCACTGTTAGAAGAAGAGAGAGACACGATCCCACCCATGCTGTCACCTGCACTATATAGCCAGAGAGAGAGAGAGAGAGGCTCCCCACTAGAATGAGAGAGATGGGGGTGGAGGGGGAGAGGTGTACCCAGCTCAAGATGCCACCTGCCAGAATCAGCGAGAGCTCTCATCTGTGCACATTAGGGATATGCAAACAGGTCGCGGTTGAGTTGTTCGGTCGTTCAGTCGTTCGGTCCAGGGATTGGGTTTGGGTTCGGTCTGTCGGTCTGGGGATTGGGTTTGGGTTCGTTTATTCAGTTCGGTTGTGTTCAGGCATACAGAGATCAGTTTTGGTTTCGGTCTAGGTATCGCGTGGTCCTGTGATCACGTCAGAAGCTGGAAACCAGAAATTCGAGTGTGTGCAGAGCTTGTGTGGCGAGAGAGCATGTGTGATGTGGCTGGCTGGCTGTGTGGGTTTGTTTCATGTGTTTTGACTGTGTTTGACTGTGTATAGGTTTGGTTTGACTGTGTTGTGTTGTTGGTGAGTTGGTGGGTGACGTTTGGCTGGTGTTTGGGGAAAAAAAAATAAAGCAGAAGACTACGATGATCAAACGCCGAGGGGCCAAGGTGGTGGTCCCGGAACCGGTAGTAGAGGAGGAGGTTGCTGCCATCCCTGCCTTCCCTGCACCTTCAGTGGTGGAGGTCAGCTCCTCTAACGAGGAGCAAGCACAAGCAGGCACAGGAGGTGCCACTGCTGGCAAGTTTTTAAACTTTATTTTTACTTTGAGGACAAGAAGAATACTAGCCTTTAGATCGAGCTCACTGGTGTGCGGGTAGGTGGGTGGGTTGGTGGTGGGCAGTCAGGCAATATCAGTGGTCATCAGCGGGTGGCAGCAGATGTCTGCCACAGAGAGAGAGGGTACTGTGGGGGACTCTTCCAGCAGTCACATCATGAGCTGAAGGAAGCACCCACCCATTTACGTGCCAGCCATCTAGCAAGGGTCTCCCGTTGCCATTCCTAGCACCCCAAGAAGGGCAGGATTTGCATGTGGCAGCAAGGGTCCAGACAGTTGCCATCCCTAGCACCCAAAGAAAGGCAGGATTTTCACGTGCCAGCCAGCGTCTTTCCAGTAGCCATGCCTAGCGACCCAAACAGGGCAGGATTTACACGTGCCAGCCAGGCTCCATTTCCATCCCTCCCTAGCACCCAAAGAAGGGCAGGATTAATTGCATGTGCCAGTCAGGGTCTCTCCATTTGCCATTCCTAGCATCCCCTAGCACCCCAAGGAGGGAAGGATTTTCACATGCCAGCAAGGGTCTTTCCAGTTGCCATAATTACTAGCACCCCAAGGAGGGCAGGATTTGCATGTGCCAGCCAAGGTCACCATCACCGTTTGCCATCCCTAGCACCCCAAGGAGGGAGGACTAGAGGCATCGTCATAAATGCATGATATTACTTAGGTATTGTTAACTTGTTTATGTGTTCCTGTTTCAGAGAGGGTGAGGATGAGGAGGAATCCATTGTCGGTGCCAGGCACAGGAAGACACCAAGGCGGAGGTCGCCAGTTCCACCCCCAGACAGTGGGCGTACAAGCCGGTCCGATGTCTGGCGTTTTTATGAGAAGGGTGACAAATACGCCATTTGCTGCTTGCCCTATTGTGCATGGTACCATGATCCCCAGAGTGGCCTGCACATAGGCAGAGCTGGTTCTGCTGATGCCGCTGCTGCCAATAAGGGTGCTGCTGCTGGCGCTGCTGCCGCTAGGGCTGGGGACAGGGATAGACCCACCTGGCCGAGAGGGGTGGCTGCTCCCACTCCCACCATCCTGTCAGCCGCCGCAGCCGCTGCCTGGCGCGCGGACCCCCCGAAGGCTCGTGACCCCCGCTCCACTCACCCGTAGTGTAACGCCGCCTCCATTACAGGCGCCCCCAGCCGGAGGCGCCGAAGGCAAAAGCGGCAGGGAAAATGGCTCCAGGACTGGGCGAGACGCCGAGGAGCCCCGCCCCCCGTTGCGGCGCTCTGCGCGCCTCCAGGCACGCATGGGGGGTGGAGCCAGCACTACAAAGGTCGGCACTGCAAGTGTAGCAGTGCCGGTGAACAGAGCTACAACCCTGGAGAGACTGGCCCCCCTCCTGAGCTAAGTGGTGAAATTGACTACCTTGTTTGGATTGCTGTTTGTTCCTCCCTTTCCCTGCCCCCTGTGTGTTGTTTGTGTTAGAGCGTGCCTCTGTCTTTCCTGGGATATTTGTGTATGTGTGACCTCCTGTTTCCCCCTGAACCAGAGTACTGAGTGAGCGACTGAGAGCCTGCGGGCTCGCCCGATTGGGCCTCCCCCTCCCCGTCCTGGGACCATGCCTTCCTTCTCCCCCTGGAGTGTGTGAGCCCGTGAACCCTATCGTGAACCTTGGGACCCCTCCCCTGTGGACCAGGCACCTCCCTCACTTATCCGCCCTACCATTCCCCTGGCAAGTGCGAGTAGTGAGTTTGGACCCCTTTCCCTTCCCCAGCTCTGTGCCCTATGATGATAGGGGTCGACGTTCAGAGTGCGTAAGCACACGAACAGACCCACACACTATCCTGACGGGCTTCCTTTCCCCGCACTTCGCAAGCAGAGCTCCCTTGTGTGTGAGAGGTGTGAACGGGTGGTGCTTCTCCCCTTCCTACCCCCCTCCCACGGACACATCCCCAGGGGTGTCCTCCTGCTGCTGCTGCTGCTGGTGCACTCTCCAGAGCCCACTCTGCCTGCCGGACCCTCTCCACCAGTGCACCCTCCTGGAGGCCATAGAGCACTGTCTGGTATGCCATGCTGCTCTTGACCCTGGGGTCCAGCATGGTTGCCGGACATATTGCTCCAGTTGCAGGTGCTCATCAAAACGTTCCCTCAGCCCTGCCTTCAGCATCTGGGTCAGGTCAAGCACCTAATCGGCCAGCTCCCTGACTTCACGGCCACAATCCTGCCTCTCGAGAATCTTGTCTAGGCTCCTGTCGAGACTATGGACCAGAGGAGTCACCTGGCTGAGGGTGGCGGTGGAGCTGCTCACAGTCTCTGTCATGGCCAGGAACAGTCTCAGGATGAAGATCATGTGAGCCAGGATCTCCCAATCCACCCCATTAAACCCTTGAGGTGCCCCGCTGTCCGTCATGAGTTGAACCTGATGCAAGGCGGCTTTCTGCTCAAGAAGCTGCTCTAGCATCAGGAATGTGGAATTCCACCTGGTGGCCACATCCTGGACCAGCTGGTGCCCTGGGGAGCCTTGCTTGGCTTGTTTTTCCCGGAGGAGCTTGCTGCCCTTCATGCTCCGGTTGAAGAACCCCGCCAGCTTCCTCCCCCTATCAATCAGGGAGGTAAGGGTGCCTTCCCCAATCCCCTTATCCTTCAAGCCCAGAGCATCCCTGACCACCAGGTGAAGGGTGTGTGCGGCGCATGGGATGCTGGTGAAGCCCCCATCATGGACTGCCTTGAGTATATTGGCTGCGTTGTCTGTGACCACACACCTCTTGGTGAAGGCAGCACCTGGTGTGACCCACTCCCTCACCATGGTGGTCAGGGCTGCCTCAATATTCCTTGAGGTGTGGGTGCTGTCCATTACCTGTTCCTGAAGCAGGGCCCACCTATACCCTGCTTCGGGACCCCTCCTGCCACTCCTAAAAGCTGTCTCCACCAGGTCCTGCCACCAGTGCACCGTTACCACCAGGTAGGTGTGCTGAGTGTTCCTGGTGGACCACAGGTTGGTGATGAAGTAAACAGTAGCTCCCCTCACCCCCACCTCCTGCCAGCTGCTACATCACCCGCTCCTTCAAAGCCCTGTACAGGTCAGGCACCACATTCCAACTCAGAGTGGTGCAGAACGGTAGCTTAAACTGTGGGGCCAGGAACCCAACAAGCCGCTTGAAGCCCATGTCCTCTACAATGGAGAAGGGCTGCCCATCCAGCACAATCATTTCTCCTAACAGGCTCCTTGCTTTCTCTTGATAGCCACACCACCCTCCAGCTGCTGATGGCCTTGGCAGCTTCTCCCACCCCAGCTCCTCCATGGTGGGCTGCTGGTGCTGGTGAGGCTCCTGCTGCTGTTCTGCCCCCCTAGCAGGAATACTGCTCCTTCTGCTAGAGGCAGCAGTTGGTGCAGGACGCTTGCCCCCTGAAGGAGGTGGGAGACTGGGCTCTGCAGTCAGGAACCTGCTGGCATCCACTTTCCCTGCCTTCTCGCTTAGCAGCAGAGCACTGTGGCATGAGGGGCAGCATTGGCACCCAAAGATATAACAGGGTGTCAACTTGCAGAGATCGCCCCAGGGGGCAGGGTCTGTGTGTGTGTGTGTGTGTGTGTGTGTGTGTGTGAGGGAGGGGCGAGATCAGGCAGACACTGGCACAGGCTTTGTCATTATGGGCACCCCAACATGTGGCATGGCATCAGCTTTCAGAGATTTACCCCCGTCCCCCCGGGGTGCAGCATTGGCACTCCAAAGTAGAACAGGGTGTCAGCTTGCAGAGATTTCCCCAGGGGCCAGGATGTGTGTGGAAGTAAGAGACAAATTTGGGTGGCAGCACTGTAGTTTCAGGAGGCATGCAGGCACTGACAGCAGGTGGACGTGCATCAGGTGGTACTGTGGCATGTGGCATTGTCCTTACTTGGCACCTCAAACTATGTGTGTGGCTGTCAACTTGCAGAGATTGCTCCATGGGGGCATGGCACCCCTACATGTTTGGGGCATCAACTTCCAGTGATTACTCCAGGCAGGCGCAGGTCATAGGAGATAGAAAGAGACAGGCAGAGATCAGAAGTGGCAGGAGGCAGGCATTAGTGGCAGGAGCATGTGGAGGAGCAGCAGGTGGTGCTGGCAGTTGGCAGTACCCTTCCTTGGCACCCCAAAGTATGTGAGGGTGTCAACTTGCAGCTATCATCCCAGTGGGGCAGGACATATGAGAGAGAAGTGGGTAGCAACAGCAGTGGCAGGAAGCAGGCAGGTACTGGTGGCAGTAGCAGGTGGAAGAGCATCAGGTGATACTGGTTGTCGGCACTGCCCTTTCTTGGCACCCCAAAGTGTGAGCGGCTGTCAACTTGCAGATCTTGTCCCAGACAGAGAGCACATGTGAGAGAGACAGAGAGTGGCTTCATTCACTGATACTAGAGTGTCCGGCATAAGCACCTTTCCCTCCTTTTCATTCCCATTCTCTGCCTGACAGATGAAGGTGCAGCCCCCTTAAGAACTCTTCAGAGAGAAGGTACAATCAAGGAAATGAGCCACAGCTGGTTGCAGGAGAAGCAGCTTATTTGAGCCTGAGGAAGTCTAAAGTTCACTACTGGTGATTGAGCTTTTGCTCGGAGTGTACTTCTTATTCTGTGATCCTACAGTACTCTGGTTGTCAGTTGAGGCTGCGTTCCCACCTGCGGCGGTGGTGGCGGCAGCGGGAGGGGTGAGGGAAGACACGACAGCACAGAGGAGCCAGTCAACGTGGAAAGAGCCGGTGTTAACGGGGATCTGCCACAGCTTCCCTCGCACATGTCAGGGCACAAAATCCTGCCCTGACATGCACAAGAGAAGCCACGGCAGATCTCCATTTGCACCAGCTTTTTTCCCATCGACCGGCTGCTGCATCTTCCCTCCCGCTGCTCCCACTGCCGCCGCAGGTGGCAATGCAACCTAAGTGTCTTGTGTTTTTGTGTGTTTCTTGTTTATTGTGTTTGTATTTCCCTGTTTAGGCTACTGTCTCTGCTCTCTTTGTGCTTCCCTTCACTCCTATTCCCTGGGGTTCCCAGGGTGCCTTGCTCTTCCCCCTGCTCTGTCCTTTGTGTATTAGATCAATAGCTCTAGTGAATCCTTTTACCACTCTCCCCTCATCATTCCCTGGGCCCTCCTAGTGTTAACTAATTCCCCTGGAGCTCTGTCCCCCCACAGAACCTGCACTCCTATATCCTGGGATTAGAACGGTGTATTAGCCTGTGTGTTTTGGGAGTATTTTCAATCACTCCTGCTGGGATTTCTTTCTCCATTTGACCAGGGTTCCTCACCCTTCCCCAAAGATAAGGATTGGCTCTACCTGAACCAGACTGCTATTCTCCATCCTGGGGGGAATCTTTCACCATAGGGGCACCTTAAGGGGGAATAGTGTAGTCCTTTAGGAGTGAGGTCTCTAGTTACCCCTCCATACCCTGATAGACAGGTGCAGTAGTGGAAAAAGATGCCCTCTCTCTCTCTCTCTCTCTCTCTCTCTCTCTCTCTCTCTCTCTCTCTCTATGGGGTGGATCACAGAAGCAGGCACAGATGTCCTCTCTCATAAGTGTGTGGCTGTGGGCAGTGGGCAATCTTTCTCTCTCATTCAGGCAGACAGACATGTGGTCACAGTGTAATAGGCCCTTGGTGGCCATGAGCTCCTACTCCACCCCTAAAAGGCTAACTTTAGTGGTTATGTTGAAAGCACCCAAGACAATATGTCTGGGTGACTTCAGCACCATCTCCAAGACCGGCTCGGCTAGAGCAGGTAGGGAATCAGCTGTGCAGTGGCATGGTTTGTACACCAAGAAGATTCCAATTCTAT
The DNA here is from genome assembly GCA_003113815.1 of Sphenodon punctatus. Lineage (NCBI taxonomy): Eukaryota > Metazoa > Chordata > Lepidosauria > Sphenodontia > Sphenodontidae > Sphenodon > Sphenodon punctatus. Next base: position 72,731 of record QEPC01001038.1, on the reverse strand, counting down.
ACCCAGCCAAATCCAACAGAAGGTGTACACATTCTATATCAGACAAGTTAGGCACCAGGTACCTCTGAAAAGCCAAGCTGTCCTTACAGATCACAGCTACTTCATCCCCCTGAGCTGAGACTGATGCTGCACAGAGTACCTGGCTGGCACCATCTGGGGCAATATTGGCCCAAATGCTTCATCCAGCTAGGTCTCTGTAATGCTTATGAGGTCAGCAGCCTCATCCTGAATCAAAACATGGATGATAAAAGCTTTATTGGCCACCGACCTCACATTAAGCAACAATAGTGTCAGATCAGGGACCCAACTGTCCTTAGCCCCCAAAGATTCTGAGATGGGGGGGGGAGTGGTACACAGGGACAGACACCAAATGTCTCCCCCCACAGTCCGGAGGATCTATCCTCCCCACCCCCTGCCATACTTCCCCATGCCCATAAAACTCCAATAGTTGCCCCCTCCCCACTCATGTCAAACAAAGTCCCCCTTTGGTCCTAATACTCAATCCCCGACCCCCAAAAGAGCCCACAAAGACCTGAGGGGTGGGGAGGTGGCCAGAGAGGGTCTCTGGAGCCCTGTATCCCCAGAGGCGGAGTGGCATAAGCAGCAGGCAGGGAAACCCTCCCCCCTCCCCCAAATATTAACCCCCACTCCCTGCCTAATTCATACCCCAGATCCCTTGTGCCCACACACACACCTTGCAAGGGAGCTATGGCAAAATCCTCCCCTTCATGCCTGCCCATACTCACCCCTCTCACAGGTGGGTTGTGGAAGTCCTAACCTCCCAACCCACCCCTGATCTGTCATGCCTACATGCCCCCCCTTCACATGAGTGTCATGGCATAATCCTCACCCCCCTCCCTATCCCAACTTCCCATGCTTGTACCCACCCTCTCACTGGGGGATCATGACAAAAATGTCTCCCTCACTCCTGCCCAAACCTTCCCTACTCACCAGGAGACCATACACACACCCTGCCATCTTCCTCCAGAATCCCACAATTCCCCATCCTCTTAAACACCATTAAAATAAAACAAAGAGAGAGAAAAAACCAACATCCCTACTGTCAAAGGACTTCCAAACAACAAATAGTCTTTATGGGATCTGGGAGATAAGTACTCAAATGCAGTTGTGGGATCTGTGATCTTGCGGTAGCCACACTCAGACCCAGGGATATAAACGTCTGTGCCTTAGGAAGATGAGCCCGTCTGATTGGCCTTGGGAGACACAAAGCCCAGAGTACTGCATGTACTCCAGGGAGCTCTCCATGGTACTGAAGAAGTGGAAGACTAGTTTTCAGCTAAAGGCTTAAAGGCTACCCCTTGAACTTCTGAAGGAACTTGAAGCAAGAAAGGAAATGTCTGTCTGTCCTAGGTCAGTCAAAGTCCCTGACGTAAGTAATCTTCTTTCGCTTGCTTCCCAACTGACATCTGCTCCAGTATGGGATCCTCATCTTTAAAGATGACATAAGAAAAATAACAGGTTTCATTTCTACAAAATGTAAGTAGAGGATGACCTCCTGCCAGGAAGTTGGTCCTTTCAAAATTTCTCCTAACAAAATATTATAGTTCTCAACGATAACTGGATGAGTAAAAATTCTATTGTCCTGATTTCTAAAGACTTCCACACACAGAAAATGGGAACTGATCACACTTGAAAATCCAGCCTTTTGGACACTGACAATAGAGCCAAAATGAATATTCATAGTAAACACTATGTTCTCTGTAGTATTTTTGGTCTTTTCATTTTGGATGTTCAGTTGAATAACCAAATATCCCACCAAAAATGCCCAGAAAACAGGGCCATCATAAAATGTGTGAATATGCTTTTTGTGTAGGGCTGAAATGAGAATGAATTTGATTAGCGAGATCTCACCAGGATCTTGCTAACAATTTGAGATTCTCATGAGAATCTTGCAAAAAAAGCTTGATTCTCAACGAGAATTGAGAAAAAAACAAGATCGAGTTTGAGCCCTAGTTTTGTGTGAATATTCAAATATTCAAAAATTTTGAACAATATTCACAAGTATAGTATTCACAATTCATTTCAGCCCCGACATATCTTCTGGCTGTTCAGTGCCACAGCTAGCACTTAGTGCTGGCATGACCCCTCTTAAGGTGAATAAATTCGCAGTGGCACCAAGAGCTAAACAGCTGGAGCTTTATGTTATTGATCCATCCTTATTGAGAAAGTCAGAGCAAAGTTGTTTTTGCCAAGGAAGCTCAAAATGTTTCAACCTGACTGCCATCACAACCCCTTTCCAAACACCATCTCTTTCGGGAAAAGCTCCTCCAAATAACAAGGTCAATTATTATATTGAAAAATAGAGTACTTATGTACAAGTGGCTGAAGTTCAAGACCTTCCATCCACAGCTGATTTTAGCTTTTGACTATGCTCAGTGCCCACAGAGCTCTGTTAGAGACCATCCATCTATACACTCTAGACCTAGAGACAGCAAGTATAGCACTATTTGTCTACTGTAATTCTGCCCTACTCCAGAGAAAAAGAACCTTGGTAACGAATGCAGCCATTTTGTGCTGATAGAGATGATTATGTAAATGTGCCATTGTTGTAATAAATTCAGATTCAATAAGGATTAGAAAAGATGCCAATTACTTCTCCCATACAAAGGAACATTTGTCTCTGTTAGCATTCATACCATCATGTAGATTTCTGAATTTTAAAATTGATTGAGCCAATTGAAAAACAAACAAGCACTTCCTTTGGTCCTCCAAATTACAAATGATTAGATCTGAGGTTGGGAAAGAATTGCTTTCGGAAAGAGAATCTGGTTTCTCATCTCTTGTCTTGACTTCCACATTTTTATAACAGTCAGTTTACTTTGGTTTGGAATCAAGATATCCTTATTACCTCCACGCACACTGTATGTCGCACACTATATTTTCAGCGCTGGATAAGACCAACCTTGAATGTAATAAAAAGGAGGGGGGGAAAGCTTAATCTTGGGGTATATTGAATTACTTAGCACTCATAGATGGGATAAAACTGAATTTCATGATAAAATTGGTAAAGGAATAAAGGGCAAATACACAGGTTAATTTGTTTGTCAGAGGGAAAAAGACAGTTTGAGGAACAGCCAACAGACAGCTGAAATTCATTTGGTGTGATTAAAGAGACCAGTGTACAATCCCAAGGGACACTAAGAAGAAATGCATTGAAGACATTTAAAACAAAACAAAAAAATCATGGGAATGCAAAGGTGAGTAGTGCAATATACATAATGTGTCATCGGTAATGCATTTTTACAGCATAATGCATCTGGTAGCAATGGCAGGGAGCTACACTTACTAACCCTGGGACAGAGGTGCAAGGGGGACAGATTCCATTATGGGGGCAGGGGAAGGGTCAATTGTTCATGTACTTCAAAAGCGCATGTACTTGGTTAACAATGCATTCTCAGTCAGAAGCCATTACACCTTTATTTTTCTAAAATCAGAAAAATAAATAAGAGATGATTGTTCCGTATAACAAGTATTTAACCATTTAAAGATTTCTAAGGGGTGTGAAATATTTAGGGGGACATTAACCTACTACTGGGTTTGATTGCTTTTTTAAAAAAAAATATGGGGGGTGAGGGGTTGGTGGCTTCCCAATTCTTGAATCTGTTGCCTAGATCCAGCCCATAACCTTGGTCACTGAAGGAGAATGCTAGTGGGGCAGGGAAGAGGTGCCCATCCCACACCATGCATTTTGTCTCAACATCAGGGATGCTCCTGACAAGTAGTAAAAGTTATTTATTTACATTTATTTAATGATTTATACCCTGCCCCATCCAGCCACTCCCTATCCCTTTACCTCCCTCCCCCCACAAATATTTAATGCTTTATACCACACCCCATCCAGCTTCACGGCAGCTCGGGACAGCTTACAAAAGTTAAAACAAATAAAAATATATAAAGATATATTAAAGGGGGGGGGGTGTTACAAAAACATTAAATAAAATTAAAAAGAGGTAAGACCCACTGACTAAAAAATCCCACCCCCTATCCCTTTACCCTGCCCCACAAATATTTCCTGCTTCCCCACATACCAGCAAAGTAGAATAGCTTTATAATATATATTTTAAAAATCCCTGCTCCCTCAGACATAGGGTGTTTTCAGACGTTATGGGGCCACTTGGCCCTGTACCGAAAACAACCCTTTTATTCCCCGCCGGGGTCACCCCGTCACGCCATATCAGACGTGCCGGGGGGATCCCGGCGGGGAATCCGGGAGGGGGCGGGGCCGCACGGTGCAACGTGCGGCCGCACGGCCCCGCCCCCTCCACGCACCCCGCCGCCCACCCTCCAGGGAGACGAGCGGGCAGCGGGGCCACTGCGGCCGCCGCGTTGGGCCGGATGTGCCGTGGCAACTGGCCAGACATTACTTTTTTTTGGTCCCCGCTGGGGATCTTTTTGACCACGCTTCCCGGGACATTCCCCCAGCTAGCCCGGGAAGCGTGGTTCAAATTGACCCCATGCGGGTATTGACCGTGGCTAACATCTGGTGGCCGCCAAACAGACGTTCGAGCCACAGTGACCACAGGTGGGTATTCACCGTGGTTCACTGTGATCTCGTAACGTCTGAAAATACCCATAGTTCCCACACTTTCACTCCCCTGTATTCTAGGATTGCCTCTACTCACCATGCCTTTCCCACATCTTTATCACACACCCATATTTCTGCAGTCTACACCCTACAGCCCCTTACAAATGCCCTGCAAGTTTCTCCTCATTGCTGTCTTGGATCGTACTTCTGTTTGATCCGTGAACCTAAATTTTGAATGTCATCGAATAGGAATCCCAGGAACACAATGGGAAATTGGGACCAGGAAGTAGTACAGGTGTCATGACAGGAGCAGGTCTGGGAAGTCAGTGTAGAATTGGGTCCTGAGAGTAGGTGTTAAATTGGGTCTGGATTCAGGAGTGCAGCCCTGATCCTTACAATAACTTGGGTGATGTAAGTTTAACTTAAACCTCTCTCCAGATTTTTTGCATTGGCTAAAAATTCTCAAGTTTTAAATTGCTAATATGACTGTCGGACCAAAAAAAGAGAAAAGGTTTACACATCCTTGGACTATTACAAAATAGCATCAGGGGTGACTAAAGTCTCATCCTGCAAACACTGACAGGCATGTCTAACTTCATTCTCATGAGTAGTCTGATTATGGTCAAATGGAGTACACGGGAAGAGTAAACCTACACACAAGTATTCTCAGAATCTGAGTCTAAAAATGCAGTGGTCCTCCCTCCCTAATGTTTGTTATATAAAGAGCTGCCACTAACCTATGCCTCCTTATGAGGCATCCAGGGATGCTTGCTATTTACGTTGCTCCCACTCTGCATGTTGTAATGCTAATGGCAATGCAATGTACCACAAATAATATGAGCTTCTTGCCATAATGTACAGCGTCAAAATAAACTTGCAGATTAGTGGCCTTCTGAGCAGATTTTACAATATGCCCCAGAATAATGATGATGAACGGGATTCATATATTTCCAATCCTTCAGAAAATAGCTTTGAGCTTGAAATGTATGAGTCCAGGCACAAATGTAAACCCCACAGAGTTTTCTGCACACTGCCCAACTTTAGAAATAGGAAAAACAAACACACAGATACAGGAGAAGAAACAGGCATTGTTATTGTCTGCTGTATCTCAGCAGGTCTATATTCACTGCCATGCATTTAGGCTTAAACAGGATTTAAGAATTCGAGGATCACATGGCAACCAGGAAGAAGGAATTCATGAGTTTGCCAACATCGGTGTACTGATCAAAATCTTGCACCTAGAACAGATGTGACAAAATTCAGAGACTCACAGAGATTAAAGTAATTTACTTTCTACTCGTTCACATAGAGAAAGAATACCGCTACTATGTTTCAGTTGACAACAGCAGGGTTGTTTTTTTAGTACTATATAACCACAATTTAGAAGGTTTTCAGGATAAAAACAGATGGGACTGGAGCCAGCTGGAACATGGGGTTGCTCCATGGAGCCTTCACTCAGCCACCTATTCCTGGGTTGAGCATGGCACCCCAACAAATGGGCCAGTGTTGCGCTATGCCCCCACCCACCAAGATGCAGTCGTTCCTTGGACCTCTCTGGCTGCTGGTCCTGGCACTCTATATCCCGGAGGAACAGAACAGATGCAGAGGCTCCATGTACCGAACACATGGGGGAAGCCATGTAGGCACACCATGACACACACCAACAGATGGGAGATGGCCATGGGGAGTACCCTGGGTTGGCCTGGACAGTGTCACTGACTTCCCCTGAAGAATGCCATGAGTAGAAGCCCTGTGGCGGGTGACTGATGAACATCTGGCGGGCACCTAATAGATGGGCCTGTGGCCCTGGAGCTGCTGCTGACTATTCTGGGCTACCATCTCATCTGTTAATACCCTTGATTTCTTGCATTCTGGTGGGGTTTTCCTGCTGGTAACTGGGGTCAGAGGGCAGAATTAAAGTCAATGACTGCAATCCCAAACTGCTTGCACATGGCTTGCACACAGGTTCTATGCACATACCATGCAGATCTGTGTTATTTGTGTGCAACACATTGTCCCCATAATGGGGGTGTGCGCGGTTTGCACGCAGGTGCATATTCTCACTGTATGGCACCTATAGGGCATGGAATTGTGCCAGTTTAAATAACAAGTGAGTGCTTCTACATTTCCAAGTCAGTAGATATTTAGCATGTTTTTTTGTTGTTGTTGTATTGGTTTGTTTTTTGTCTTTGTTTCAATCTGTGTATCTAAAGTTAAGCTCCCAATATATATACAGTAAAAGCTCACTTTAACAAGCCCTTGCAAAGAAAACCCTGTTCATAACAATCCTAACTGCAGGAACCATTTCTATCAATTGCTTATTGCCAAACCCTATTACTTCCATTATTATTTATCATTTCTGTAGCACTTTCAGTGTTCAGGTTGTTTTGCAGTCTTTATCTATTTTACTGTCACAACAAACCTGTGAGGTAAATCATTAATATGCTCACTCTACTAATGGGGAACTGAGGCTGAGGGATAGTCATTTTCACAAGGCCAGAGTTCATAATTATGACTGAATTTTAGTGTCTGAGGTCCAAGTCGACACTTTACTCACTAGGCTGTTTCTGAGTAGTATTGGGCAGCGTATCCGGCTAACTTTTAAAATTATCATCCTCCAAATAAAATTATAATAATTCAGTCTTATTTTTGTGGTTGTGAGCAGGATTTAATGCATGATTTTAACACTTGAGTTATCAGAAGAGTGAAAAGTAACCTTTAAATGATAATATGGGCAGGGAAAGACTGAAAACCTAGAAAGCATTGATTGAATGTCATAGGCTGCTTGGGGATTAGGGTGTGGGTGAGTCTGTGCAGGATCAGGGTTCTGGGTCTGGATAGTTCGAGGCAGGCTGGGGACCAACACACAGACCACAAGAGAAATGAGGGCAGACAAACACAGGACAAACTATAGATCTGGCAGATCAGCAGGGCCAGAGTGGGCAGGTGGGAAGTCGAAGAGCTGGCTAGCAGGTAAGACAGGACAAACAAGAATCTATTGGGCATTTTTGATAACACACATTTTAAAGTGTCTGTTATCAAAAATGCACACATCTTAAAGTGCTGGTCTTTCAATCTTCTGGTTTTACAAGTTCACAAGTAAGTTCTGGATGCATTCTTTACTAACACACTGCCCTGAGGCAGCCTAAAGTAGCCTTAGCTGTAGATGTGAGAGGCTGCCATGGAAACCAAGTGACCACAGCTGCCTGGAGCAAAGCAGTTTACCAGAAGAACTTTTTACACACAAAAGTTCTGGGAGAAGTTCTATGCAGAAGTTCAAAGAGCCAGATGTTTAAGATATGGGTGAGTGATTTAGACACACAGAAAGTTCAGGATATAACAGCAAACATGCAGAAAAATTTGTGTGTAAAAACACCTAATCAGGCCTACAAACAGGGCAGGTCCTAAACAAGGTTCACAGTGAAAACAATCCTGAAGGAAGTGTAAACAGACCAGCCATAGAAAAGAAATGCTGACCCAGCCACCAGCCAAATGTAAAGCAGGTCTCAGAGAGACAGGAAAGAGTCAAATGGATGATCCAGCCATTTTCCTTTTGCTGCAGACCTGCAGGCAGCCAACCAGGAAGCTGGGAAAGTGAATCAGAGCTTGGGAGGGGTGTGGTTTAACCAGCACTGAGAAGGCCTTCAATGCAACTCTGAGCCCTGGGCCAGAGTAAACCAGTGGTGCTGAAGAACCATCCACCACCTCTGGTTTCCTAAAGGTGCCAGTTCAAGCCTTGGCTCCTTAGACCACGAAATCAGTTGCATGACTTTTTCCTAGCTTCATTGCCATTATGTGGGTTTGAGAGAAGCAGTTCCCATAGACAAAGCATAGGGGCTGAGAAAATTAAAACTATTCCCCAGCTGTTTGGCGAAAACCCTTTTTACGTAGGCTGGGCTATGGGGGGCGGAGGGGGATTGGTGTTTGCATCAGTGAGAGGAGGGTGGCCCGTGGTTGCGTGCATTCACGGACGCACATCCATCTCCACCCACCTCCAAGCATGGAGTAACCACTGTTTTAGGCAGTTGCCCTGTGCGTGGATGATGGGTGGATATGGGTGGGTCATGAGAGTGTGCGTGCACACCCATCCACCCGCCTGCCACGGCATTCACACGGGAGGCACCCATGCAGCTGACCTATGTGGGCATGCGTAGGTGCGTCTCATGTAAAAGGGGCCAAATATGCATAGCCATGCAACCACCTGAGGCTTTGCATCCGCTTGAATGTTTGTTTGTCTTCTCCCCTGTCCTCTCCCTGTCTCCCCCTCCTTGTCTTTTAGATTGTAAGTCACAGGCAGGGACCGCGTCTAACTCTATTGTATGTTTCTGTACAGCACCAAGCACATGACTGATGCTATATAAATGTTTATAATAATAGTAATAATAATAGTAATAATAATAACCACATTAGCTATAGCCTTCACATGACTACGGCTAGATGATATATTCATGCACCCAGAAATAGCACATTGTATAGAGGAAGGTAATACAGGCCACCTCTATGAGATAAATATTCAATTCCCAGGCCAGTTTCAGACTCCCCAGGTGACTTAGAGCAAGTCTCTGACATTAAGATTTTCAAATCAGCATAAGGGACTCCTCATAGGTTGAGCTAAGGAGCCAGGCTTCACAACTAAGCTGTTACAGACACAGATATGCTCTTTGGATCAGGCAAATAACAGGAAATGTATAATCCACATGAGGTTGTGAGGTTACAAGCTGTTGAGGGAAGCATAGGTCTCCCTTTTATTATGTGTATGCATGGTGCCTGGCACAACGGGGCCTCCATCTTATCGGGAGCTTCTACATGCTACTGTACTATTAATATTTCACAGTACTCATGTATCTGATGTCTTCCCATCTTTTACCCTTTTAGAGAAGAGGTTTTCAGTCTCTAGGTCAGACCCAAAGTCGGGTCATGAGTCATGATGGGACAAAACAAGATTTCACCAAAACGGAAAATCTCATCAAAATCCTGGTTGCCGATTTTTTTTCAGTAGAATCAAGAACTTCTCAGTACTCATATCTCAACTGACATTTTGTTTCTTGATTTACTGAATTTCCACTTACTGGAATCCTGTTTACTGCTTTTTTGTTTACCATTTACTGCTTTGCTATCTCTTTCAAATCCCAAGAAGCAATATCAATGCAATACAGCCTTTCTTGCACTCCATTTTCCCTTGTACTTCTCTGTAAATCATTGGATGTAATGCAGATTACTTCACTAATCTGTAGGGATGTGCGAACACGGTTCGGAAGTTCGGAGTTCGAACTAAACTCAGTCTGTTCAGTCGACCGACCCGAACTTCCAAACTGAACTCAAATTCAACCGAACTGTTTGGTCACATCCAAAGCAGTTCAGAAGGCCAAAAAAGGCCAAAAAAGACCAAAAAACCTGGTTTTGAATGACTGAACTCACTTCGGAAGTTGGGAATTTGACCGAACTTGGTCTGTTTGGTCGACTGAACCGAATTTCCGAACTCAGTTCTGTTCGCACATCCCTACTAATCTGCAATCAAGTTACAGACTAGGGATGGGCAAACAGAATGTGGTTTGGATGTTCGGATGTTCAGTCGTTCGGTTCGAAATCCGAATTCGATTTCGATGGTTTGGTTCAGCCGAGTTCGGTTTGACCGAACTTGACCAAACATTCAAAAATAGCATAACCGAAACCAAACCGAAACCGAAACCTAATTTTTGGCCCTGGAAATCCATTTTTCCTGCCTCCAAATGCATCCAAACTCATCCGAACATGACCAACCTGTTCGGTTGTTCAAGAGTTCGGTTCGGACGTTCAGTTCGGACGTCCGAACAGGCCAAGTTCGGTCTGAACTCCGAACATCCGAACCGCATTCGCCCATCCCTATTGCAGACTGGTCAATGCAAAGGGAACAACATAGAACAACAATTCTGATTCGAGACACGGGAGTGGAGATTAAGGGGCAATGGGGGAAGGTTAACTGGTGGTCTATTTTCACAGTGATTGGTTCATAAATGCAGAAACAGCATACCCGGAAGTAAAACAGTCACCTCAGCAATGTGGTAAGCAGTAAACAAATGGCACACAATAAATGGTAAGCAGAAAGTCGGTAAATTGGTATGGTATCTTGTGGTATTGTGAAAATTGAGAAATCACATTGGTATTGGGAAATGGTCAGGATGTTGGGAAGTAAATGGGTTTGTTTTACCTCAGTTTACCCCAACCGGGATTGAAGGTCACATGCCAATGTATGTGGGTACAACACAATTTATGGGATAGAAACATAGCACCTGGACATGGACATATTACCAGTTAAGAACCCCAGTAACCTAACCTAGGATATTTTACGTGTCTGACGCCATGGCCAGAAACGTGAGCTGGTCAGAGACGTGATGTATTTGGAGTTCAGTTGGACCACTAATATACAGTTCCACATGGAATTGTTAGTTATAATTGTGGAGGTTTTCCTTCCACTGTAGTTTTTGCCCTTTATCTATCTGTAGTCTGCAGGGATTATATCCCTTGGGGTGAGAACGTAGCTTTTTTCACTCTTGAGGAGCAGAGACGGCCCAGGAGATTGCTGGAAAGGAGTCACTGGTCTTTGGATCTTTGAGAGTAATGGAAAGGGTCATCAGCCCACGATAGCTCAGTGCAATGCTAGTGGCCACAAGTGCTGAGACAAAGATTAGGTTCTTGGTGTCCTCATTTATAGCTTTACTCTAGGTGGCTTTTGGTTGTCATTATTATTAATACATGTTGCAGGATCCCTTCCTTCTTTGAGCATGCCAGGTGCAACAATTAGCTGACCTTTTGTTGACTTCTTTATCACTTGGACAATAGCCATTAAAGCTACTTGGCATTTGTAAGTTGTTCTCTACTTTCTAGTTGCTGATCTGTTCTGCTGAGGCAAACTCCCTTCCTTTCAGGCCTCCCTTTTCTTCTCAGAGATAATAGTCATCTGGGTTTGTTTTTCAACCTTGAACGGCTCATATTCTCTGCTAGAGTATGGGTTCGTGGAATCTGCCTAGTTACTGCTTTCTCCCATAATCCTTCTTATACATCAGCCCAAGAAACATCCTTAGCTGGGCTGAGTTTCTTCAGGTCTCATCTTTCTTATTCCTCTGATCATAGCCAAACTGCCTAATTATTTCATAACAAGGAATTCAATCCTGGTTTGCAATATGGCAAAATTTATCACAAGCAGCAATTTAGTTACTCATTCTAGCCCTAATTGTGACACCTGAAGATGAGGTAATCCTTGCTGATATCTGCTGTACTTTACAAATCTTTGTTGCTGCATGAGATCGTGGGATTATATTTAAATCTCAAAATGGGGCCATACAAATAAAAATATGGAAACCAATAATTTTGTTTTTCCACTAGAGATGTGCAGAACCCTCTGACCTCGTGCTGTGTTTTATGGCAGCATAGCACCTGCTGGAAGGTAAACAAAGTATTGCAGGACCAGGCCAATATCAGGAGACTGTTTTCTGCAGACTACAAGCCCCAGACAAATGCATGCAAAGTAAATACAGAGACGGGAAATAGTGATCCCATCTGTCATGCTGGTAGACATCAAACATGTTGATTAAAAACAATTTTGTTGATATATTTTTTTGCCCTTCTTTCAGGTGTACCTACAGTATATTCTTTAAGCAATCATGAAAGGTACAAAGCCATGTATCTGTCTAACTATCTCTGTATTTCAATATGCATGTTGCATGGGTAGAGGGGGAAGAGTAAACCTGTGGAATTTATTCATGGTTTCAGGTATAATGGGAAAATTTAACTTTGAAAGGGAGCTATAAAATTTGCATTTTCAAATTTATACCTAGTTTGACACCCTCTGGGCCACGACAAGTAACAGATGCTGTCAATACAAATTACGGCACTTCTGTAATATTGTGACATACTTGAGTGAATGCATGTATTCATCTCAGCTGTCTGATTCTTGCAAGGGCAACCCCTTTTTGCATATGTCCTTCACCTCCCTCCTATATCCCCCTGCTGTCCCATTCTCTCTAGAAAATAAAATAAAGCATGCACTTATGACAATGCAGCATGCTAACTCCCTATGTTATTACAAGAAATTTGCCTTTCCATTTTATCATGGGAATTTGCGGCTAGAAGAAATGTGCCATTGTAACAGCTTTGGGAGCACAGACCTCCTATCTTCACCCTGGGGCTCTCTACATCTCAGTCTGGGCCTGAAAAAATTACAGCAAGAAAAATTCCCTTGATCTCAAACACTTTCCAGAGTGGGTTGTACCTCTAGGAGCAGTTTCAGTAGTAGGCATGTGACCCTATTTTTGTAAAAGATTGGCCATGAATATTTGTAGGGTTGGTCCCAGACCTAAAGTCTGAGTATGAATCTATGAGTAAGGACAACTTAGCTACCTTGAATGGGTAATTGCTCTCAACTGGAGAATAAAAGGAAGTGGCTGGCCAGTTAGGAGGAAAGGGAACAGATAAAGGCATGAGTGGAGAATTCAGGAAGAGGACAATGATGAAGGGGCAGGGCTCAGAGCTTGTTCCAGAGATAGCCTGGCTCAGGGAGTCCCAGGACGAAGTGGGGAGTCCCAAGAGGAAGCCTTCAAGGAAGGTTAAAAACCTGTTCAGAACTGTGTGGCATTGGAGCTATTACAGAACTGGCCCAAAGGGCTCTTGAGGAGCTGCCTGCATCAGGGAGGACCATAACCAGAGTTCCTACTTGGGGCAAGGAGAACCTGGGAAGACTGCAACCTTGGACAGGGCTGGGAACTGATTAGAATTCAAGAAGGAACTGAAATCTGAATTAAGTAATGCTGTGGAACACATGCTTTGATATTTTAATATTATAATATTTGATATTTATTCTCTATCCCTTTCTGAATAATTCCTAATGTTCTGTTTGCCTTTTCAACAGCTGCTGCACATGGAAGAAAAACTTACCATGAGTCATGGCAATAGTATACTGGGAGATGTGGCAGGTATCCAGAAGCAGTGATGGAATCACACTGCTGTTGCTGCCAGTCCCACAACTCTACTACTACTCCCAAGCCTTGCTCAAGCTACCATCGTTGCTGGTGCCAGAACTTCCAGGACCCTCTTGCTGTTGCTTACAGGGTCTCGCTGCTCCTATTGCTGATCTCCTGGCAAGCTCCCACTGCACCCTTCCAGGTCCCCAGGGGTGGGAAAGGTTTCTAAACTCAAGAGCTGCATGTCCAAAATCTTCATACGGTCAAGAGAACTACAACACATACACTCACACACAAACGTGTGAAGATTCCACAAACCTCTCCAGCTTTGTGATTGACTGTTGGAGTCAGTGCTCTGAAGTTCTGACTGTTGAGATTCTGAAGAGCAGCTGCTATTCAGATGTTGACACATGGATACAAAGAAGACACAGAACCACTAAGGAAACATGGGTCCAAGGGCTAATCCTAGAGGCACACTTCAATTGCCCAAGAGATGCATGTGGCTCCCAAACCACAGTTTGCCCACCCTTGTTAAAAACTAAAGCACTTACTAGAGTTGATTTGTGCTTCAGTGGGTGTTATCTGACATTATGCTAGCCATATGTTCATGTTGCAAACATGCATATTTCTCTTATGTGTGTTTGTGATCTGGACCTGGTGCACTAAATGTCTGCTATGGGCTTGCTCGATATGGTGGGTGTTTTGAGCCCATCATGTGGAATAAGGCTTTGCAAGTAGCTAGGATAATATCTAGTAATGTAATGCAGGACTCTGCCAGAATGAAGTGGGGATCTGGAAGGGTGCAGTGGGGGCTTACTAGGAACAGAAGCAGGCACAGTGAGTCCCTGGAAGCAGCAGCAGCAGCAGAGTCTTGGGAGTGGTGGCACCAGCAGCGATGTCAACTGGAGTGGGGCCTGGGAGCAGCAACAATTGTGGCACTGGGACTGGCAGCACTAGTGGTGTGATTCCATCACTGCTTCTGGATACCTGTCATGTGTCCCAGTATACCATTGCCACCAGTCATGGTAAGTGTTTCATCCATGTGCAGCTTCTGTCAAAGAGGCAAACAGAATGTTAGAAATTATTTCGAAAGGAATAAAGAATAATACAAAAAAATCATAATGTCCCTATATAAATTTATGATGAGAACACATCTTGAATATTGTATGCAGTTCTTGTCGCCCCATCTCAAAAGAGATATCTTAAAACTAGAAATGGTACAGAGAAGGGCAATAAAAATGATAAAGGGTATGGAACGTCTTTTGTACGAGGAGGGACTCGATAGGTTAGGGTTCTTCAGCTTGGAAAAGAGACGACAGAGGGAGCATGATAGAAGTTTTTAAAATCATGAGTGGTGTGGAATGAGTAAATAGGGTGTGGTTATTTACCCTCTCATATAGTACTAGAACTAGGGGACACCCCATGAAATTAACTGGTAGATGATTTAAAGCAAAGTTGTTTTTTTCACTCCATGCATGATTAACTTGTGGAAATTGTTGCCAGATGATGTGGTCAAGGCCAGTAATATAGCTGGGTTTTTAAATAACTGGATAAATTGTTGGAGAATAGATCCATTAATGACTATTAGCCAAGAAGGGGTGGAAGCAGAATTGACAACTCCTCCCGCTGCTACAGACTTACCCAGGTGATGGTGGGAGCCATCACTCTGGCTGGGAATCTGGCATGATGGCTGAACAAAAATGGTGACTGCCAGACCAGGCCAGGGAGGGGAAACACATGAACATGTGTCTCCCCCCTCCCCACCCCCATGCTGCATGAAGTGTCCCACCTCCCCAGCGATTGGGGAGTCATGGTGGCTAATGACAGCCACCATGGTTCCCAGCTCTCTCTGCCACTTCAGACCACAGTAAGTAAAGTGGGTTACCAGATGTGATAACCTGCTTTGCACTGAGTCCGGAACCATTTCCCAGTCATGTTGGCACTTAACCTAGGCTTTGTTTCAGGGATTCCCCGAGTCACAGCCCGGACTAAGCTCCAATGCCACCTGGAAAATGGCCCTGGCTAACACTTTCAGAAGTGATGGTTGTTTGCAGTTCCATGTGGGTCAAAGCATGGAAATGCAGACTATTCTCATGTTTGAAAACACCCTAGGTTGGGGGAATGCAACCTCTCTTTGATGGGAGCTGGGAGTGAGACGCAGGGAATGAATCACTCCATTAGGACCTGTTGGCTACTTCTCTGAAGCAACTGAGAATGGCCACTGACAGAGACAGGATGCTGAGCTCAATCAACCATTGGTCTGACCCAGCATGTCACTTCTTATGTTCTTATCATTATCATACCAACCATTAAGTAGCAACTGCATGTTTGAGTAGCTACCCGATAGTTGGTATGTCTGTTCAACAGGTATTCGCCAGCATGACTTTAATTTTCCCCATAACTGTTATAAGGTCTGTTATCAAATTGTCGTGCAAAAACTTGGCAGTTTGAAAAAAATGTTTGTCATTGAATTATGATTATAAAGAAATGATCAATAAAGAAATAATGTGATCATTTAGTTAGTGATAAATAATAAGAGTAAGTATGTACAGTAAGGAATTAAGTATATATATCACATTTATGTTGATGGTAAATTATGGGATATAGATAGAAATTTTGTAAATAATTTCCATGCTTTTTGGTATTTAATTTCTGTTGTAACGTATGTTAAATGTTTTTTTTAATTGTAATTAATTTTCATGCTTTTTTGAGTTTAAGTTAAAAAAAAATTTATTTTGTGAAATGGTTTAGAAAAGGAAAGTTTTTTGTTTTGGAAATGGTTATGCCTTTAATTTTTAAAAAACTGTATTTTTTGTTTTGTTTTAGAAAATAGTTACATCGTTTTAAATGGTGCACACTTTAAAAATTCCCTTCAAAACAAAATTAACTAACCCCAGAAGATGCACCGTCCAAATATAAATTCCAACAAGGATGATAGTTCATGAAGTTCACACTTTAATGCTTTTAAAATTATTTTTGTCCATTGGGAGCAGTACTGATAACAAAATAGGAAGTTGACTGGAAGTTAAAGCTAAATAAGGCACAATTTTATGTTGGTGAAAGTGATTAACTATTGGGTCATACTGCCACATGATGTGATGAATTCTCATAACTTTTAGTCTAAAAATAAAGTCCAGACACCTTTCTAAACCTTTATACATGGTGATAAATTCAAAATAACTCCTTTGTTGAAAAATGTGACTTCTGTGATTTCAGTAGATGTTCAATGTACACTCTGCTCTCCTCCCATGATGGTTAATATCAATCTGTCTTAAATGACTGTTTTAAATTTGTAATTTAAATTTGTAACCTGTGCCAACGGACTGTCCAGACAGCTGATATCACTTATGTCAGGACCATTGTGAGGAATCAATGGTTGAGATGCATAGTTAACCCTCTAACCCGATGAAAGGGAAATAAAAAGTGTTGTCCTGGATGGCTCTATCATCAGTTTTAGTGTGTGATATTTAATCTCACTTTTTCTAAGATTCATTTTCTGTTAAATTATTTGGCTTGAAGATTGACAAATTATATATATAAACAATAGCCACTTGGCCAGGTGTTCAAACTGCAGATTACAAAAGCAGCTGCCAAAATTCATCTATAACATCAGGATCCTGATAGTAATGCAAATTGTGGAGGGGAAGTAACTAGATTAGAATATCAAGGTTGCTCAAAGGAGAATTAAAAAGTAAAGAATACAACTGCTGCTGGAGGGCAACTCTGTACCAATGTGCTTGGACTTTTGCAGAAAGAACAGCTGAAATTTCCCACAAATCATTCTAGGTGCCTTAAATCCAGGTGGCAAAAGAATTAGGTTGTTAAAAAAAATCTCATTAATTATAGGGGGTCGCAGGAGGAGTCCAATAACGCTTCCTCTTTTTGCAAGCAATTATTTGACAAATACTGTTTTTCAAAGAGAAGGTACTCAAGATGCAAAAAAATATAATCCCCCCTTTATCTCTAATTTATTTCATTTACATTTTGGGGATGAGGGGAAAATATTAAGAATTTATCACTTGTTTTTCATAGACAGATCTCCCATATGGATTCCTGCTTGTAATAGTAGCCTTGAACAGTGGACCTTTCTCATTGGAAAAGCAAGCTGTTCAAAATTCTAATCTTATTGATGGATGTGCATATGACTGTGGGTGTGATGGGGTGGGGGGGACATTAGTCTGAGTTCAAACCCATTTGAAAAGTCCTTGCATTCTGAAATGTTCCTAAAGGTCCAAATCCTAGAAGAGAATAGATCTGTTACCACTAGGGGTGTGCATGTTGTTTTCATTATTACAATACCGATAATGAAAATTGTTGTTTTTATTATTGTTATTTCAAGAACGAAAATGATAAAAAATAATAATGAAAATAGAAATAAAACAACATTTTGTTTTTGAAATAAAGGGAAAATACTTAAAAATGTATTTCTAGCTATAACTTTTATGTTTCTTATTAAATTGTGATGAACCTCTGGGTTCTTGCACCCACAATGGAGGGCATTATGTGTACCATGTTATTAAACGATTATGTAAAGGGAACCAATTTTAGAAGCAATTGAATGTTGAGATTTTAAGAAAAGCTCCATACGCATTTATGGCTACAACTTCTTTATCTTCCATCCAATTTGCATGAAACCTACGAATACCATGTCCCTCCACAAGAGAAACACATCTGCCAAAATTAAGAAAGCTTGGATGAAGGATCCTGATGGTATAAGACATTAACTTAAAAATACATTTCCAGCTGTAACGTTTGTATATTTCATCTTCTTTACTAGTTATTTGGCAGGGATGTATCTCTTACCTTCCCTGTTATCTCTTCCAAACTACATGACAATTTGATAAAGGAACCAAATTTTATAAGTAATTGAAGTTGTCCCCTTGAAGACCATTATTCAGATAAAGAGCAGCACATGCAGTGCCAGTAAGAGGCAGGCAGCTGGCATGGCAAGGGGAGAGAGGCTGTAGGAGGGAGGATGTGGAGCAACCCAAAAGACTGGCATACACATTCACTGGCAAATTACTGCATTCTTCCAGATTTACAGGACCAATGGGTGGTGGCTTCGAGGCGGGCATAGGAGGTATCCCTCAGGCGGGCATAGACGGAACATAACTGGAACTTTGGGGATAGCATCCCAGTAATCAAGAGACATACACACCCTGGCTGGCCAATTATCATCACAAACACATCCTGCAGCACTGTGACAGAGGGCATAAGAGAATATCTATTGGCTCTTTCCTAAACAGATGCTTCCGACTTCCCAGTAACCAGTGGGGGAGATAATTTGGGATGATTGCAGCACAGAATGAGGATATTTGGTTGACATTTCTTCTGGCCAATTGGCATCAGAAACTGATCTTATACCACTGTGACACGTAAGAGAATCCCTGGCATAGACTCCTTCACTGCATATGCTGTGCTGGCATATAAAATTGGGACCCTTTATTGCATCTATCTGATATTTAGTAGAGATTATTAAGAAGGTTTGATATACAGCCATGCCAAATTTCATGTACACTGGTTAGACTACAAAGATGTTATAGTCAGACATACATTTATAAGTTAATTGCACCAGGACCTATTATTATTATTATTATTATTATTATTATTATTTAATTTTTTTATTAGCATTTGCATAGCATCAGCTGTGTATCTGGCGCTTTACAGAACAATGTGATGGACGCGGTCCCTGCCTATGGCTTACAATCTAAAAGGCTCGGGGGGGGGACAAGGAGAGGGGAATGTATTTGAAGATGTTTGCAAAATAAATTAATTCAACTGCTTCTATAATTGGATTCCTTTATCCAATCTTTTTGGAATTTGGTACACATAATGCCTTCCATTGGATGTATAAGCACAAGTGTAAGCCACATATAGTGAAAAAAAGGGTTACAGCAAAAAATGTGTTTTCTATTGAAACCAATAGAAAATGAAAATGAAAGCAAAAATGAAAACGATAATTCAATATTTATGAAAAAGAAAACGACACATTTAAAAAACAAAAATGAAAAAATGAAAACAAAAACAACATGGGCCCCTGGTTCACACCTCTAATTACCACCTTTCCTGATGAGGCACATGAACAAGTCATGTAGGCCAGATTCAGCACACCCCTAGTACGGTGGCTTGGCTGTGGGACCCTATTTTGACATTTTTAAAAAAAATTCTTTGACCCACAGACTGCAATAAAACCATGGAAAGCATACCAAGTAGCAGTTGGGATCCTGACCCCAACCACAGGAGATTCAACCCCACAGGGGCTCCTAGCCCACAGTTGGAGAATCTCTGCTTTAGTAGTTGCAGACTGGAACTCCCTCCATGACCACATTTGTTCTGATTTTCCTTGTCACAAACTACAAATTCCTCCTGAGAACGTATCTCTTCTGTCAGGCTTTCCTTAGCTCCTCATTGCCTTAGTCTGCTCCCTTATCTAATCAGGGTCCCATTCTTCTATGTAAGTAAGATAAGCACATGCACCCGTGACTTCTCAACTCTGAATGTATTCCTGTCTTTCCCTCTGTTCCCTTCTCCTTCATCTCCCCATCTATAATTAATGGTTGTAAAGTGCCAGGTACACTGCTGGCACTATTTAAATACTTTAAATGGGGAATTATACATATTCAAACCCCACAGGTGGCATTACAGAGGTTTCTGGGGCAGCCATAATGCTGGAATAAAGAAAATATAAAGCATGTCCCAAATAAAGAAAAATGTGAAAGGGGCAATCTAGATGTGAGAGGTTATAGTGTAGTACAAGTTACCAAACACAATGTTATTCTCTCAGCATACGATACTTATTTGTAAGGGTGAGCATCAGGGCCCAATGTCATTTTTAGATTTTTTGTTTGATTTTCATTATTAAAATGTGTTATTTTCATGTTCATTAATAACGAAATGTCATTTTTTGGTTATTGTTGTCTTTATCGGTATTGGTACCGATTTCAAATGAAGGTTTTATTTTTGGTATCAGTATCAATTTTGTGTGCCAATGAAGAATTATTGTCAGAGGTTGAACACCTTCCCCTTCTGATTGTGAGACAGAAAGAACTGCAGACAATAATATACACAATCTGTAGTTTTATTTATATAATATATACAGAATCTAAGCTAAACCTAAACTATGTATAATAAAAAAAATGTTCCTATCCTATAATCCTAATATATATAATAAAACAGCCTAATATCTAAATATCTAATCTATATATGTATATGCAACTAATATCTATATCTATATAATATATGGACAGGGGGAGCTCTAATCTCTCTCTCTCTCTCTCTCTCTTTCGCTCTCTCTCTCTCTCTGTGTACCTAAGGAATAAGGATTGGGTGGTAGGGAAGGGAATAAGGGATATATGTAAAGTTATACTGTACAATAGACCTATCCCTGGATGATAATATTGTTATTTCATCCTCTCTCTTCATTGTCCTGAGGACTTCATTGTAATGCTTTCTGCTGCTGCCACCAATATGAAGGAGTGTGATCAACAGGTTGTTAATACTCTGGATACTGTTAGTGTTTGGTATCTAACAAGTGAGTGACACCTACTGGTAAAAAGTAATTATTTTTTATTATTACATTATACCCTAGATTCGTACTCTCTCATTTAATTACTGATAGAATTAAGTTGGTAGTGAAAAAGCACCTAGTGCATTGAAGTGTTTGTCTGATAAGAAAATTAACTGTAGTGACAGTCTGTTTTATCAGTGTTGTTCACCGTGGGGGGGAAAGTTTAAATGATACAGCTTGCAGCAGCCTCAGCTCTGGTTAAGATATTGGCGGTGACAGGTTCAGCATTGTTCCTCGCCCTCTGCAATTGCAGGAGTACAGTGGTAAGTGATTCCAAGTGTGTGGAAGGCCAAGTGGGAATTCTGAGGATAAAAGGAGTTGCTTTTACCTTTATGTGTTTCAGAGGTACGGTATATTTTAAATGTTTTCAAAGCCCTTCAGTTGTTCTGCGCAGTAGAAGGAAAGGACAATAGATAAAGATTTCAGAAATGACAGCCAGCAACTCCTTGGAATTATGATGACAGATAAAATTGAACCCAAGTTACTGTCATGGGATGAAACTGAGTATAAAATAAACAGTATAAATAAATTAGTGCTTTGGTTTGGATTGAATCTCCTTTTCCAATTACTGAGTCAAGTACAATAATTTATTTTCCACATACTTAATTAAAAATAGTAAGTATATAATACAAGGAGGTTGCCACACCAAGCTATTCTGCTTGGAGAAAGAGGCCTTGGTACTCTACTGTATTCAATCAGGAATAAAGAACCATAAGGAGATAGCTGGAACTCCTTGATTCAGGTTTACCCACACCTACAGCATAAACACCATCGTTGATTAGTCCTGTGTTCTAGGCTACTTTCAATTAAATCAAACGAGAGCTTTTGATTTCTATGGAAGAAGGAGGAGATTTGTGTTTAGAGTTGGATTTTTTCAGGAACATCCAGCTTATCATGGGATGTTGGAGTTTAAGCCCACTAGGCACTTGAAAATCCCATCCTTATTGAATCTGTGGAGTGATATGGTCTGATGGTTTGTTTACTATTTGGCTGGAAGTGGAGCATAGAAGGGGAAAGAGGTAAGGTAAATCTAGTAAGGTATCATGAGCAAAGGAAAAGAAAGAAATATTTCAGCACACTATGGTCTCAAACCTGTGGAATTTTCACTGACTCCTGTGTGAGACCTTTGTGCAGGGTAGAATCAGGACTTCACTATTTCATCTAACTTTCTCCCTATAAAGGATTGAGTCTCACCATAGGCAATACTGCCTCTAAGCTGCCCTCTTGACTAGATGCTCTCACTATTTTAGGAGGAACTAACTCTTTTGGATCAGAATGTCCAACCTCATTTCCACCTTCAGCAACAAGGACAGATCCCCAAGCTGCTCTGCTAGTGATTCTTTCTCAGTGGCAACCTGGAGTTATTGTTTTATGTTGCCACAATACCAGGGTTTCCAGGTCAGCTCATCTTATTAGCCCCAAAAGAGGATGAGGCCAAGAATGATTGAATATCTAATTTTAAAGGGGCCAAAGCCTGCTTCCCCCCCTTCTGCAGCATCAGCCCCGCATGGGCGGCCGGGGAGGTGGTGTAGCTATTGTTTTTAGGGAAGACTGGCCTGTTAGGAGGTATCCAGTGCGGGAGATTATGGGTGTAGAGGCTCTACACGTGGTGTTCGATTTAGTTGGGGGCAAGCTAGGGGTGCTGCTGGTGTACCGGGCCCCTTCCTGCCCGGCGGCATCCCTTGCCACTCTAGCGGAGCTGGCCTCGGAGGTAGTGTTGGGCTCCCCCAGGACTTTGGTTCTGGGGGACTTCAACGTCCACGCCGATGCCGGCCTTGTTGGGGCGGAGCGGGAGTTCATGGCCGCCATGGCAACTATGAACTTGTCCCAGGAGGTGATCTGCCCGACCCACGTGGGGGGACATATCCTCGACCTGATCTTCGGCTCTGGCCTTGAGGCGGGGGGTCCGGTTGTGGGGGAGGTGACAGCGGTGCCCTTGTCGTGGACGGACCATTACCTCCTTCAGGCCGGTCTTTTAGCGCGCCCCCTCCAGAAGGGGAAGGGACCAGTTAGGATGGTCCGCCCTCGGAGGCTGATGGAACCCCAGCGGTTCCAGGAGGTCCTGAGGGAGCTTACCCTGGATGTGGACGGTCACTCTGTGGATGAGCTGGTCCGGCATTGGAACATCTTGCTGGAGGAGGCCATTGACAGGGTGGCTCCGAGGCGCCTTCTGCCTCGGTCTCGTCACCGCAGGACCCCTTGGTTTACTGAGGGGCTGCGGTGTATGAAGCGTGTGGGCAGGAGGCTAGAGCGACGCTGGCGTCGGACTCGGTCTGTCTCCGATCGTCTTCTCCATAGGGCCCATTTGCGGTCCTATGTGGAGGCTGTGAGGACGGCGAGGAAGGAATTCCTCGCCGTCCTCATAGCGTCTGCGAAGTCGCGTCCAGCGGAGCTGTTTCGGGTGGTGCGGGGGCTGGTTAGTCCGGCCTCCCTCCGCCTGGATGGGGACTTGTCCCGGGCCCGCTGTGAGGAGTTTGTCATCTACTTCGCAGACAAGATTGCTCGGATTCAGGCCGATTTCGACGCTGGGTTGATAGCAGTAGGGGAAGAGCGCGGGGGGGCGGAGGGTCCGTCTGGTCCATCTTTATGGGGTGAGTTTCAGGAAGTGACGCCGGCCGATGTGGTGGATGTCCTGGGGTCTGTGAGGGCCACGTGTTGTCAACTAGATCCGTGCCCGTCCTGGTTAATAAAAGCTTCCGGGGAGACGTTGGGGACGGTGCTGGCGAGGGTGGTGAATGCGTCCCTTCGGCAGGGGAGGTTGTCGCCTTGCTTAAAAGAGGCTGTGGTGCGCCCCCTGCTGAAAAAACCATCGTTGGACGTAGACGCGCTCGCCAGCTACCGACCTGTCTCTAACCTTCCCTTTTTAGGGAAGGTTATTGAGCGGGCAGTGGCGCTCCAGCTCCAGGGTCATCTAGATAACATCGGGCTCCTTGACCCTTTTCAATCTGGGTTCCGCCCCGGCTATGGCACCGAGACGGCGTTGGTGGCCTTGGTGGACGACCTCCGCCGGGAGATGGATGCGGGATGTTCGACATTTCTCATCCTGCTCGATCTCTCGGCCGCTTTTGACACCGTGGACCATGGGCTGCTGTTGAGACGACTGCGTGACCGGGGGGGTCTGGACGGGACTGTTCTTGAATGGTTCCGTTCATTCCTCTCGGGGAGGAGCCAGCGGGTGGTGTTGGGGGAGGAAACATCGAGCCCCCGCGCCTTACCGTGTGGCGTTCCGCAGGGATCGATCTTGTCTCCATTATTATTTAACATCTATATGCAGCCCTTGGGGGAGGTCGTGAGAGGGTTCGGGGTGCGATGTCACCAGTATGCTGATGATACTCAGCTGTACCTCTCCTTTTCTACTGACCCAGACCCTGCTATCTCGGTGCTATCCCAATGTTTGGAGGCCGTGGCGGATTGGATGCGGCTGAGCAGACTGAAGCTCAACCCAGATAAGACGGAGGTGATGGTGGTGGGGAGGGCGAAGGGGGTGGTGGCCCCCCTAGTTGGGGGGGTTTGCCCCCCTGTAGCTCAGCAGGTCCGGAGTCTGGGGGTCATATTGGACGCAGACCTGCGTCTGGAGCGGCAGGTGGAGGCAGTCGCTAAGGCTGCCTTCCGCCAGCTTTATCTGGTACGTAGGCTGCGTCCGTATGTCTCTGGCCCGGACCTGGCCTCCCTCATCCATGCCTTCGTCACCTCGAGGCTCGACTACTGCAACGCGCTCTACGTGGGGCTTCCCTTGTTCTTGGCCCGGAGGCTGCAGCTGGTGCAGAATGCGGCGGCTCGTCTTCTTACGGGGACGGGTCACCGGGAGCACATTACACCGGTGCTCCGAGCTCTGCACTGGCTGCCGATAGTGTGCCGGGCCAAGTTCAAGGTCCTAGTGATGATCTATAAAGCCCTACACGGTCTCGGCCCCTCATACCTTAGGGACCGCCTCGCCCTTCGCGCCCCAGAGCGGCTCCTGCGGTCTGCCGGGGGTGCCCTCCTGGAGGTCCCCCGTGTTAAACGGGGGGCCACGATGGAGAGGGCATTCTCGGTGGTGGGACCGCGGCTGTGGAACTCCCTGCCGGAGGAAGCTCGCCTGGCCCCAAGCCTTTTAACATTTCGGCGGAACTGTAAGACCTGGCTGTTTGCCCAGACCTTTGGGAGGGAGGGTGGGGAGGGAGGGAGGATTTTAGTCCCCTACACATTTGTTTTACCTGTCTAGCCCTGTTTTAATTTTAATAATTGAGATTTAATTTTTTTAAATGAATTTTATTGTATTTTATTGTTTTATTGCTGGAAGCCGCCCCGAGCTGCGTTGCAGGAGGGGCGGGGTATAAATTTGCTAAATAAATAAATAAATATAAATATTTCCTGGACTTTTTGTTCCATAGTAGCAGGGATAGCTGGAGAAATCAATCAGGGCTTCAGGTGCAGTACACAGACTTATCACATTCACAGGTGGGGTTTTTTTTTTGAGGATGTATAAATATGTTTTAAGCACATCCCTCAAGGCATTTAGCATGCTGTTGTGCTGAAGTGAATGGGACTTATCTTTTAGTGCTAGCATAGTGCCTATACTAAAGGCCCTGAGGATTGCTCTACTGGTTTCCTTGTTGACTAATACAAGTTCCATGGCCAGATTAAAGATATCTTCCCTTCCTGACTTTGCCTCCTTAGATAAAGTGTGTTTCTGTAAAAAGGTATTGGAATGTCCTTTTAAAATGTTGTTAGGGAATTTGAAAACAAAATATTGCATTGGTCCAAAAAACTACCTGAAAACTTAAGTGGAAAGGGAATATATGCTGTAATTAAATGTCACAACGGAAGGTGGGAGTGGCAATGCTAATGAGACCATGTAATTTTAGCACAGGATTGGCTACATTAATTGGTTTGTAAACTGCTGAGAAACCCAGTATGATGATGTTTTCAAAAGTCAGAGCAGCAGATGACAGGGCTGATTGCTTTTGCAGGTAGTTTTTAAGGATGGTGCCTACCCCACCCATATGTTTCTCCTCTGCTTCACGTTTATTATCCTAGCATGACCAATAGGTGAGAGGAGGTGTTGTAGCCATTCCACCTAGGCATAAGACAGCACTGGCAGGGATGCTGTGGGAGGAACAAATACAACTGGACTGACATTCAAAATGAGCAGTACACAGTAAATCATAAGTGGAAAGTGAATAAATTGGGATGGTATCTTGTGGTATTCTGAAAATCAACAAATCACATTGGTATTAGGAAATGGCCAAGAAATAGATCCGGAACCCAATATGACAAAATTTCTTAAGAACATAAGAACATGATAAGTGCCATACTGAGTCAGACTGATGGTCCATCAAGCCCAGCATTCTGTCCTCCAACAGTGGCCAATCTTGATCGCATGGGAGAATAACCAACTGTCACAATGGACAATCCATTCCTTGTTGTTCACTCCCTGCTCCCGACAGTAAGAAGTTCATCCACTAAGTTACCTGGTTAATAGCTATTAATGGACCTACTCTCCAAGTACTTATCCAGGACTTTTAAAAACCCAGCTATACTATTGGCCTTGACAACGTCCTCTAACAAAAAATTCCATAAGTTAATTATGCAGTGAGTGAAAAAGTATTTATTTTTGTTTGTTTTAAATCTGACAGCAGCTAGTTTCATGGAGTGCTAGTCCTATTTGAGAAGTTAAATAACCATTCCCTATCTACGCATTCCACACCACTCAAGATGTTCTAAACCGCTATCATGTCCCCTCTCAGTCTTCTCTTCTCTAAGCTGAAGAGACCCAGCTTGTCAAACTTCTCTTTGTACAGAAGCCGTTCCATACCCTTTATCATTCTTGTTGCCCTTCTCTGTACCTTTTCTAGTTCAGCTATGTCCTTTTTGAGATGGAGAGAACTTCACACAATATTCCAGGTGCGGACGCATCATTGATTTGTATAGAGGCATTATATCATCCTCAGTTTTATTCTCTATCCCTTTGCGAATAACTCCTAGCATTTTGTTTGCTTTTTTGACTGCTGTTGCACACTGAGCTGAGGATTTCAGTGTATTGTCCACAATCACTCCCAGACCCAGATCCTTTTCCTGAGTGGTAACTCCTAGCTTAGTACCCAGCATAATGTACTCAAAGTTTGGATTATTTCCCCCTCTGTGCATCACTTTGCATTTGTCCACATTAAATCTCATCTGCCATTTATTTATTTATTTATTTATTTATATGCAATCCCCTCCTGCTATAAGCATCTCGGGGTGGCTAACAACATTTTAAAAAACATACTAAAATACATTAAAAAACAACATTAATAACCCCAAAGTGAAAATAACCCAATACCAAAACCCCTCTCTAACCCAACCCACCCATCCCATCTCCCTCAGCAAAGGCCCGACAGAACATCCAGGTCTTACACTGTCTACAGAAAGAGGGAAGGTCAGTGGTCAGGTGAACCTCCAACAGAAGTGAGTTCCACAGTCATGGTGCAGCAACAGAGAATGCTCTCCTCGTGATCGACACCCGGGAAACCCAGGGGACCTCAAGGAGGACACCCCCCAGCCGACAGCAGAAGTCAATCCAAAGTCCAGAGGGTGAGGCAGTCCTGCAGGTAGGTGGGGACCATGCCATTTAGAGCTTTAAAGGTCAACACCAACACCTTGAATTGGGGCCGGAAGAGTATTGGCAGCCAGTGCAGAGAGCGGAGCATTGGAGTTATGTGCTCAGGCATCCAGTCTCATAAGATCCTGTTGCAGTTCTTCACAGTCTGCTTGTGTTTTAACCAGCTTGAATAATTTGGTGTCATCTGCAAATTCGATCACCTCACTCTTAACAACCTTTTCCATTTCATTAACGAATACATTTAACAGCACTGATCCCAATACAAATCCCTAGGGCACACCACTTTTTACATCTCTCCATTGTGAAAACTGACCATTCAGTCCTTCTCTTTGCTTCCTATCCTTTAACCAGTTACCGATCCATATTAAGACACTACCTCCTATGCCATGACTTTTTAATTTTCTCAAGCGTATTTTAGGTGAGACCTTATCAAATGTTTTCTGAAAATCCAGGTACACTATAGCTAATGGCTCTCCCTTGTCCACATGCTTATTTACACCCTCAAAGAATTTCAACAGATTAGTGAGGCATGACTTACCTTTGCTAAATCCATGTTGACTCTTCCCCATTAAACCATGTTTATTGACATGCCCAGCGATTTTTTTCTTAATGATAGCTTCCACCATTTTGTCGAGCACAGATGTCAAGTTTACTGGTCTGTAGTTTCCAGGATCACCTCTGGGTCCCTGTTAAAATATTGTGGTTACAGTTGACACCCTCCAGTCCTCAGGTACTGTGACAGATTTTAGTGACAGGTTACAAATTACTAACAGTAGATCTGCAATTTGATATTTGAGTTCCTTCAGAACTCCAGGGTGAAAACTAGGTGTGGGAATATCGGTATCAGATAAATCCAATACACCCGATGATCAGGTATATCAGATTAATCCGATATTCCGATAATCACCAGTATTGGCATACCGGATTTTTAACATTGGCCGCTTTACCGGGTTTTTTACATCATGGCCATTGAAGTAAATGGCCGCAATGTAAAAAACCCGGTAAAGCGGCCAATGTTAAAAATCCGGTATGCCGACACCGGTAAATCTGATCCCAGGAAGATCCGATTCCGATAAATCTAGTATCCAGTATTCTCCCGGGTGTCCCATCCCTAGTGAATAGCATCTAGTCCTTGTGAATTGTTATTATTTAGTTTGTTAGCAATTTAACTGCTTGTTCCAGCCCTAGCGAATATCCACGCACACTCTTAGGTTAGCACTTGTGGCCAAAGGTGGTTTGCCAACTTGGGACCAGGAAGGAATTTTTCTCATTTACTAAGGTTGAATCAGATCATTCCTTTCAGTTCTGTGGAGATTATCTGAAATTTTGGAACAGTGGGTATCTATACAGATAACACTTGTCAGCTACCTAATATGGGGGCAAGCATTGCGTTAGTTTGGTAACACAAACTCTGGAGCAATCCAAAGAGTAAATGTGGGTTGCAGAAGTTGTTTCCTAGAACATATCCAGGAAACTCCTCAGCAGACCCGGGAGCAGCTGTAAATTCCCCACGGAATCAATGCCTGTTAGGGGTGTGCATGTCATTTTTGTTATATCAGTAATGAAAAGGGCCCTTGACCCGCCTTATTAGGCAGCCAACAGGGGCATTT
The DNA here is from genome assembly GCA_003113815.1 of Sphenodon punctatus. Taxonomy (NCBI): domain Eukaryota; kingdom Metazoa; phylum Chordata; class Lepidosauria; order Sphenodontia; family Sphenodontidae; genus Sphenodon; species Sphenodon punctatus. The sequence goes on along the minus strand of QEPC01001038.1, from coordinate 43,489 downwards.
GTCGTGCTCCATTAGGAAAATGGAGCAAGGTGTGGGGGGAAAGGCTGCAGTCTTGCCCCTCCTGGGAGGGGCAAGACTGCAGGAGGGACAGTGCTGGGTTGCGCGCGCCGGGCCGCACCGAGGATACCTCGGTGGCCCAGTCAATAATTTGTCTGGTAACCAGACTGGCCAATGACGGGCGGGTGTGGAGGTGGGTGTGGGTGTCTGCCTCTTGCGTGGGGGGCCTTCCCGCCTGTTGTCTCTTGCGGCAGCAATCAGGACGCCGCGGTGAATTTGGAAGCCCACAACCCTTCCTCCCAGAAATACTACTGGTAGTAACCGGTTGCCTTATAGGGGCCAGGAAGGAATTTTTGAGAGAAAACCTAATTGGTCTAAAGAGTTTTTCTCATTTTTCGTCTTCCTCATAGTGTTTCGTTGCAGTTTGGCTGATCAATTCCAGGTATTTAGAATTGAGGGAGAGAAGCAGTTATGTTTATAATGTTGTCACACTCTTTCAGGGGTCCAGTGCTGTAGCAAGTTGGTAAGAATAAGTAGTGAAAAGAGGCATCTCCCTAAGAGATGTGGGGGGAACACCTGGGGCACAGGCTGGGCATGGGCAGCAACAGGGTTAACCTCCCAAGATGAGTTACTGTCAAAGGCGGAACGGGATATGAGCAGTCCCCAAGTTGGCAGTAACTTTAATCCTTGGCTCAAGTCCGGTAGGAATACATTCCCTCTGGAGGCAGCCGGAGGGGAGACATTTGAGTTAGGTAGTTAAAGGGGGGCTCTGGAGGGTACATTCAAGCCTCCCCCTTGTGGGGGTTGTTACGTACCCAATTATAGAAGTTGTCACTGGACCTGAATTGGCTGTAGGCAATTACCCTCACCATGCCTAATTCCAATTTAAATAAAGAGTGCGGCCTTTTAAACTCAATATGGTTGTCCTTGTTTCATTCCGGATGTGTCGACAATGAAATTTGTCGTTTTCGTTATCATTATTGCAGTACTGAAAATGATAGGGGGTGTGCATGTTGTTTTCATTATTACAATAACGATAATGAAAATTGTTGTTTCTATTACCATTATTGCAATAACGAAAACAATAAATAATAATAATGACAACAGAAATTAAAACAAAATTTTGTTTTTAAAATAAAGGGGGGAAATTGAAAAAAATATTTCCAGCTATACCTTTTTAGTTTCTTTTTCAATTCTGATGAACCTTGGGGAGGGTGTACCCCCAATAGAGAGCACTAAGTGTACCAGATATCGAAATGATTAGATAAAGGGAATTGATTTCAGAAGCAATGAATGTTGTGATTCTAAGAAAAGCTCCATACACATTCATGGCTACAACTTCTTTATCTTGCATCCAATTTGAATGAAACATGTGAATATTATGTCCCTCCACAAGCATAATACACCAACCAATGTTCAGAAAGATTGGATAAAGGGTCTATCACAGGTTGGAGGTCTGCACCCACACTTTACTGGGTTTTAGTGACTCAGTTTCCCTCATGCACAGCCCACTTGAATTAGTTTTTCTCTGGCTAATTCAAGCCTGCCGCAGGGACAACCCCTTTGTTACTCAAGGGCCCGATTCTTCCCATTTACAGACTCTTTAATCTCTGGGTTCGCAAGAGCTTGAGAACTCTTGTTGCTCACTTGTGTTCCTATGTTAGACACTGACACTTCTTCATAAAGATAAGTAAGTTTATTGATTACTTAAGCAAGATAATTGATACAGAGTGGTTACTAGAAATCAAAGGTAAATATAACGCATTCCTGATCTATACTGGTTGAGTTCCTAAATAAGTATCTTACCCTACCAAGTTCCATAAGTTCTTCTCAGCCCTTGATGTAAGCGACTGTCTCTCTGTTCATGGTTCAGCTCAGCCCTCCTAGCTGCAAGATGGTGAGTGAGTTCCTGATAGTCCCTTCCTCCCTCTCAGGTACAACTCCTTATATCCCCAGGAGGAAACTCCTCATATCTTCTTGAGGCTTCTAGAATTCCCTTTGTTCTTGTTATCAGCTTTCTCTGTCTCTGCATGTAGGCAATGGCTGCCAGCATTAGCATTGTTAATGTTTCTGGCCACCTTGTCTGGGCCAGGGTTCCCAAATACACATTCTTTGTATCTCTTTGCATTTCCTGGAGCTTGGTCACATGTCACAGCCCTAATTTGAGTTTTACAGTTCTCAATTGTAACATTACATACATGTGGAACCTTTTGCTTTATATATTTACCAGACTCGTACGCTACATGTAGGACTGTGTTACACGTGTGTGACCCTATGTTCCTCCGTGACAGGGTCCTGATGGTATAAGACATTAACTTGACAATATATTTCCAGCTGTAACATTTGTATATTTCATCCTGTTTACAAGTTATTTGACAGGAATGTATCACATACATTCCCTGTAATCTCTGCCAAACTACAGGAAACTTTGATAAAGGAACCCAATTTTATAAGCAATTGAAATTGTCCCAATGAAAACCATTATTCAGATAAATAGCAGCACATACAGTGCCAGTCAGAGGCAGGCACCTGGCATGGCAGGGGCAGAGAGGCTGTAGGAGGGAGGATGTGGAGCAACCCAAAAGACTGACAGACACATTCACTGGCCACACACATTACTGCATGCTTCTAGCCTTACAGAACCAATTGGTAGTGGCTTCGAGGAGGGCATAGGGTGCGGTCCTGAGAATCTCTATTGGGGAGAATCTCTATTGGCTCTTTCCTAAATGGATGAGTATGACTTCCCAGTAACAAGTGGGGGAGGGATGTTGGGATGGTCACAGCTAGGGATGGATGAGCGCGGTTTGGAAGTTTGGAGTTCAGACCGAATTCGACCAGTTTGGTCGACCAAACCAAACTTCTGAACCAAACTCGATTTTTGAACCAAACCAAGCCAAATTTCCGAACTTGGTTCTGTTCATCCATCCCTATAAGATAATATTCCATTTAGTTCAATGGGGTTTGAATTTCCAAACTCTGTTCGGAAGTTCAGAGTTCGGACTGAACTCGAATACTTTGGTCGACCGAACCGAACTTCCGAACTGAACTCGATTTTCGGACCAAACCGAACCTAATTTCCGAACTCAGTTTTGTTCGCCCATCCCTAGTCACAGCACAGAATGAGGATATTTAGTTGACCTTTCTGATGGCCAATTGGCATCACAAACAGATCTTATAACATAGTGAAATGTAAGAGAATCCCTGAAATAGGCTCCTTCTCTGCATATGCTGTGCAGGCATATAAATTTGGGACCCTTTCTCACGTCTTTCTGATATTTGGCAGAGATTATCAATAGCTGTTCACTAGGGGTGTGCATGTCGTTTTTGTTATACCAGTAATGAAAATGAAATTTTTTGTTTTCATAATCATTATTGTGAATTTCATGTACACTGGTTGGACTACAAAGATGGTACAGTCAGACATACATTTATATGTTAATTTCTTATACCACCAGGACCCTTTATCCAATACTTTGGAAAGTTAGCAGAGATAGTAAATATGGGAAGGGGTGTAAACTTGCCATGTTTCATCTACATTAGATGTAAAGCAAAGAAGTTACAGCTAAGAAAAGAATGTCTATGAAGATTTTTGCAAAATAAAATAATTTAACTGCTTCTAAAATTGGATTCCTTTATTCAGTCTTTTTGAAATCTGGTACACATAATGCCTTTCATTGGATACATAGGTATCCCATGTGTCAGCCAATATAGTGAAAAATAAAAAAGTAACATCCAAAAATGTGTTTTCCGTTGAAACCAATGGAAAACGAAAACGAAAGCAAAACCAAAAATGACAATTTGATATTTATGAAAACCAAAATGACAGATTTAAATAACAAAAATGAAAAATGAAAATGAAAATGACATGGGGCCCTGGTGCAGACCTCTAGAAAATGACAAAAATAATAACTAAATCAATAACAATAATGAAAGTTGTTATTGATTTTGTTATTGCAGCCTGGCAGGTGTTTTTTGGAGGAAAAGATGGTGAGGGAATAAGAGAGCAGTCATCTCAAAGCCAGAAACAGTGTTGAACTCTTGAACTGGGCCTGTGATGGGAGGGGAAGGACCTGATTGATGTAATCGCTGGCCAATGAGCAGCACAAGGAGGTTTCAGGCAGTTGAAAGTCACCATGTGATTCTTCAATGCCTCCTTCCTCCCAGAACCAATTAGGGAGCTCTGGGGGAGGGCATTGCAACCCTTTATACTGTGGGTCTGGGCTGCTTGACTCTGGTTCTATGTTAGCTATTGTTTTGTCAGAGTGCATTTGCAGAATTTGCTGGTGCTTAAAAATCTCTACCATATATATCCCTATCACCTTACCTTTCCAATCCTTATTCCTTACCCTTACATTTTAGCTTTTTACTTCCCCTCCCTGTCTCCTCCTGTACACACACACACACACGCACACATCTATCTATCTATCTATCTATCTATCTATCTATCTATCTGCCATTTTTACAAGGACTACCCCCCCCTCCCACCACTCGGTGTGTGGGAGGCTGTGCGTCTGGGGGGGGGCAATCTGTGTATATGGCTGCCGGTGAGTGGGGTGATGGGTGTGCAGCGGGTATGCGCCTGTGTAAATGCCATGGGTGGTGGGTGTTTGTGCATGTGCACTCCCACCTCACACCTACCCACACCCACGTCCACCCACGGAGCCCTCCGCCAGAACAGACCTAAACCCACCTACACGCCCCACCCCGAAACACCCCCCACCTACCCACCCCGGTCCATGTAAAAACGGCCATAGAATTGAGATAGAATAGAGACAGTGGCTATACTTTTGAGTTTTCCTTTTCCCTTCCCCCTGTCTGTCTCCCCCTGTCCATATATTATATAGATATAGATATTAGTTGTGTGTATGTGTAGATAGATAGATAGATAGACAGATAGATAGATAGATAGATAGATAGATAGATTCACACACACACACACATCACACACACACACTCCCACACACGCATGTAGTGAACGGTAGAGGTGTGCACCAGGGCCCCAGGTAATTTTTTTGTTTTTTGTTTTCATTTTTGTTTTTTGTTATCGTTGTCATTATCGGTACTGATTTCAAACAAAGTTTTTTGTTTTGGTATCATTATTGGTATTGCTATACACACAATATCGTGTGTGTGTGTGTGTGTGTTGTGTGTACACCAATGATATTGTGTGTACACCAATACCAATAATGATACCAAAAACAAAATCTTTTTTTGAAATCGGTACAGATAATGACAATGATAACGAAACATGGCATTTTGTTATTAACAAGAATGAAAATAACATTTTAATAATGAAAATGATACAAAAAATGAAAAATGACATGGGGCCCTTGTGCACACACATACTGTTTACTGGCCTAAGCCTTGTCTGTTTCAACAATGGGACCAGTTTCCTTTGTGAAGATTTTTGCTTGTGCACCAGAAAGGAACTTTTCCTTGGAGAGGGAGCTTTGCCTGGTTTCACCAGCAGGGAATTTTGGCATTCTGTCAGGAGCCTTTCCTGGTGAGTTTCACGTGTGGGTTTTTTGAGCTTCACCTATTTATGCTGTCATCTGCTGGGCTCCTCCTGTTGGTCAAGAGTCCATAGAGTGGCAGAATAAACACAGAACAGCATGACCATTTGTTCATGCTACTCCACCATGGGATGAAGTTGTAGAGAGAACCATGGGTTTGATTACTCCTGTGGGTATCTCCTGGCAATTGGAGGGGTTTTCTTTAATTTTCCACAATAGCCAAAAGATATCCAATAAGGGATGGCCCTCGGGTGGATTAGCTTTTTTATAGCCAACAATCTTGGGGTTCAATTCACCTTCTTTCCCTCAGACAGGCCAGAAATACAACAGGTACTTATTAAGCTGGGGCATGGTCAGGAGGAGTGGATGGTGATACTAAATGTGTATATCCCTCCCTTGGCCTCACCCTACTATCAGGAAAATATATGGGAGGCCCTCGAGGGAGTAGTTCAAAAGGCACAAGATCTTTTCCCCAAAGCCACATTATTAATAGTGGGTGATATGAACATGCATCTAAGGGCAGGACAGATTAGCCAGACCCATGGGAAGGAAAGTGAAAGTTTTGGACTCCCCCCAGTAGGAAGGAAGGGTACCTAGCATCAGCTTGAATCTCTCATGCTAAATTCTGGACTAAGGATAGTGGGGGAAGAAGTGCTTGCTGATCCAGTCAAGGGCAGTACGTTTATAGGACCTCAAGGAAAGAGCACTGTAGATATGATTTTGACTAATCAAGAAGCATACGATAGCTTTCTGGATTTCCAGCTTATTCCATAACCCGAGAGTGACCATTTGGTTCTTAGAGTGTACATCAAGTTACAGTGCCAGAGAATAAGGGCGAATATAGATCATCCCCAGGGAACTTCAGCTGGGAGGATTAGGAAAATGCCAAGTGGTCTATTTATCCAACGATTCCAGGTTCTTTGCCGGGAGGGGTAACTCAATATGATGTGCTCCCAGATGTTTCTTTCCAATGACATCAACACGGTTCTTCAGTGTTATGGAAGGATTATTGATAATATACAGGGGGAGTTTGTGGTTATGGAATCAAGGCATTGGTGTCAGAGGAATTACCCATGGTATGATCAGGAGTGTAAATCACCCAAGAAGCAACTTATTATTTCCAGGCATAGATGGGCTAGGGCTCCTAGTGAATTGCATCATGGGGAGTTTCAGAAGAATAGGAGGACATATGCTCTTTTATTAAAGGAAAAACGGGGTAATTATTATAACAAGATCTGGGCCAGGTTGATGGTGGCTCAGAGGATGAAAGACTCCCACATATTTTGGCAGGAGTTGAACAAGATACTTAGTTCCCGGAAAACCTTGGGTAACTGCAAAGTAGCAAATGAACTCTGGGAATCCTTCTTTGGTCAACTATATGAAGAACCCCCGGTGATAGAGGCTTTGGGCCAGCCATATGTGGGAGGGGTTGGGGCTGAGGATGGGTACCGGGTACAGTTAGATTTCCCAGAGGATCAAATTCTGGATATCATTCTGTCCCTAAAACCAGGCAAGGCCCCTGGTCCCGATTATGTTACCCCAGGGATGCTCCAGGAGGCCCCACTGTGGTGGGCTTCATTGTTGAGTAGGCTGTTCAATAGCATTAGCTATCACAAGAGGATTCCCTCTTCGTGGACCCAGAGTTGGATCATACCTATTTTCAAAAAGGGGGATATAATGGACCCTGCAAGCTATCGTCCTATAAGCTTGCTGTCTGTGGTGGGTAACATCTTTGCCAAATGTTTACTTAAACATCTTGAGCAGTGGGTGGAAACAAAGTCCATTGTGCCACAAGAACAGTTTGGCTTTGGGAAAGGCAAATCGACTGTAGATTGTTGTTTCATATTAGAACATATTATACATAAATATTATAGGATTAGGAAGGGCAAGATATTTTTGGCCTTTATAGACCTGACTAAGGCCTTTG
>QEPC01001038.1:15913-36029 GCA_003113815.1 Sphenodon punctatus | reverse complement strand
AGATAGATAGATAGATAGATAGATAGATAGATTCACACACACACACACATCACACACACACACTCCCACACACGCATGTAGTGAACGGTAGAGGTGTGCACCAGGGCCCCAGGTAATTTTTTTGTTTTTTGTTTTCATTTTTGTTTTTTGTTATCGTTGTCATTATCGGTACTGATTTCAAACAAAGTTTTTTGTTTTGGTATCATTATTGGTATTGCTATACACACAATATCGTGTGTGTGTGTGTGTGTGTTGTGTGTACACCAATGATATTGTGTGTACACCAATACCAATAATGATACCAAAAACAAAATCTTTTTTTGAAATCGGTACAGATAATGACAATGATAACGAAACATGGCATTTTGTTATTAACAAGAATGAAAATAACATTTTAATAATGAAAATGATACAAAAAATGAAAAATGACATGGGGCCCTTGTGCACACACATACTGTTTACTGGCCTAAGCCTTGTCTGTTTCAACAATGGGACCAGTTTCCTTTGTGAAGATTTTTGCTTGTGCACCAGAAAGGAACTTTTCCTTGGAGAGGGAGCTTTGCCTGGTTTCACCAGCAGGGAATTTTGGCATTCTGTCAGGAGCCTTTCCTGGTGAGTTTCACGTGTGGGTTTTTTGAGCTTCACCTATTTATGCTGTCATCTGCTGGGCTCCTCCTGTTGGTCAAGAGTCCATAGAGTGGCAGAATAAACACAGAACAGCATGACCATTTGTTCATGCTACTCCACCATGGGATGAAGTTGTAGAGAGAACCATGGGTTTGATTACTCCTGTGGGTATCTCCTGGCAATTGGAGGGGTTTTCTTTAATTTTCCACAATAGCCAAAAGATATCCAATAAGGGATGGCCCTCGGGTGGATTAGCTTTTTTATAGCCAACAATCTTGGGGTTCAATTCACCTTCTTTCCCTCAGACAGGCCAGAAATACAACAGGTACTTATTAAGCTGGGGCATGGACAGGAGGAGTGGATGGTGATACTAAATGTGTATATCCCTCCCTTGGCCTCACCCTACTATCAGGAAAATATATGGGAGGCCCTCGAGGGAGTAGTTCAAAAGGCACAAGATCTTTTCCCCAAAGCCACATTATTAATAGTGGGTGATATGAACATGCATCTAAGGGCAGGACAGATTAGCCAGACCCATGGGAAGGAAAGTGAAAGTTTTGGACTCCCCCCAGTAGGAAGGAAGGGTACCTAGCATCAGCTTGAATCTCTCATGCTAAATTCTGGACTAAGGATAGTGGGGGAAGAAGTGCTTGCTGATCCAGTCAAGGGCAGTACGTTTATAGGACCTCAAGGAAAGAGCACTGTAGATATGATTTTGACTAATCAAGAAGCATACGATAGCTTTCTGGATTTCCAGCTTATTCCATAACCCGAGAGTGACCATTTGGTTCTTAGAGTGTACATCAAGTTACAGTGCCAGAGAATAAGGGCGAATATAGATCATCCCCAGGGAACTTCAGCTGGGAGGATTAGGAAAATGCCAAGTGGTCTATTTATCCAACGATTCCAGGTTCTTTGCCGGGAGGGGTAACTCAATATGATGTGCTCCCAGATGTTTCTTTCCAATGACATCAACACGGTTCTTCAGTGTTATGGAAGGATTATTGATAATATACAGGGGGAGTTTGTGGTTATGGAATCAAGGCATCGGTGTCAGGGGAATTACCCATGGTATGATCAGGAGTGTAAATCACTCAAGAAGCAACTTATTATTTCCAGGCATAGATGGGCTAGGGCTCCTAGTGAATTGCATCATGGGGAGTTTCGGAAGAATAGGAGGGCATATGCTCTTTTATTAAAGGAAAAACGGGGTAATTATTATAACAAGATCTGGGCCAGGTTGATGGTGGCTCAGAGGATGCAAGACTCCCACATATTTTGGCAGGAGTTGAACAAGATACTTAGTCCCCGGAAAACCTTGGGTAACTGCAAAGTAGCAAATGAACTCTGGGAATCCTTCTTTGGTCAACTATATGAAGAACCCCCGGTGATAGAGGCTTTGGGCCAGCCATTTGTGGGAGGGGTTGGGACTGAGGATGGGTACCGGGTACAGTTAGATTTCCCAGAGGATCAAATTCTGGATATCATTCTGTCCCTAAAACCAGGCAAGGCCCCTGGCCCCGATTATGTTACCCCAGGGATGCTCCAGGCGGCCCCACTGTGGTGGGCTTCATTGTTGAGTAGGCTGTTCAATAGCATTAGCTATCACAAGAGGATTCCCTCTTCGTGGACCCAGAGTTGGATCATACCTATTTTCAAAAAGGGGGCTATAACGGACCCTGCAAGCTATCGTCCTATAAGCTTGCTGTCTGTGGTGAGTAAGGTCTTTGCCAAATGTTTACTTAAACATCTTGAGCAGTGGGTGGAAACAAAGTCCATTGTGCCACAAGAGCAGTTTGGCTTTGGGAAAGGCAAATCGACTGTAGATTGTTGTTTCATATTACAACATATTATACATAAATATTATAGGATTAGGAAGGGCAAGATATTTTTGGCCTTTGTAGACCTGACTAAGGCCTTTGATTCCATCCCGCGGGCGCGACTCTGGGAGAAGCTTCTGGCGTTGGGGATTAACGCCAACCTTTTGGCCCTCATAACTTTGCTCTATGATAACAACATGGCCAAGGTCAAAACGGGCCCTAATAATTTTCTCAGTAGAGACATCCCTGTCCGAAGGGGGGTCAGGCAGGGATGCGTTTTGGCGCCTCTACTGTTTAACATTTATCTTGCAGATTTGGCGAGCTGTCTTGGAAAGACTGATAACCATCCCCCTAGTATTGGTGCCCGGAAGTTGCATTTTTTGCAATTCGCTGATGATCTGGTTTTGATCTCCCAGACCGCGAAGGGTTTAAAGAGGCTGCTCCAAGGCCTGGATAGCTATTGTATGCTCAATAAACTGTCACCAAACCCGGAGAAATCCAAAGTCATGATTATGGGATCACATAAGCCTTTGGAGAAGTGGGAGATTGCTACCAAACCCATGGAGGTGGTGAAATTGTATGTGTATTTAGGGGTGATTTTTACAAATAGGGGTACGTGGTCCAGTCATGTTTTGGGCAGAGCAGCAAGAGCAGCCCAATTTGCAGGGGCCATAAGGAAGGCCGTACAGGTCTCTAAGGGGGTGCCAGTTTCAGTTTTTCTTAAGGCCTATCGAGCTAAAGTTCCTTCAGCAGCAACGTTCGGCCTTGAGATTATTCCCTACCCTATAATTCAACCCTTGGAAAAGGTGCAGGATGCGTTTCTCCGTAGGATTTTGCAAGTTGGGAAAGATGTCCCAGGTCCAGTGCTAAGAGCAGAAACAGGGATGCCCTCTATGGAAAGGTATGCAAAATCTGCCTTGTTGCGCTACTGGCTAAGGTTGATTACCATTCAAGAAGGGTCCCTCCCGAGCCAGTGTCTCCAAGAGGAACTTAAATTTGATGGCAAAGGAGGATACCCGTGGCTCAGGTATCTGGCTCACCTTTTGCAGAGGCAGGGCTTCTCCTTCGCCTATTTTGTGGGGAAACCTGTGGTTGCGATCAAGAAGGAGATCTTAGGTAGATTGGAGGATATAGAGAAACAAGAAGATTTAGCTAAGGTAGGAAGTTGGAAGGTTGCACCTTGGCTCAAGTTAATAAAGACAGTATGGGGGATAGAACCCTACTTAGATATCCTCCAAAATACTAAACTTCAGAGATGCTATACGCTTCTCCGATTCCAAATGGTCAAAACCGCGGTGGTGGAGGGGAGGTATAAGAGAATCCCCTACTCTAAGCGTACCTGTGTATGTTCTTATGGAGGGGTGGAGTCTGTCGAACACTTTGTGATTCTGTGTCCCTTTTATTCAGCCCTGAGAGCGGTTTGGCTACAGGCATTTAGGCTTGAGACCATGGGTGTAGGATTGGGCTGGGGGTACAAGAGATTGCTTTCCCACGAGGCCAAGGAAGATATTTTGGCACTTGCATCCTATGTTTGGTTGGCCTCTCTAAAAAGGGCAAAGGTGGCAAAAGAGGGATGATAGGAGTAAATAACCCAATAGAAGGGGCAGTAGTATTGGAGGCCCATGTGGAAGGGATTGTAGCCAGCTATATGGCAGGGCTTGCGTCCCATAGGGGCAAAGTCTTGTTGTAGTGGCCCTGCCAAGAGTTTGGCTCTAGGGCCATTTATTTGTTTCCAAATACTCGTTACCCACAGTCTGTTCTCTTGCAACAAGGGCTCAGTGGTTTATAAATGTGTTATTGGCTTTTGGGTCATAAGGTAAATGTGTTTATTATTGTGTTTATTATTTAAAGCTTAGTGCTATTTGTAACCAAATTGCTAATCCATTAAGTCAATGACGTTTTGGGTTATGTCATCGAATTGTTATTGGTTGTCTTGTTGTCTTGTGTTATGTTATTTTATTATCTGGCTTTGTATGTTTTGTATTTTTGTGTGATCGGGGCTATGGCGAAAGCCAATGCTGTATTAAATAAATAATAATACTCCTGTGGCTACTCAGTTATTTCAACTTTATCACAGTACCCTCATTCTCAATGGCTGGATCCTATTTGAGCAGCTAAGGGTGCATTTATTATTATTTATTATTATATGTTTATAAAGCAGTAGCCATGTACCTAGTACTGAACAATCATTGATTAACGACAGGTCCCTGCCTTGAGGGTCTTACAGTCTCGGAGACACAAGGGAGATGGGTACATAAGGAGAGACAAGCATTCACAAAGTTAAGAAGTCACATGTGCACATGCTAGGCTTAAGGGACCCTGATTTAGTGGAGTGGAGGGAGTATCAGTGAGCAGGCTGTTGGGGGTGAGGAGTTATGGAAAGCCTTACAGAAGGATGGAAGATTTTGAAGGTTGGGGATTTAAGCTCTGCATTGGTATAAATAGGAGTTAATATCAGTTATCAGAGTTTTGTATGAATGGGCAGCAGAGCAGAAAAGCAAACTGAGAATCAGAAGCATCCACATGGAGGGGCAAAGTGGCATAAGTCTTTTTGAGGCCTGTGTCTCCGGGAGGGCAAGGAAGCAGCACTGCCAGGCAAGACTGGAGCAGTGCAAAGGAGGTGGCGAGGCTTTCCATTTTCTCTGACCCTACTAAAGATATTTGTCTAAGGCAGTCGGCTCTAGAGTTTACTTGGGACTACTCTGTCTCCCACTGCTATTTCTGCCCCACTCCCCTCTTCCACTTTTTAAAAGAAAAAGGGAAATGTTAGAACAGTGGGGATGGGGTGGAGACAAAAATAAATGGAAAGAGAAAAGACTAAAAAGGCAATCGGAGAAAAGAAAGAAAAGAGAAAATGGAAGGTAAAATACTACCAAAGGACAATCAGAAATAAAAAGGAAGAAAGACAGCCTGTCCCCTTGCCCTGATAAAATCTGCCTCTACCTCCTACTCTGTTCAGTCTCCAACCTGATTCCAATCATTGCCTTGACCCCCAACCCATGCTCTAACCATTTTGTTCTTCAAACTAAACTACTTCTGGCTCTGACCCTTGACACCAGCTCCTGGACTTCAATTCCATTTCATCCCTTGTCACTGGATCAGACTGGGAGGTAAGGCTCTGAACCTGCAAGGCCTCCTGTTATCCCTGGCTTGCCAGTAACATGGTTGACTACACACAGTAGATCTGATTAGAAGTCATGAAAAATGCCACTAAACAGTACACCCAAGGCAAAGCAATAGTGCTGTCCTCCACTGGTGTCTGTGGGTGGCAGTCGTGATGCCTGAATGCAGCCTGTTTGTTTGATTCTACTGTCACTTCTGCTATGATCTTTGTCTGTTTATTACTACATTTTGCCACCCTCCTCTGCAATTATCCTATTAATGGCCTCAATGTCCCATGTCTTGTGTTATGCTCCATCTGATTTTGCTTGTCTCTTTTGATTTCTCCCACTGATTTCAGATGGTGAGTTAATGCCACCACCCCTTCACCAGAAAGAGAACCAGATTTCAGTTTTGCTTCTTTCTAATGAATGTTGTTCTGCATTCACTTTGTTATGCTGTATCTTTTTGTCTTAGACCCTTTCTCTGTTATCCATCCATTTATCCAATCTGTTCTTACTTCAAGGACATTCTTTGCCAGTTGCTGTGTATTTTAATTTGTTGTTGTTGTTACAGTAACACGTTAAACTCCAATTGAAATCAGGGACATAATGTGATAGGTGCTGTACAAAAACATAGTAAGAGTCAGATACTTCTCAGGCTAAAATAGATAGGAAAGACAAGCAGTGGAAGTAGAACAAATGTAGGCAATACATGATTAAGTGACTTGTCCAAGTTTGCATAGCAGGTCACTGGTCAGGTCAAGTTTAAAGGTGAAATTCTAGTTGGCTGAACTATACCCTTGATGTATAGGTAGTTCTCTGTCTGAAATTCCCTGGCTTTCTGCTTGCTTTTTTACAGTCCCCTTTCCATTTTTCTGCCCGGTGTCATACCTGGCGGCCTGCCCATAAAGGGGTCCAGGTGCCTCCCTCACCTACAGGTGGCAACTCCCCAGGAACCTGGGTGATCCTCAGCAGCAGAGGAGGAGTCCCTGAGCAGCAGGGAGAAGGCCGCATCACACACAGACTCACCGCTGACCACGGGGACAGGGGGCAGGGCTTCAATGGACGCTGGCGAAACGCCTGATGCCGGGGCGCTCATGCGTGCTGTGCTTGAGGTACCGCAGCACTCAGAGCACCTGCGCTGGTGTGCACTATGCCGGGGAGGGGTCTAGGGCACAAAAGCGAATACTTGGGGGCGCTTCCTTCCTGGTGATCAGTGCTGCCCTGTGAGACTGGCCACTCTGCTGGGATTGTTCTTGGGGTATTGTTAGCTCTTCTGTGATAATACCTAATGGGAAATCTCTACAGTACATGTGGAGAGGTCTGTGAGTTAGAAAGTATCTGTCTGCATGCTTGTGTGCATGTGTCTGCTTATTTAGGGTATTTGGAAACTGTGGTGTGTGAGAGATCACTTAGGACAGGAGAATCCTCATCCCTGCACCCCACTCCTTTAGGGTCCTCCACATCCCCATTCTCCCCCCCCCCCCATCTGTGGGTGGGTGGATTTGAAGGGTTAGTTGGGGTTCCCTGCACACTTCTGCACTGGGGGCAGTCCCCCCCCCATAACAAGGTAGGATAGAGGCTTCCCTGCACACCTCTGCACTGTGGTGAGTTCTCCTGAAGACCGAGGTAGGTCTTGTGGCTTTTGCCTGCTTACCCGTACCCTGTGATGATCGCGGACGGATCCCGTTGCATGGGAATCAATGCCACCTTATGATCCTGAGGGTTATTTTCCAGGGGTACTCCATGCATGGGGCTACGAAGGTAACTCTTTCCCTTTCCCTTCCCTCATCCCTCACACCCAGATTCATTGGCTAAAAATGCATAAAACTAGCTGCTAAGAATGCATGAAAAGTTGTTATACCAGAAATCAGGAAATTCTATTGCACCTTTTTTTGAATAAATGAAAATTAGTAACCATTTTTAGAACTCAGAAAGGAGCAAAAGGAGCCCTAGAATTTTCTAATGTGAGATTGTTATCTATGTTATTTCTATTTCTTAAACTAAACAAGCATAAAAATCCAGGAAGGCAGACTTTGTTCTTTCTCAATATTGATTGAAAGCAGTGGAGACTAAATATTTATTTGCAAAGAATAAAGAAACATTTTAAATGGGAGGTTTAATCACTGACTAGTCCATGAAATATTACAACAGCACTACATTATATGTAATCAATAGAGTGTATAACTGAATGGGAAATTTAACACTAAAATCTTTATTATCGACATTATATCTTCAGCATTGTGAGAAAGGAGCTATTTCTGAATGGAGGATGGGCAGGATGGCAATCATTCCTAAAGTTTCTATAGGAAGGAAAACTCATTGGGGCTCATCTGATGGCCTGCAGATTCTCAGCCCAAGTGAAATAGTGTGACATAGGGATGTGCAAACAGAACGCCGTTCGGCCGTTCGACCGTTCGGTTCGAAAACCGAGTTCGTGTTCAGTTGTTTGGTTCGGCGGAGTTCAGTTTGGCCGAACATTGCTGAACATTTGAAATTTTTTTCGGTATCATTTGGCCCTGAGACCACCCCTGGTGCCAGGAAGTCTGATCCTCAGCTGCCTCTCCCTTCCAGTCATGTTTTTCCCACCTGAATAGGTCTTCCAATCACGTCTTTCCCGCCCCGAACTCATCTGAACTCACCCAAACATGACCGAACTGTTTGATCATTTTGAGATCGGTTTGGATGTTCGGTTCGGTCATCGGAACAGACCAAGTTCGGTCTGAACTCCAAACATCCAAACCACGTTCGCACATCCCAAATATGACAGAAACGGAGGTGTGTGAGAATCCTGTGTGGGTGTGGGCAAGTGTGTGCGGGATCCACATGACATTAGATCAGTCCCAATAACATTATTAATTTGCAATAAGTTCCAGGCTACATTTTGACTCGTGCAGTGTCTGGCATCTTGTATGGTTTGGTTGATCAACCACTGAAAGTATTGAGCCTAAGTTCTAAGAATGGACTCATTAAAATCTGAAGAAGCTAATATTAGGACACTATAGCCAGATGGTTACTAGTAATATGCAATAATCATAGGATTTAAAGGCACTTCAAAGGTCATCTAATCTAATTCCCTGCTGCGAAACAGGATGTCCTAGAGATTTTCAACCTGATGCTCAGGAGCACCAGAGTGCTTGGGGCATGTGTGAAAGTGCTCACCAAGCCAGCTGTCAGTAGTGTGCAGGAGCACTTTCATACATGTGTGTCATAGAATTGAATTAAACTGAATTGGAAAGAAAAGACTTAATCTATGCAAAGTGAAGCCCCATTCACTTACCATCCTTGGCTGAGGCGGCGGCAGAGCTGTGGAGCGGGCTTGGGCGGGATGGCCTCAATTGGAGATGACACCTGGGGGAAAGATGAACTGTAAGTGGCTGTGGCTGCTTCCCTCGCCCCTCCCACTTGGACACACACCCCTCCCAGCCGCTTCAAAGGGAATGCGCCGGTGGCCGCAGGGCCAGAAGCCCCATTCACTTACCATCCTTGGCGGCGGTGGCGGCAGAGCTGTGGAGCGGGCTTGGGCGGGATGGCCTCAGAGGGCGCGGACGCGAAAAGGGACGGCTTAAAGGGGAGTGCAGATGTTACGGGAAAAGACGAACTGTGAGTGTTGTGGCTGCTTCCCTCCCCCCCTCCCACTTGGACACCCCCCCCCCCAGCTGCTTCAAAGGGAATGCGCTGGCGGCTGCGGGGCTGACGTCCACGAACCGAAGGGCCTCTGCCAAAGGGTGCGGCCCTTTGGGGCCCTTCGGGTTATGGAGGGGGGGAGGGGGTAATCCCCTGTGATGCGGTATAGATTGTATGGGTTATTGATGCAGAGATGGTGGCAAGCTCTACCCTAGTGAGAGAGGGGTGGAGCTGGCCAGGCTTTCCCTGGTGGCAGCAGGGGACAGGAAAGATTGTTGTGGGACCTATCCAGTTCTGAGGGAGGTGTGGAGTAGAGCATCAGTGGGGCAATAAATATGTATTGAAATGTATATTAGTATATTATGTTAATTGTATATGTATTGAGCTGGGCCCCCTGTGTGGGAATACACCCAGAAATGTATCTTTTCACTTGTTGTAAGCCGCCTCGAGTCGTTTGAGAGAGTGCGGGATATAAATTAAAATGGAAATGGAAATGGAAAATTTATGCAAATAATCCATGCAAATTATGCAGTGCTTCCAAGTGGTCACATACGTCACTCCAGTGCTCATGAATGAAACAGCTTGAGAACCTCTGATCTACAGTATCACAGGTTTGTGCTTGTCCAGCTGTTGATATATTTTTTTAAAATATATATATCCAGAGAAGAAGGTTCTAGAATCACCTTAGAAAAACCATTCCACAACTAGTTGACAGTTCTTACAGTTAAGAACTTTCCCCCCAATATTTAACTGAAGTTTACCTTGCTGCAATTAAAGCCCATTTCCTCCTTTCCATGGTCATTTCCTCCTTTCACTGGTAATGGAGAATAAATCTTCTCCATCTTTTTTTGTGGCAACTTTTAGATATTTGAAAATTGCTATCATGTTCCTCCTTAGTTTTCCTTTCTCTGAGGCATTATATATTGGTAGTAAGTAACCAGGTACATAATACTACTACTACAAGAACAACAACAAAAGGATATTCTTGCAAGTCCCGTTGCCCTGTCACCCCTTATGGAATGGGGGGCAGCTCTCAGGGCGGTGGTGTTTGTCCCACCTCCCTATGCTATTGCTGAAGGAAGCATGCAAGCGGCAGGGCTTGAAGGCGGGGAGCGCATGGCACAGGCAGGGGAAAGCAGCGCGAAGCAGACCCTCGTGAGGCATGTGAGCCTGCTGCCGTCGTTTATAGCCAGGCATGGACTTCGCCATTCTGCACCTGGATAGAAGCCAATGAGCATCGTTGCTTGAAGGCTCCTACAGTTGTGGCAGGACAGTTTGTGGTGGGCAGGCTTCGGGGTTTCTTCTGCCTTTCTTCTGCCTTTGCTGGTATGCCGCACAGGCGACTGAGTGATGAGGCAGTGTTCTGAAGGTGTGTGAGGTCAGGAGGGAAGAGCTACCTCCCCCCATCCCCCACCCGCCTTGCTCTAGGCCCTGCCTGACTGTAAGAGGCTGCTACCCCCACCACCACCACCACCATTTATTTAGTGTGCTAATGGGGTGCTGTGTGCTAGCGGGTTGCGGTCAGTATGCCTAAAGGCAGGGGTGGAAAGAAGGGGAAGGGGCCAGCCAAGAAGGCTGATAAGCAACCCCCTTGCCCTTCAAAAATGAGTAAAGGAGGTCCTGTCTTCCCTGCAGGCCCACATGGGAGGTTGAGAGGGGCTGCTCAGAGATTTAATAGTTGGCTCTCAGGGTATGGACGGTGAGGAAGAGCAAGTGGAGCCCACATTCTTTAGGGGCAGGGGGGCTTGGGGTCACCAACAGGTGCTTGTAGGCACCCCTCCCCTCACCCAAGAGCCAGTTTCTGAGGGCAGGGGTAGGACTAGGGCTCGAGTTGCACACCATCCAGCGAGGTTTTTGAATGAAAGTGATAAGGTGATTCTGAGTCAGGCTGGGGTCTACCCCCCTCCAAGGAGGTCTCCTCCCCGTGAAATGCAGCGAGCTGTTGGGGCCAGAAAAGGGTGACCCCCCATTCAGCCTTCCTCCCCACCCTGGCTGGGGGAGGAGACACCATTTGTCACCCAACAGGGTTGAGGAGGATGGACCACCGAGCCAGCGCCCCCAGGATGAACAGTTGGCAGCGGTGCTTGAAACTCAGGCCATGTTCTCCTCCTACCTCTCTGACCGCTCCTTTAATGTGTCTCTCTCCAACTCCGCCTCCTCCTCCTTCCCCCTCTCAGTTGGTGTTCCTCAAGGCTCTGTTCTTGGCCCTCTCCTCTTCTCGATCTATACCTCATCCTTAGGCAAACTCATTGCCTCCCATGGCTTCCAATACCACCTCTATGCTGATGACACTCAACTCTATCTCTCTACTCCCTCTCTCTCTCCCTCTGTTCAAGCTCGTCTCATCAACTGTCTCTCTGACATCTCTACCTGGATGTCTCAACGTCAACTCAAACTCAACATGGCTAAAACTGAACTCCTTATCTTCCCCCCTCATCCTTCCTCTCCTTCCTCACTGTCAATAACTATTGATGGAGTCACCATCCTGCCTGTCCCCCAAGCCCGTAGCCTAGGCTTCATCTTTGACTCAGCCCTTTCTTTTAAACCCTACATTGACTCTGTTGCTAAATCCTGTCGCTTCTCCCTCCATAACATTGCTAAGATTCGCCCTTTTCTCTCTGTCTCGTCTGCCAAAACTCTTGTTCATGCTCTGGTCATCTCTCGCCTCGATTACTGTAACCTCCTTCTCACTGGCCTTCCCCGGTCTCACCTTTCTCCCCTCATCTCTGTCCAAAACTCTGCTGCCAGGGTCATCTACCTCGCCAGTCGCTTCGACCATGTGCAGCCCCTCCTCTCTTCGCTTCACTGGCTTCCCCTTCCTGAACGAATCCTGCACAAGCTCCTAGTCTTCACCTATAAAGCTCTTCACAACCTTGCTCCCCCCTACCTCTCTGCACTTATCGCCCTCCATACTCCAGCCCGTGCACTTCGCTCCTCCTCTGTCCCTTCTCTCACCCTTCCACGCCTTCCCTGCTCCCCTAAGCGCCTTCGTCCCTTCTCACTTGCTGCCCCCCATGCCTGGAACTCCCTCCCTGTCCACATCCGCCTTGCCCCCTCCCTTCATACCTTCAAATCTCTCCTTAAAACTCACCTCTTTCGCTCTGCTCTGTCTGACTCTTTATCCTGCTGAGCCACTATTCCTATACCTACGATCGGTTTACCCTTATCCTTGCAACATGGACCTGCCTGCTGTCATTCTCATCGTAACCAAGCCAAGTACGTGCACTTGAGACCTCGCATCTTCATGAATGTTAGACCCCTTGTCTCTCCCTCTGTTCCCCTTCCTAAGTCTCTCCCCCAGCTCCTGTCTCTCAGATTGTAAGCCCTAGGGGCAGGGACCATGTCTATTTTATTACTTTGTAAAGTGCCAGGTACACTGCTGGCGCTATATAAATGTTTGTTAATAATAATAATAATAATAATGTGGAGGCATTGGAAGGAACGATCCAGGCTTTGGCGGAAGGATGACCCACCGTGTGAGGAATCCTCAGATCAGGGCACGGCAGAGCAGCATGCCAGGTCATCAGGGGCCATGCATGCTGCCCCAATACAGGTTTCTGGGCAAGCTGAGCCATGTTCATGTGAGAGATGCACAGTACGTGGGGGCTGCCTCAAGGAGGGAAAGGGAGGGAGAGTCTTATTCTGCCCAGGTGGTTTCATCAGCACCTAGGAGGCTTGGTTGGGTGGGGTCATGGATCCCTTGGCCATCACACAACACTGGACAGAGTGGGGATCAAGGTGGGCCTGCTACTTCTCAGGGACCCAGAGTGGGCATGGCCGCTGCAGACAGGGGTCAGGGTTTGCGAGAGTGTGTGGTGTGTCACCCACAGGTTGTGGGGGGGGGCCACCCTCGCATCCCTTGGCAGGGGCATATGCTGAAGTGATGCCCCTTTAGGTGCACATTTGGCACAGGCCACACGTGACAAAATTTGGAGAGGTGAGTACGTGGACGTCTTTTCCCTTTTGTACATGGAGCCTGTCCTTGACCCCAGTTCCTCTGCAAAGGAAAAGGAGAAAAAAACACTTTAAGCACCCCAAAGTGGACCGAAATTGTTCTAATTCGCCGGCGGCTTTCTCAGTGCTAATGGGAGTTAGTTTGCAGGCGGCTCCGGAGCAAGTGGCTGAGTTTATTAAGTACCAGGACATCGTGCATCGGACTTTTGATACCAGCAGTCCCAGGGCTTGACTTTGTTATGACGAGGCCTTTATGAAGTGGGTGGCAATCATCCCAGGGATTAGGTGGGATGTGTACACACAAGACTTATGACTTGAGTGCATGTCAAATGTTTTGGGAACACTGAGAATGGACAGTGGCCATGCATTGGTGAAGGGGGGGCATGCCCCCCCTGATTGTGCAGGTAACCACTCAGGTGTGCAATGTAATAGGGGGAGGTTCTACCCGAGGGGTAGGCAGCAAGGAGAGCCAAGCAGCAGGGTACAATCCCAATGGGACCACAAGGGGTCCAACACCAGTCAACCATGAGGCATTGGCCTGTGCACTGCAGGATTGCCCACACAGAAGGGAGGTGGAGTATGTGGTGTCAGGTTTCAGGGTAGGTTTTCTAATTCCAGCTGGAGCCATTCAACTGAGAAATTGGGATAAGAATTTGCAGTCAATGAGGGGAAGAGAAGATTTGGTGTACACTAAGCTTCAGAAGGAGCTTCGGGAGGGACAGATTGCATGCCCTTTCCACTCCCTTCCTTTTAGTGGCCTGCATTTGTCACTCCTTGGGATTGTGCCAAAGAAGCAGGAGGGGGAGTTTCGCCTCATTCACCACCTTTCCTACCCTAAGGGTCAGTCAGTGAATGACGCAATCCCCCATGACCTTTGTTCTGTCCGTTACGCATCAGTGGATGTGGCGGTGGAGATGGCACATTAGCGTGGAAAGGGGTGCTAATGGGGATGTGCAATATTAAATCTGCCTTCCGCTTGCTTCCAGTGCACCCGGAGGGTTTTGAGTTACTGGGTTTCCAGTTCCAGGGCCAGTATTTTTATGACATGCCTATGCCCATGGGTTGGTCTATCTCCTGTGTGGTGTTCAAGCATTTCAGCTCACTCCTGGACTGGCTTGTGCACCATAGAGCAAGGTCACGGTATATTCTGCATTATATTGATGATTTCCTCTTCCTCGGGTGGGCGGGGGCTGATGAGTTTGCTCATTCACTGAGGACTTTCCAGTCTTTGGCAGATGAGCTAGGGGTTCCTTTAGCCCAAGAAAAGATAGTTGGTCCAGCAATGGTGCTGACTTTTTGAGTGATCGAGCTGGACATGGAGCAGCAGGTATCATGCTTGCCTCAAGACAAACTGGCAGCTCTGGGGTGGGACATTAGGGAACTATTGGCATGCAAAATGACTACAGCAAAGCAGCTTCAGTCACTAGTGTGTAGCCTGAATTTTGCCTGTACGGTCATAGCGCCGGAGCGAGCTTTCTCATCGTGGCTCTACGAAAGGACGGGGGCAGCACTACCAGGTCACTTTCATGTCCATATCTCTGCGGACCTTATGACTTGGTGCTATTTTCTTGACAATTTTAATGGAATTAAAATTTGGAGGCAGCAGTGGCTCTTAGAGGCGGGGCTTCAGGTCCAGTCCGATTCAGCTGGGTCAATTGGTTTTGGGATGTATTGGTCAGGTCACTGGTGCACTGCCCCATGGCCAAAGAAGTGGATTGACTCTGGGGTAACAAGTGATTTCACAACTTTTGAATTGTTTCCCATTGTCCTCGCAGTGGTGCTATGGCAGTGCGAGTTTGCAAAGAAGACTATTTTGTTTTGGTGCAATAACCTCGCGGTGGTGCATATTCTAAACTCCTTATCGTCTCGGTCCCGTAGGGTAATGGGACTAGTTAGAGCTTTTGTAAGGCAATGTTTGAGTAACAATATTCTCTTTACTTCCAAGCAAGTGCTGGGCATTAACAATGACATAGCCGATGTTCTCTCTCGCCGACAGATGGAGCGTTTCAAGCAGTTGGCACTAGAGGCCAGAGAGGAGCCAAAGGCTTTCCACCAGGCATTTGGAGCATTGGTCTGTAGAGTTGTTTCAAGCAGTGCAGGGATCACTGGATCCACGTACCAGAGCAGCTTATCTTCAGGCTTTTGCTGATTTTCAGAGATTTTGTATGAATAAAGATTGGGCGACTACATTTCCTATTTTAGAGGCTCAGACTCTGCAATATGCCTTGAGTCTCAGGTTGCTGGGCTATGCCCCGGGGACCATTTCTGGGAAGTTGGCTGCTTTATCTTTTTATAATAAGTTGGTGGGCTTTCCGTCGCCTGATGGCGGTTTCTTTTCTAGGCGCCTGATAGAAAGTTGGCGTAGGGACTGTCCATTCTGGGGAGACATAAGGGGGCTCATTACACCGCTAATTCTGGTTGATTTGTGCACGCTACTTCCAGCATTTTTTTTTTCCGAGGCCAAGCTTTTCGATAGTGCTTTTAAGCTGGCATTTTTCAGTATTTTTCGGGTGGGTGAGCTCCTTTAAGAGATGGCTTCTTCACCTGAGGAAAGAGTAGTTAGTATTGAGGATGTATTGTTAAGTGGGGATGGAGTCATTATACATCTTCGAGACGCCAAGTCAGACTAACGCCGGGTAGGTCACGTCATTAAGCTGTTGAGGATTTCGGACAGGCAGCTCTGTCCTGTGGCTGCATTACAGGTATACTTGTTGACAGGTACAGGTACACCCCAGGGTGTGGTCAGTTGTTTATTCATGGGGACGGGTCCTGCATTACTAGGTACCAGTTTTCCGCCATATTGGCCAGGGCCCTTGAAAGGTGTAACTTATCAGAACACCTTTTTGGCCCACATTCATTCCAGATTGGGGCAGCTAGCTGCGCGGCAATGGTGGGTTTATCTGAGCTGCAAATAAAATTCATTGGTCGGTGGAGGTCAGGAGCTTATCGCTCTTATATTTGATCGGTTCAATTATGAGGAGTCATGTTTAGTAGATAGCTGAGTTTTGTCCCCCCCCATTTTCCTTTTTTCATGTTTTTTATGTGCTCAAGTATTAGTAAGTGTGGTCCATAGGGTGTGAGCTGCCTGCCCAGCAGAAGACGGTGTTGATCGCTGGCCACAGTATCGTCTACTGGGCTGGAAAACGAGTGGGATGCTCATACTGGGGAACCCAGCTTGGGCTTGGGCACCTGGCTTTAATTCTGTGGAAAGTAGGGATGGGCGAACACAGTTAGGAATTTCAGAGTTCGGCCCAAAATCGGCCTGTTCGGATGACCAATCTGAACTTCTGAACTGAACACTCGAACTTCCGAACAGTTTGGAAAAGTTCAGATCAGTTCAGATGAATTTGGGGGTGGGAAAAACGTGACTTTGGGTGGGAAAAACATGACTGGAAGGGGGAGGCAGGTGAGGAGCAGACTTCTTGGCACCAGGGGTGGACACCAAGGGTGGTTTCAGGGTCAAAAATACTGATACAAAAAATTCGGTTTTGGTACTGATAGCAATTTTTTTTAATGTTCGTCCGAGTTCGGCCAAACCGAACTCCACCGAACCGAACAGCCAAACCCGAACTTGGGTTTTGAACCGAACGACTGAACGTCTGGACATCCGAATGGCGTTTTGTTCACCAATCCCTTGTGGAAAGGACGGAGTGGAATGAAATGCGATCAGTTCATGCCATTGGTCCATGTTGTAGTGAGGTTAAACCATCCAGACATAATGGTGATCCACCTGGGCGAGAACAACTTGCCGGTCAACACAGGTTTGCACCCAGTCACCAGTATCAAGAGAGACTGGTTGGAGGTGAAGCGTATCCTTCCATCTACGATGTTTGTCTGGAATGAGCTGCTGGAGAGGATAAAGTGGAAAGATGCTGTGCACCCCTGTAAAGTGGATAGGACTAGAAGGAAAATTAATAAAGAGGTGACCAAATTTGTTATCAATTTGGGGGGGGGGTCCGGCGGCCTCAGCGCCGGCTGTGGCTGCCGGCGTCAGGACGCTGTAGGGCTTCCGGTGAACTTCCGGGTTTCACCCGGTCAACTTGCCGGTCAACACAGGTTTTCACCCAGTCACCAGTATCAAGAGAGACTGGTTGGAGGCGAAGCGTATCCTTCCATCTACGATGTTTGTCTGGAATGAGCTGCTGGAGAGGATAAAGCGGAAAGATGCTGTGCACCCCTGTAAAGTGGATAGGACTAGAAGGAAAATTAATAAAGAGGTGACCAAATTTGTTATCAATTTGGGGGGGGGGGGAGTGCATTAGGCATCCCGGAATTAGATTTTTGAGGCCAGAATTATTTTGGGTGGATGGGGTACACCTCTCTGAAGAAAGGCTGGAGCTATATTTGTGAGCCCTTAAGGATAAATTGACCCAGCTTTTGGGGGAGTCCAGGGTTGGGTTCGAGACTAGCCAAGCAGAAGCTGATAGTCTGTAGTGGCAGGGGTTCTGCAAGTTAACTAGGATAGGTCAGTAGGGATATTTCTGTTGCCAGTTCATCTCCTTATGACATGGTGTCAGGGTGATCCCTAAAGGCTGCATGGCCAACATCACCCATGGCACAGGAGAGGGGGCGGGCTGTGGTGACCTAGGACAGGGGTGGTCCAGGGCTGCCAAGAACTGCTCCCAAATCCTTCCTTGGGTCACAGTAGGCAACAACCTCCTGACCTGGCTGCGGCGGCCAGGCAGGCATGACATTACAGCAGCTATAGTTAATAAGTTGGTGGTACTGAGGGACATCAGACCGCTTAACATTATAGATAAGTTAAAGTTAATTTACAGTTAGAGTTAGGCAGGACCCAGGGAAGGGTATACCCTTCCCCCACCCCGACTTTGGTCTAATAATGTTTGGTGCCGCCAATTTTTTACTCCAAAACTGTTGTATGTGTCTTCCTTTAAGGGTGTGGGACAAGTCCCATTGCCCCATCACCCCCTCCGGAATGGGGAAAGGCTCTCGGGACAGCGGTGTTTGTCCTGCCCACTCTGCTATTGCTGAAGGAAGCATGCAAGGGGCGGGGCTTGGGGGCGGGGAGTGCATGGCACAGGCAGGGGAAAGCAGCATGAAGCAGGCTCTCATGAGGTATGTGAGCCTGCTGCTGCCATTTGCAGCCAGACACGGACTTTGCCATTCCACACCTGGATAACAGCAAACGAGCACCCTCCCACCCTCCCAGAGATCACTGTAGGTAGTACTGGTCATTGGGTTTTCCAAGGCCAGGAAGGAATTTTGCTATCAGGCCTAATTGGCTGTGGTTCTGGTAGGCGTTTCGCCTTCCTCACACTGGTGATTGTGATTGGTTTAAGGCGGGAAGGGTAGTCCAAGTTGATGTTGTTGTACTTGCAGGGGTCCTGTGAGTTAGCTAGGATAGGTCAGTAGGGATACTGCTGTTGCCAGGTCATCTCCTTATGAGATGGGGTCAGGGTGATCCCTAAAGGCTGCACGGTCAGTGTCACCCATGGCAGAGGAGAGGGGGCGGGCCATAGTTCCCTAGGTCAGGGGCAGTCCAGGGCTGCCAAGAACTGCTCCCAAATCCTTCCTTGGGTCACAGTAGGCAACAGCCTCCTGACCTGGCTGCGGCGGCCAGGCAGGCATGACATTGCAGCAGCTATAGTTAATACATTGGTGGTACTGAGGGACATCAGACGGCTTAACATTATAGATGAGTTAAAGTTACTTTACAGTTAGAGTTAGGCAGGACCCAGAGAGGGGTATACCCTTCCCCCACCCCGACTTTGGTCTAATAAAGTTTGGTGCGGCCAATTTTTTACTCCAAAACTGTTGTACGTGTCTTCCTTTCAGGGTGTGGGACAAAAGCCGGATTATAAAATTGGTTTAATAATTTCAGTTTGGACTACTCTATGGAGGAAGGACTATGTATGTGGATATGGATTTAGAAAGTTCCCTATAGGGATGGGCGAACGCGGTTCGGAAGTTTGGAGTTTGGCCCGAACTTGGCCTGTTCGGACGACTGAACCCGAATCCGAACACGAACTGACAGAACTGAACTCAATTCCGATTGTCAAAATGACCGAACAGTTCGGTCAGTTCGGATCGCGTTCAGGTGAATTCGGGTGGCTAAAACATGGTGTCAGTGTCATGTCACTGGATGGCCAAATGTGGCAGAGAGGGGGAGTCAGCTGACTCAGCTGAGGAGCAGACTTCCAGGCACCAGGGGTGGAGGGTGGAGACTGGCTTGGAGTAGCAGTCAGCCTGCCCAAACACCAACCCTTTTCGCCTCAGAGCACTGGCTTCGCAGTCTGCGATTGGCCATGGGCTAGGCTGTACAGAGCCAATGGGGCTTGCAGTGAGGCAGGCGCAGCAAGAAACAAAACTGTCTGCCACCCCCCTTCCCAACACCTTCTGAGCTAGTCACTGTTCCTGAACAGCAGGCGTTTCAAAAGATTCCCTCTCCCAGCATTTACCAGCTCCTGCCATCGTCCTCCCATTTCACCAATTCAACCCATCAACCCCCATATTCTCATTAATTTATTTAACTTAGCGTAGATAGATTAGTGGTTATTTTTTTGTTTTTACCCCCCACCCCCGGTGCTCCCTATGTTCAATCTTCCTTCCTGCCTTCCCCCTCCATTGAATCCTCTCCCTCTCCCATATATTCCATCCCTGATTCCCTTCCCTTTTGTGGAGGAAAAGGGCTTCCAGCAGCTGATTGGGTTCCTGGCTCCCAACTTTAAGATGCCTTCCCGCTCCACCCTGAGTCAGACCGTGGTGCCACAGCTCTACAGGGCTTTAAAGGAGCGGTTGAGGGAGCTGCTGGCAGGGGATCGGGGGGCCATGCTCCACTTTACCACTGACCTGTGGTCCACCAGAAATGCCCAGGATGCCTACCTGGCAGTGACTGCTCACTGGTGGCAGGACCCAGAGGCAGCGCTTGACAGTGGCAGGAGGGGACCTGAAGCAGGGTATAGGTGGGCCCTGCTTCAGGTCCAAGTCATGGACAGCTCTCACACCTCGAGGAACCTCGAGGCAACC
>QEPC01001037.1:40934-54983 GCA_003113815.1 Sphenodon punctatus | reverse complement strand
GCTGGGAGGCAGGACTCCTGGGTTCTCTGGGAGAGGAGCAGTGTTGGGGTAGAGCTGGCAGAAGCAGCTGAAAGAGGAGTTGATTGGCTGTGATGTGGCCAGTAACAAATTCAGATAGAAGAGGGTTAGGTGGGTAGAATGCATCGTTGTGATGTCACAAGGGGCGTGTCCCCAACTGTGATGTCAAAAGGAGGTCTGGCCATTAAGTGATGTCAGAAGAGGCGTGTCCACTGCTGTGATGTCAGAGAGGATCCAGAAACGAATTTTGCACATTGGAAGGATTGGCGCTGTCTGTCCCTCGAGGGGAAGGGGACCATATCCCATTCTCTTGGCTTGTGGGACCAGCCAGTCTCCCCTGCCCACCCAAACTAAACTACAGAGGGGTTAATGTCCCCAACGGAGGAAAGGCCCCATATCCCGCCCCATGAACCAGCCAGATGGGAGTTGCTGGTGCCCCCTAGAAGAGAGAGACCGCCATGAGTAACCAGTCCTCTCCAACCTAGGTCTAGATCATAGCCTGCTCTCCCTATAGGGTCAGCCTCACCCCCACCCCAAAAAAAAACCTGACGTAGATCAGAGCCTGCAGCTCCAGTGGGGAAACACCTTCATTCTCCCCTTCCTCTGCTTCTGGTCCCAAACCCCTCTAGAGCCCATTCCCCTAGAAGGAACCCCCTTACCCATCTCCATCAGGGTCTGGAGCGATTCTAGATCCTTTTCTATAGCCATTTTCTGGAGTGAGCCAAGACTAGCTCGGCAAGACCTAGGGCCATTCTAGATTCCCAACTCCAGCGATGCATTGAGCAATTTGAGGTCCCTTTTCTCCCGCATGGTCTAGAGCAAATCTGGATCCTGTCGCTGGCAGGGTGTAGAGGAGTTCTAGCGCTGCCTCTCTTAATCCCCAAACCTAGAGCATTTTAGATCCCCTGTAGCCAGTAACGCCTAGCTCAATTCCAGATTCCAGCAAGAACGAGAGCAATTCTGAGTCTGCCTTGCCCAGAAATCTCTGGATCAGTTCAATGACATTCCTTATCAAACAATACCTAGAGCAATTCTCGGTACCCCTTATACAGCAAGAACGAAGGGTATAGAATTATTCTGGATACTCCTCCCCCAGCAATGTCTGGAACAATTCTAGATCCAAGCAAGGTCTATACTTATTCAAGAAACCTGTCACCCAGCAAAGTCCAGAGCTGTTCTAGACCCCCCAACAAGGCAGTTGTCTAGTCTAGAACTAATTTGGTTGGTGATGGGTGTCTAGAGCGATCAAGATATTCTGGCTGCGAGCAAGGCCTAGAGTTATTCTGGATACCTCTTATTTAGCAAGGTCTTGGATGGTTCTAGTTCTAACAAGAGGTCTGGAGCAATTCTAGATGCAGGCAGGGTCTAGAGTTATTCTAGATACCCCTTACCCAGCAACGTTTGGAACAATTCTATATCCCCTTGCCCACAATCCCTAGAGCAGTCCTAGGCTTCCTTATCCAGAATGGTCTAAAGTTATTCTAGATCACCTTCAGCTACAGTCCTACCAAGGCCTGGAGCATTTCTAGATCTGCCTGGCTCCCTTGGATCTAGACGGATTCCAAAGCCCCCTATCCCCCTACTCATTTGTGATACAATTCTAGTTGGGATTCCAGATCCTTTAGGTTTCAGATAAAGTCGAGGCCCCTGTATGTTCACTAGCTTCTGGAGCTGTCCTGGACTCCTTCCACCCTATATCCCATGGAGTTTGGTAATAACAGCTCAACTGTCTTATTTCTGGAGCAATCATTCCCCCCCCCCCCCATCCTTGCTCGAGAACAATTCTAGACTCCGTCCCGAAGACTCTTTGCTCTGCAGAGGAGCGGGGGAATCTTTTCTTTCCCAGGGGCCACTTTGCAAATGAGTCCAAGCTCCGTGGGCCAGGGAGGAATTGGTGGCCGGGCTGATTGAGGGGTTCATTCGGGATGGGGCATTTTGAGATCATGGCTCCGCCCCCTTCCATTGTGGGCAGGCCCCTGCTCTCTGCTCCCTTCCCCTGAGCTCAGTCTGTCAGGGCTTCGATCCGAGAACTGGAAAGGGCCCAAATAATAATTTTAAAAAGGGTTTGTGGGTTGCGTGTGCCCCTCGGGCTGAAGGCTCTCTCCACCCTGGGAGTTTCCCGGCCCCAGATCAGCCCTGACACCCCCACCTCCCCATTGGATCAGACCCCCCCAGGCCCTATTAGCCCAGTCTCCCCCTCCCCCTGCCCGGCAGTCTCAGGGCCGGGAATGGAGGGAAGGTGGCAGACGCGAAAGTGGGTCAGGCTGGGTTAATATCTGGTCCCTGCTCAGCCGTGGGGCGGGGTAGGGGGAGATTAGAGAGTGGCTGAGAGGAAGGGGGGGGGGGATACGCCTCCTCTGCTCTATAAATACCCAGCCAGCGTCTCAGCTGATCCGTGAACCAAAATCCCCCTCTCCCCCGGGGCTGGGATTATTGCGTACAGCACCAGAAGGCCAGAGCAGCTGGGATGGTACCATCTGCCAGTGCCCTTACAGCACCCCCTGCTGGGAGAAGAGTAGCTGGGAGCTCCCCCCACAGCCAGCGCCCCCGTCCTGCTCCCTACAGTGCCCCCTGCTGGGACTGGAGCAGCCAGGAGCTCCCCCCACAGCCAGCGCCCCCGCCCTGCTCCCTACAGCGCCCCCTGCTGGGACTGGAGTAGCCGGGAGCTCCCCTCACAGCCAGCGCCCCCGCCCTGCTCCCTACAGCGCCCCCTGCTGGGACTGGAGCAGCCGGGAGCTCCCCCCACAGCCAGCGCCCCCGCCCTGCTCCCTACAGCGCCCCCTGCTGGGACTGGAGTAGCCGGGAGCTCCCCCCACAGCCAGCGCCCCCGCCCTGCTCCCTACAGCGCCCCCTGCTGGGACTGGAGTAGCCGGGAGCTCCCCCCACAGCCAGCGCCCCCGCCCTGCTCCCTACAGCGCCCCCTGCTGGGACTGGAGTAGCCGGGAGCTCCCCCCACAGCCAGCGCCCCCGCCCTGCTCCCTACAGCGCCCCCTGCTGGGACTGGAGTAGCCGGGAGCTCCCCCCACAGCCAGCGCCCCCGCCCTGCTCCCTACAGCGCCCCCTGCTGGGACTGGAGTAGCCGGGAGCTCCCCCCACAGCCAGCGCCCCCGCCCTGCTCCCTACAGCGCCCCCTGCTGGGACTGGAGTAGCCGGGAGCTCCCCCCACAGCCAGCGCCCCCGCCCTGCTCCCTACAGCGCCCCCTGCTGGGACTGGAGTAGCCGGGAGCTCCCCCCACAGCCAGCGCCCCCGCCCTGCTCCCTACAGCGCCCCCTGCTGGGACTGGAGTAGCCGGGAGCTCCCCCCACAGCCAGCGCCCCCGCCCTGCTCCCTACAGCGCCCCCTGCTGGGAGAAGAGTAACCAAGAGCTCCCCCCACAGCCAGCGCCCCCTGCCCTGCTCCCTACAGCGCCCCCTGCTGAAACCACGTAGCCGGGAACTCCCCCCACAGCCAGTGACCCTGCCGTGCTCCCTACAGCGCCCCCTGCTGGGACTGGAGTAGCCGGGCGCTCCCCTGACTGCCAGTGCCCCCTGCAAGAGAGGCCCCGGCTGGACTAGCTTGGCCCTGCCCCAGCCCCTTACCGCCGGCGCCCCCCTGCTGTCTCACCCCCCTCAGCCCGTGCTCTCGCCCTCTCTCCCTCCTCCAGCTGTTCTCCATCTTTGCCTTCGCGACGTGCGGCAGCTACACGGGCGAGTTTCGCCTCAGCGTCGAGTGTTTCAACAAGAGCGAGAGCGACCTCAGCATCGAGGTGGAGTTTTCGTACCCGTTCCGGTGAGCATGACGGTTACGGTCGCGCCAGATTTTGATCTAAGGTCTCTGGACTCTGGAGCAAGGCCCCAGTTGGGGGGGTGGGGGGTGTCCCCCAGTCACCTGGAGGAATTGGAGCTTCTTGGAGTGGTCACATCGGCAAGGGAGAGAGCCATTTTCTGACAAGACTCTGCCCCTCCAGGTTTCGTCCCAGAGGAGGCACCAATAGTAGGGGGCATTACAGCACAACAGGGGAGGCCTTTGGGGAAGGGCCTGGAGCTCCAGGCTGGGCCCTGACGTACGTAGAGACCAGAATTTTGCATTTGGCCAAATAGTCGCAGCAATTGCCTCTGGCAGCACAGAGCTGCAGCCCAAGTGGGGAGCTAGCCGACTGAGTGCCAGCGTTGTTAGTGGCTGATGTATTTTTCAGGGGCCGGCAGCGCAACAGCTACCTCTTCCGCTCCGCCCTTCCTAACTCCTGCTAAGCAGCCTCACCCAGGATTATCCCCCACCTGTTATCCGCCAACGCCCAATGTACTGCAACCAAGCCAAGACCGTGTACCTGAATAACACCCAGTCTGTATATGGCATTACTCCCAGTCTCTGTATCGAATAATGCCCAGTCAATATACAGCATATACGCTGCATGAAACCAGTGAACCCGGCATCCACTAACTTTGAGTGTCGTCTGTAGACAGAATCCCACAGAGAATGTAGTCCATATAGTGCCGATATAGACCAAGGCACAGGAATAAAGGAAACCCGTATCACGCCTAGAAGAGTTTCTGGTTCCTATATAACATATATGGACAGGTCTATATAGTGAAGGGATGTTGGCAAGAGCTGCAAAGGGACAGCCTCCAGCTTAATGTCCGATCTCTTCAGAATAACAGCCGGTCTCTATAGGTTCCTACCTGGGGGAAACCATTAGTGCATATTCATTATTATTATTATAAGCATTTATATAGCGCTAGCAATGTACCTGGTGCTTTACAAAGAATAAGACGGACATTGTTCCTGCCCGGTATCTATTACTTCCTAGACCGAATAATTCCTGGTCCTTGTGTAGAACGGCGTCTAGTTCCTACATGGAAGGGGGCTATTGGTCTCTCTATAGAATAATGCCCGGTCCCGATTGGGTTCCCAAATACAGTGTTTCCTGGCACCTGTTCAGAATGTTGCCCGATCCAGTCCCTCTATAGAGTAACACCGGGTTCATATTTTGGATAACTCTTGGTCTGTATTTGGAATAATGCCGCGCCTGGTCCCTATATAATAACAGGGTGCTTCCCAAGCAAAAAACACAATAATAGAAAGCTATATACATTTTAAAAATAAATAAATAAATTTTAAAAAAGGGAAAGTAAAGAGAGAAGAGAAATCATGTTATTTGTTGTTTTATTTGTTTTTACACTTTTACCCCTGCCCTTCTCCGAAGACCCAAGGTGGCTCACAATGTTGACACTAAAAAAAAATCAAAATATAAACTACAACAGTACATTAAAATCCCTTAAAACCCCATCATCCCACCCACCCCCACCTGCCACCCACCAATCCTCTTCAGCCCTATCCCCACCTACCAAGCGTCTGGCCGAACAAAAAAAAAATCTGACCTCTATTCTGGAAGATGAACAGGCGCCCCTGCGCGCCCTCAATGTAGCAGCTTAACAGACAGTTGGCTCTCGCAAGCGGTCATGACGGGACACAGGGGAAGAGGCAGTCTTTCAGAGACCTGAATTTAAACCTTTATAGGTTAAAACCAACAACCAGCACCACGTTGAGGGGAGCCAGCACTGAATCCTTCAAAAGATCGCCTACCCTACCATGTTCCTTTGCAACCGGGGGCACCTTCCTGCATGTTCCGTCCATTGCCCTGTTTGATCGCTGCCCCCATGCTATGGAACTCCCTTCCCCGAGAAGTTTGCTCGAGCTTAGCTAATTTCTGGAGGCAGCGCAAAGCATTTTTATTTGGGAAGGCATCTGGCAGGCTTGACGGGGTGGGGGTTTGATTGGGGTTTTGGGTGGGGCTGTGGGGAAGGATGGGGGTTTGAGGGATGGTTTTATTGTATTAATGAATTAATTAATACAAAATTTTAATCCCGCTCCTCCTGCCTTGTTCTGAACAAGCTGCAAGTTTATTTTATTTATTTATTTATTTGTATTTATTAGCTGCCCCCTCATGCCTACGGCATCTTGAGGCGGCTTTCAAGACCAGAAGCATAACATTAAAATTCAATAAGGTGAGGCGGTCCCTGAGGTATGATGGGCTTAGACCGTTTAGGGCTTTATATTTCAATGCTAACACCATGAATCTGGCTCAGTGCGCTATAGGCAGCCAGTGCAGAGCGCGGAGCACCGGTGTTATGTGCTCCCGCCGACCCGTCCCTGTAAGGAGACGGACCACCGCGTTCTGTACCAGCTGCAGCCTCCGAACCAGAAACAAGGGAAGCTCCACGTAGAGCGCGTTGCCGTAGTCGAGCCTCGAGGTGATGAAGGCGAGGGTGGCCAAGTCGGGCCCGGAAACGACGCCGCCTCCACACCAGATACAACCGGCGGAAGGCGGCTTTAGCCACCGCCTCCACCTGCCGATCCAGGCGGAGGCCCGCGTCCAAAAACACCCCCCAGAAAGGGACGGGCGAACAGAACAGAGTTCGGAAATTCGGTTGACGGAGAAGTACCGCTGGCCGCCCACAGAAGAGGGAATTACAGAAATCAAGCCTCGTGGTCACTGGAGCGGTATAGGACAATATGGAGTTTCTATACTGGCCCCTGAAAGAATAATGAGTATTTCTACATGGGATGTTTCCTGAATACGGGAATAACGCTCGGACCTTATCTAGAAAAACACCTGGTTCCTCCAGAGGAGGGGGCTGTTGGTCTGTATGGGAATAATGTCCAGTGCCTGGTCCCTACATAGAATAATGCCTGGTCCTTATCAAGCTTCACGGAGGTCCTACATTGAGAAGTCCTGGTCTCAGTTCAGAGCAATGCCCAGTCCCTATACCATACACGGTGTCATATTGGGCTCTTTCATGGGAGATATGCTAGATCGCCATAAGAATAGGGATCATGAAGGAGGCCACTATTACACTGGGCCGTAGCTCCGGTGGTAGAGCACATATATAAGGTTCCAAGTTCAATCCCCGGCATCGCCGATTCAGGATCTCAGGTATCATGCCTGCGTGAGGCCGTTTCAGGTAGCGCGACTGCGTGAGGCCTCTGCCTGGGATCCTGGAGGGTCTCAGTTCTCTGTTCGCACTGTGTTCAAGGATCTGCTTATTCCACTCTCTCCGAGCCGAGTTCCCGACGCCTGGGGCCTTCAGACTCTGCAGGTTTGGGATTTGCTCCCGTCAGAGGTGCTCCTCTACTTTCTACGCATTGGGCCACAAGCTGAGCATAACCCTTCTCATTGGGCGCCAACTGTCACGGGTTGGAGGGTCCACCCCCCCACTTTACCGGGTTTGAGTGACTCAGTTTCCCTTACGCACAGCCCGCTTGAATTAGTTTCTCTCTCTGGCTAATTTAAGTCTGCCGCAGGAACAACTCCTTTGTCACTCAAGGGCCCGATCCTTCCCGTTTACAGACTCTTTACTCTCTGGGTTCGCAAGAGCTTGAGGGCTCTTGTTGCTCACTCGTGTTCCAATGTTAGACACAGACACTTGATTACATAAGCAAGATAGTTGATACAGAGTGGTTACTAGAAATCAAAGGTAAATAGAACGCATTCCTGATCTATACTGGTTGAGTTCCTAAATCAGCATCTTACCCTGTAAAGGTCCATAAGTTTCTCTCAGTCCTTTGGTGTAAGCGACTGGGTCTCCAGACTTAGAGTAGAAAGCAAAATCATGTCTCTCTTAGTTCATGGTCTCCAGCCTGACTTGCTGGCAGACTTTCGTATGCAGATGAGAGTGTTCAAGGTGGCTCTGGGCAAGCGATAGTCAGGCTGGCTTAATGGCCCTTGCTTAAATATCCTGCCTCGTTCTTTGTCTCAGGTTTCCCGCCTTTGGGAAAGCCTGGAGTGTGTCAGTAGGCAACCCAGGCAAACACGAAGGTCCATTTACATCTCCACAGGGTTGTGTCTGGCAAGCGTTCCTCAAATACACATTCTTTGTATCTCTTTGCGTTTCCTGTAGCTCGGTCACGTGTCACAGGCGTAATTTGAGTTTTACAGTTCTCAATTATAACATGACATCCATGTGGAACCTTTTGCTTGACATATTTACCAGACTTCTAGTCTACATGTAGGCCCGTGTTACACGTGGGCGACCCTATGTTCCTCCGTGACAGAGGCCTCTGCCGGGGATCCTGGAGGGTCTCGGGTAGCACGTCTGGGTGAGGCCTCTGCCGGAGATGCCAGGGAGCTGGATTTGAAACCCTGCTGCCGTATATGCCCGGACCCTATCAGGCAGGGGTGGCAAACCACAGGCCCAGCAGTCAAATGCGACCCATGGCTAGTCTTTATGGGGCTCCTTTCCACTTCTTCGATCTGCCCCCTGGATCCAGTTCCTGCCCCCTCAAGTGCTGACTGACTGAACTCAGGGGGAAGGGAGCGGAGGAAGAGGGCGTGATGTGCACAAAGATACAGGATACGTCCGTGGTACAGATCCATGATCTGGACCCCTTAAGCACCCCCCATTGCCAACCACTCGACGGCCCTGTACTTAGTTTCAGAGTGGCCCCCGGGGGCGTAATACTGGGCTCCCGTATAGGCTAGACCCTGGTCCCTCTAAGAATACCATTCCCTATACGGAATAGCACCCAGTCCCTAATAAAGGTATATAGGTCCCTTGGTCCCTATACAGAATAACGCCTAGTCCTTATATACAGTAATATGGGGCAGGGGGGACAAACAGGCATTTGTGGAGCTCTCCTAAACGTCGATGAGTCCCCGTAAGTGCAGACCCACATATTACTGGGTCCTGGTCTCTATTACATATTAGTGCCTAGTCTCTCAATGTCGGGGGTGGTTCATGGACTGCACGCGGCTCCCGCGTCTGCCGCGCCTTGCTAGGCTGCCGGCCGCCCCCGCGGGAACTGAACCTAGTCTGGTCCCAGGGGGCACCTGGGAAGTCCTGGGTCCTGGTCATTTCTCGGTGGCCCTGTCTCTCTCCGGCCTACTCAGCACTTCGAGCCTCTGTCTGGAGTACTGATCCAGCCCCTACCCCCCCAGGGACAGCCCAGCACATACAGATGAAATGAATAACCACCACTCTATCTGGTATTGGCCGATATCATCATCATTTTAATTTTTCTAGCGCCCCCCCTGCCATAGTACTCAGAGCGCGTTACGTATAATACACCTTTTTTTAAAAAAAATCCATACAACCCTGTGAGGTAGGTGTCACAAAGAGATACTGGGCTATACGGCTAACAAATATGTAAAGCTAAAGGTTAAACATGTATGTAGTGTTAAGAACTGGAAACTCACTTCATGTAATAATGTAATGTAAAACTGAGAGAGGCAGACTCAGTCCAGGAAATTGAGGGAGACAAGGATGGATGTGGATTCACTGACGACACCAGACATACCCCCATGGAGTTGCAAATTAAGCTTCCTTTCTGCGGAGCTGCGGGTAAACAAGGCTTCTCCAGGGCAGGAAAATCACGCAAAGGGATAGCAAAGGTATTTAAAGCGAAGATCTTTGCCATCAAGAGACAATTGGAGCTGAAATTAAATTCAACCTCTGACAGAGCTGAGTCTTGGAGGCATCAGCTCGCCTGCCAGCCAGACTGCTGGAACTATGGACTGAGAGAAAGAGCTTTGATACTAACCAACTTAAGATTGACGCCCAGCCCTTCCAACATCGGGCTGAGAAGGAACTCAAGTGAATGGACTTTTATAGGGTAAGACTCGAACTAGGGACGCACGCGGTACAGAATAGGAACGCTTTATTTTGTTTACTTTATTAGCCACTCTGTGTCAAACTATTCTTGCTTATGTCATCAATAAACTTTCTTCTTGATCTGTTAAGAAGTGTTTCCTGTTGTTCTACAGTGGGAGCACAAGTGAGCAACTTGAGCCTTCAAGCTTTTGCGAACCCAGAGAGAGAGCGCGTGTGTACACTCTCTGACCCATGTTGCTACCGCCCCATAAGTTTGCTGCCAATAATAGGGAAAATGTAGTCCAAAATTTGATTGGGACATCTGGAGACCTGGGCTCTGGGGGGAAAAAACCTTATACCGCGGGAACAGGCAGGGTTCAGGAAAAACATGTCCACTTTGGGCAATGTTTTTGTTTTACAGCACACAATAGCTAAGTACACCAAAATAAGATCTGGATCCCTGTTTCTGGCCTTTATAGACCTTCGTACGGCATTTGACTCCATATCGCGACGCAGATGGTGGAGAAAGCTTTTGGAGTGGGGCATTGATGAGCATTTCCTAGCTTTGCTTATCTATGTACACTCAAATAATATAGCTACGGTCAGGTTGGGGAGTGATGGTAAACAATCCCGGCCATTTGAGGTGGCAAGGGGAGTCAGACAAGGCTGTGTTCTGGCTCCCCTGCTCTTCAACCTGTATCTGGGGGATCTTCCTGAATGTGTCTCCATGGAGTCTGCCCATGCCCCAAAGATCGGCTCCAGACCAACAAATAGTCTATTATATGCAGATGATCTTGTGTTGATGGCCCAAACAAGGAAAGGCCTCGTCTACCAACTTAAGACCTTGATGGAATACTGTTCTGCGAATGAACTGGTTCTTAACCCCCTCGAATCACAGGTTATGATACTAGGAAAGAAGAGAACATCGGGTAGCCCCTGGTTTGCAGGGAACGTGTTGTTAAGATGAGTAGAGTCTTATGTGCATCTGGGGGTTACGCTCGCTCAAAACGGTTTATGGGGCAGACCCAGGAAGTGTTTGGCGCTGAAAGCTAGTATAACAGCTAGGGGGATCCTGAAGTTGGCTACCATCTCCACTGTCCTGGGCGTGTATAGAGCCAAGATCCAGTCTCTGTTGATTTTTGGGGGGCAGAAGTATTTGCAGACGGGGACTGTCAGCCTTTGGAAGTGGTCCAAAATAAATTTATAAGGAGTTTGTTGGGAGTCCCGCAGTCAATACCGGCAGCTGTTATACGCGCGGAAACAGGGATGATAGACATCTCCTCCTTATGTAAACTGCAGTTACTTAGGTTCTGGGCCAAGATAGACCATCAGGACGAAACCTCTCTCGTAGGCTTGTGCCTAAAGGAAGAGCTGGCTCTCCTGGACAGATATGTGTCTTGAGAGAGCTGGGATTCTCATTCCGGCCCTTCCAGGGTAAAACCTTCCCCAGCCAAAAATCCATGATACGGCAACGGGTTCTGGATGTGGCAAGACAGGAGGACTTGGCCAAACCTTTCGGCTTGGAAAGTCTTCCCCTCATTACCATCTGGTGAAAACTTCTCATCAGTTGTGAGAGTTACCTGGATATGCTGGGCAAGCCAACTCGGCGAAGGGCGTGTGTATGCCTGCGTTTCCGGCTGTTTCCATCCGCCATTATTGAGGGAAGATCCAGGAAGGTCCCACGGGAACGTAGAACATGTCCCCGCAATACACTGGGCATTGAAGATCTTCCTCACTTTTTATAAGGGCAGTATGGCTTGAGCCAATACAGGGGGTTTCTGAGTATATGCGGGACCAGGTTGGGATCCCAGCCTTGCTTGCCTCTGATGATGTGGAGACCGTGAAGGCGGCGGCACTCTTCACATTATTAGCCATAAGAGAGAGCGCGCGAATTGGGTGGAGTGAAATTGCTCCGGTATTGATGCTTCTTCCTGATTTTGTGCAGCCAACTTTGGTTGAGGGTGGATCTGCTGTTTTTATTTATTTACTTCCTGGATATGTGATTCACTGTTTGGATTGGGCATTTTGCTTTGCTGCTTGCTTAGCAGTAGAGGATAATGTGTTGCGACTATAGATCAATGGGATTTTAGTTCTTACTTAGATATGCTCGTGATGGATTTAGGCTATGTTGTATTGAATTGTTATTTGTTGTGTGTATCTGTTGCTTCTTGTTCCAAGGCTATGGCGAAAGCTCAAAGCCGTAATAAATTATTAATTATTATTATTATTATTATATAGCGACTGGGCATTATTCCATATAGGAACCAGTTAGCCCCCTTGCATGTAGGAACAAAATATCACTCTATATAAGGACTGGGGGTTATTCTGTATAGGAACTGGTAGATAGCAACCCATATAGAAACCCCATGAAACTCAATGTAGAGACCAGACAATATTGTTATAAGGAACAGTAGCTTCCCCAAGTAGGAACACACACACACCCGGTCTCTCAGAGTGTAAGCCCTAGGGCAGGGACCGTGTCTATTCAATTACTTTGAAAAGCACCAGGTACATTGCTGGTGCTATATAAATGCTTGTTAATAATAATGATAATATTTATATAGCGAATGGGCATTATTGTAATAGGGACCAGTAGTTTCCCCTTGTAGGAACCCAATGTTTCTATATCAACCAGGCATTATGCTATAGAGACCGGGCGTTACTCTTATCTGGACTAACAGGTTCCCCCTTGTAGGAACTCAGTGTTTATATAGTTGTCGCATTATGCCTCAGTTTTCTCAAAAGGAAAGAGTGCTATGTGTTCTAGCCAGACATGATTTCAACCAGATAAAGGCCACTCTTTTTCCAAATTGTAGAAACTGAATTTACACTATGCTTAGAAGCCAAGCTAGCAAAGCAAGTATTGTAAAGGCAATATATTTATAAATGAATAAGGCATGAGTCTAAGAATATTATAAAAATAAAGCATAGTTTCCTTAAATCCAAATAAAAAGTATCAGTAGGTTACATAGAATTGTATCAGTAGTCAGTCAAAGATACATAGTCTAAATAACATTTCTGTTGTAAGGAAACAGCTCTAAGGCTAACATATGCTTAATTAATTGGCTCAAAGTTATCAAAAAGAACATACTTTAATATTCACCCAGTTCTGCATCCCAATTTGCCATCGTGGAGAAAGATATCCCAAAATCAGTTTAGGATCTTAATCTGTCCCAGAAAAGAGTGTGTCTCTCTCTTAAAGCAAACTCTGATGTCAGTTACCATGGACACACAGAACTCCAAATGGTTCTCTTCAAAATTAATTGTTAGGTTACAGAGAAAGCTTGAGCAAAAAGCTTCATGTTTTCCTCAAAATTAATGTCAGGCTACAAAGAGAACAGAACATAGCTTCTCAACCAATTAAGCTAAGCAGCTGTGCCTGCTAGGAAAAACTAAACTTAAAACTTTCACTCTGGAAATGGCCGGTACTAGGCTGTAAATCAAGAGGCCCAGCTCTTTTACTTGAGTAAACAAGCAATTAACTCTCTCTCCTAGCATGTAGTCAAAAGTTCAGAGAGATAGTGAATCTGTCAGAAGCCTAGTCTGAGCTAAGTCAGAAGGAATTCATTAAAATCTTCACCACTCAAAAGCTGCTGATTACCAATACATTGGAACACAAAGTCAATACATTGTCAATACATTGGACACAGGTGGCCAAAAACATATGCTTATTATAGAAAATACATGACACGGTGACCAGGCATTATTCTGTAGAGACCGGGCATTATTCTTATATGGACTAACACTTTCTCCTTTGTAGGAACTCAGTGTTTATACAGCGACCAGGCATTAACCTGTAGGCTGTTTCTTGATTTCTCTTGTCACCCCTCCTATGCTGTATGGACTAGTCTGTACACCTCATATAGAGACCGCCAGCTCCACTGGACTCTGTATGAGTTAACTGTATTCATGTGTCCTGGCCAATATATACACTCTCCGGACTGCCAGCTTCAGGGGACTCTCACTACAGAAGGCAGTTGGTGTGCAGCCTAGGCAATATAGCCACTCTACGGACCAGTAGAGTTTCACACTGGATGGGGGCCGTACACGCACTAGACTGGGGCCGTACATTAAGTATAACGACCAGGACTTGCTTGTACAGACTGACATGGGGTCCTCCCCCCTCTCCCTTTCCTCCCTCCATCCGCAAGGCTGCACCAGGTGTATTTTGACGCTCCAGCTTGTAAAGGGAGTGAGGTGGACAAGGTGTTCCTGGTGGGGGACTACTCCTCCTCCGCCGAGTTCTTCGTCACCATTGCGGTCTTCGCCTTTCTCTACTCTCTGGCTGCCGCTCTCGTCTACATCTTCATGCAGGAAAAGTATCGGGAAAACAACAAGGGACCCATGATTGTGAGTCTCAGGCCTACAGAGGGTGGGGCAGTACGGAGGACCTCAGTAGGGGGCGCTGTGCTGCAGGGAGCAGGGCGGGGGGCTCAGTAGGGGGCGCTGTGCTGCAGGGAGCAG
>QEPC01001035.1:2765309-2794668 GCA_003113815.1 Sphenodon punctatus | reverse complement strand
GAACCACCCGAACACCGAACGACCGAACACGAACGCACAACCCGATGGCGAACGAACCGAACGACCGAACACGAACGTACGACCTGCCCGAACAACCGAACACGAACAGCCAAACACGAACGGCCGAACCGAACGGGCGAACACGAACGCGAGGTACGACCGAACGACCGAACACGAACACACGAACCGAACGTGGCCGAACCGAACGGCCGAACGCGAACACACGAACCGATCATGGCCGAACCGAACGGCCGAACACGAACCGCAATCTGTTCGCCCATGCCTAATGTACACCCAGGAATCTGGGTGTTCATGTGTGGGTGCTGCCTGTGTACATACCATGGTGGGTGGGTGGGTGGGTCTGAGTGTGTGCTCCTGCGGAACATGCATGCACACCCACTTCCACCCATCACCCATGCACAGAGCAGCTGGTGAAAACGGCAGTTGCTCCATGCATGGGTGTGGGTGGAGATCAGTGTGCGCCAGTCTGCACCCTTCCCCTCCTCACTGCCCCTGCACCGCTGCAAACGCTGACCCCCTCCCCCCACATGGCCCATATAAAAAAGGCCATAGCAGGAAATAAATGCAGGTGATGCTGATAGGCCCAGGGAGCAATTGTGAAAAAGCAAGCAAAAAAGCATGGTGCAGTTCCTTTGGGAAATGTCAGCTGAGGAGCATGTCACAAGGGAAAATCATTTTTCAAAATAGCTATGCTGGGGTGAGGGGATATGTACTACTCACTAGCACATCACTCAGGAAAGTTTATTTTTTAAAATGGCACCACAGGTTTGTGTGTGTGTGTGTGTGTGTGTGTGTGTGTGTGTGTGTGTAACTTTCCAGGTACAGGGAAGCAACAAAACAGTGATGAGCAACCCTGGTGCCGACCTTCTCCTTTATCCATCTGATTGTTGGGAGGACTGGAAGTTAGAAGTAGGTTGGTACAAGCATTTCCAGGTTATACAGGTTGCATAGGAAGAATAGATTTGTGCTCCAGTTTTCTATGGAACAGCTACCCCATAAATTCCTCGCATGGCCAGACCAATGTTTGCATGTTCAATCGGACAGAAAAATGCAATTTTGGGCAGATAGTCATGGGAGGATTATCAAATGGAAAAGCATTTCCCAATTTGACTTTTAATGGGATTTAGACTCCTAGGGAGAATATTACCTAATGTAAAAAATGATAGGCCTTTAGCACATATTGATTTCCAGTGGATGCTGGGTGCTTATTTTGCTTTTGAAAGTCTAGCACCAAGCACCAGGCAATCTCATGCTGGGGCCTGTGTTGATGGAGCACTTTGAAGAAAAGAAAGCTCATCTCAGCAGAGCAGTGACTGGGAGGAGCAGGGAGCACGAGGGTGGGTAGCCAAATACCGATCGGGTCAAGTCAGGCACTCCAGATTCAATGGAATGCCCGTTTTTGCGGGTGCCCGGTTGCACCTTTAGTCTGGACTAGACTTGTAATGGAGGCTCCCACTTTGAGAATACCACTGAATGTAAAAGCCTAGCTAGA
This sequence comes from Sphenodon punctatus, assembly GCA_003113815.1. NCBI lineage: Eukaryota > Metazoa > Chordata > Lepidosauria > Sphenodontia > Sphenodontidae > Sphenodon > Sphenodon punctatus. The sequence continues at coordinate 2,793,155 of QEPC01001035.1, read as the reverse complement.
TCTTTCAATCAGACTCTATGTTCTTAGGGACTGCTCAATGACTATGTGTTCTAGGCTTCAGCTCTCTAGATAATCCGCAGTGGATCCAGGGAAGTTGGACCCCTGTGCAAAATAGTTATCTGGACCATGCCCTCCTATTAGACATGTTTGATGGGCAAACACTGACTCGCTCATTTGAGGCTCTGTGGGTCCTTTATACCGGTGCTTCTTACACTCATGCTGTCATTTCAAGTTTATTCATCAATCCCCTGTACCTTCCCCCGCCCCTCTCTGGCGACACATAGGGCCCTGTGAAGTTGCACTTTGTCTCCTGGCTGTATCCAGAATAGTACAGACTCAATTAATTGGAACAGAGGGCTTGGCCACACACCCTTGATACTCTGAGTTTTTGTTATGTTTCTTTTTTTGAATGCTACATGGTGTGGTTTTGTGATTTCTTTCCCCTTCAGAAGTATCTGGCCGATGTTGGCTGATGTTGGCAGTGGGGTTACATGTTGTTGGGACCATCCACTAGAGGGAGGCAAGATCATGTTAGCAGGGCAAAGAAGGACCATGATAATGGGTATTTTTAGACATTACGAGATCACAGTCAACCACAGTGAACCACGGTCAATCCCATGGTGGGGCCAAAGTGCCCCAAACATCTGTTTGGTGGCCGCCAGATGTTCACCACAGTCCATCCCCACCAGGGGCTAAAAATAACGGAGGTCCGGTCCGGCCCATCTCCGAAAGTGTGGTCAATGTGATTCCCAATGGGAAACAAAAAAGAGTAACATCTGAATGGCAACCACCGACCAGAATAAATCAAAATGATTCCCAGCCGGGGACAAAGCATGCAGCGTCACTGTCAGACAGCCAACAACAACACAGGCCATGGAGGGAGATTTAAAGGGCACACAGCAGCAGGGGGACATGGCAGGATGGAGCGAGGCAGAAGGTAGATGAGAGCGGTGGGAGAGAGAGCAAGGCAGGAGGAGGTGGAGGAGGTGGTGGAGGCACAGGTGGAGGAGGAGGTGGTCATGTTGCACCTGGAGGTGGTGGAGGGGCAGCAGCAGCAGCAGCTGGGATGGGTCGACCCAGCATCTGCCGCCGGCCTGGGGACAAGGCACCCTGGAAACAGGTAAGGGACCGAAGGGGGGGCAGCAGCACAGGGGCCCCAAGGCATGTGGGTCGGCCGGCAGAGGGGGGAACGGGGCAGGGACCCGGGGCTGCGACAACATGGTAACCACAGTGAACCACGGTCAATCCCGTGTCAGGGCCAAAGTGCCCCAAACGTCTGTTTGGTGGGCGCCAGATGTTCACCACAGTCAATCCCCACCAGAGGCCAAAAATAACCACACATCCGGAGGTCCGGCCCGGACCATCTCCGAAAGCATGGTCAATGCGATTCCCAATGGGAAACAAAAAAAAGTAATGTCTGAATGGCGGACCTGAGTGGGAGGATCTGAGGCCGGCACCCTGATCACCATCAGCCAGTGGACACAGGGGGACCTCAGTCACACTGAGGGGCCGGCCTCGGAGGCCGACATTGAGGGTAAGCTGGCAGGTGGAATGGGACCTGGACCAGGGCGATAGCCCGAGGGGGGGGGCAGGGGGCACACGGGCCATGGGGCCACCCTCAGCAACCCCCCAACCCCCCCGGGTCCCCAAGAAGGGACCCGGGGTCTGCTGGGGGACATGGACCTCTGAACCCCACCCACCTCTGCCCATATCCACACAGGGCATGGCACACCCCGGCACCTGCAACAGCCAGGCAAAGGGAATGGATGTGAGCAGCCCCAGGAGCAACCAGAGGCCCCAGGTGAGGTAACACAACAAGGGGGGGGATGTGGAGCCTGGACGGGGGCACCGGTCCCTGGGGTGGGGCAGGCCACAGGGGGCAGCTGGGGGCCCCCTCCTCCCACCAAAAGGGGGGGCAGGGCCCCCGACCCATGGCATGGAAGGGGGGGCATCTGGGGCAGCTAACCATCCCCTACCATGCACCCCAACAGGGCGACCCAACAGGGAGCAGCAAGGTGGACCTGTGCCCCCGGCCCAACGGATGAGGGAGCACTGGGCATGGGTACAGCACCACAGGGAGGAGCAGGCACAGGACATTGTCCACTTCACCATGGAGCAGGGTGAGCGGATGATAGAGGTCACTGACCGCATGGAGGCAACCACTGAAAGGGCTGTGTAGCAGGTTGAGGCCAGAGACCGGAGGCTGCAGGCGGAGGTGCACCTCAAAAGGAGGCGGGAGCGCTGGGAGCTCAGCAGGCAGGTGGAGGCAATCGGGTGGCTGGAACAGGCATTAGACCGGATGGTCAGGGAGCACTCTGCTAACATAGACTGGTCCCATGACATAGGCACCTCGCTGCTCCTACACATGTGTACTATGAGTGCCTATGTCATGGCTGCTGCCCCACCGGGCAACCTGCCTGCCCCAGCCCCCATGCCGGGCCCCGCAGCACCCCCACTGTCTCCACCACCACCCCATCCGCCGGCATGCTCACTGGGGCCACGCTTCTGCCTACCGGTCCCTGTAGGACTCAGGAGGGAGCTGCCGGCCAGGGGGGTCCCTAGGCCCCCAGGTCTGCCCACATGGGCTGTCCCATCCTCCCAACACCGCCCAACCCGCAGGACACTGAGGCCTCTCAGGACACCGTTGGGGACATGAACAGTGGGGGGGAAGGGAGCTCTCAGAGCTCAATGGTGTCCATTGGGCGGGCACGAGGGAGGCCCCAGAGATGGGGGGAAGGGGGCAAGGGGGAGGGCGGCCTGATGGGGGTAACACTGGAGGGCGGGGAGTGGGCGAGGTGGCAGTAGCACATGTATAAGGGTGACACAATAAACGCAAAGACACCACAGTTGCCTCCATGTGTCTGTTCGTGGGCCCAGGGTTGGGTGTGCATTGATGGGTGGGAGCACAGCCAGGGTGCTGCCGGGGCCCCCGGAATGCCGTGTGTGTGTGTGCGGGGCCTCAGCCCTTGACCTCCTGGCTAATCCACCCTGCTAGGGCGGCATAGATGCGCTTTTCATATCTGTACTCCCACGGATTCTCAGCATTCACATAGAGAGGCACAGGGCCAGGAGGGCACCAGGGCACAGGGTAGTCCCCTTGGTCTTGCACACTTTGTGCAGCACATAGCAGGCACCGATCACGAGGGAGGAGGTCTCCACCATATAATCAAGCCGGCCTGCGAGGCTCCTCCATCGCTGCTTGAGGGCCTCAAAGGCCCTCTTGACCATGGTCCTACTTGCACACAGGTGAGTATTGTAGAGCGCCTCTGCTGTGTTCCTGGCAACTGGATACACCTGCATCAGCCAGCAGGTAAGTGGGTAGGCTGTGTGGAAAAATGCCAGTAGGGGGTGCTATACAGCTGAGCCACCCACTTCACTGTGTTTCTCCAAATCTCTGACCAGGGGTTCCCACAGCTGGCAAACCCCCCAAAACCCTTAGTATTCCGCTTCCACCACTTGAGTGTAATTCAGAGGGCATTCACACCACTCAAGACATGTGAACCCTACAAGGTATAAACCCCACAGCTTCCTAAGAGTTCTCCTTGTTCCTGGCACTCTTTCCCCAGGGTTTCCTCCCTGCGTTGGAGGCCAAACCCCAGAGCCACCCTAGGAAGGCTTCTCTTGGTGCCAAAGCTTCTGGCTTCTAGCCAAATAGGAAGTTTCCCCCTCTCTCATTGCCTTAGTAGCAAGGCTTGGCCACCCAACACAAAGGAGGCATTTAATGGTCAGCCAATAACACACACACACACACACACACACACACACACACACACACACAGTAGGGTAAAAAGAAAACTTAGACTTTAGTGATACATATAAAAAGGAATAAAAGCATAGAACTAGGGGTGATAACCCTTTGAGCAATCAGAGTCAGTCCTGTGGACATAGTAGCCCATTTGGAAAGCATCTTCCTATAACTGTAGTTGAGGTAGCTAGCAAGTACTCACACTGGTTCTGATCAGGTCTCCACAGGGGATGGTTTTCCCATGGGGTCCAAGTTCTTCTTCTGGCAAAGGCCAGAGTTACTGTTAAGCCATATAGTCCAAGTCCATGTGTGCCTCCAAGCAGGAAGGTCACCAGCCTAGCAGTGTCTGCTAGAGATCTCAGTCAGTGAGTCCAGAGAGAGTCAAAATGCCTGTGCTGGTCCTTTTAAAGCATCCTTGACCTTCGTTTTGATTTGTCCAGGAGGGTCAGCTGGCTGCAGTCCAGCAGCTCCTCTCCTTCTATGATTTGATCATCCCACGTCACCTGTCTTAGGTGTAGAGTCCCCCCTCCCCTTAGGAATTTCAGGAATGAGGAAGTCCTGAACAGGTGCTTGTTGAGGCCTGGGCTTTGGCTGAGCCAGGTTCGCAGTTTCAGTTAAGGGGGGCCAGAGGGGGTCTTTGTCAGGGCAAGGGCATTTTGCCACAGGCTGGGTCTCCCAGGATGCAGAGGGGCATCATCACCCCCTCGATCTGGGTCATCCCCATGTCCGCAAAGTCTCTGAGGTACATCCGGGCATAGAAGGGAGAGATGGTCATGATCCAGGCATCGTGACTGCGACCAGAGTGGCCCGTCTAAATGTCTATGAACCACCCCCAGTGGTCCACGACCACCTGCAACTGCAGGAAGTGGTCCCCGTGTCGGTTGACATATTCTGAGGCCTCCCCAGCAGATGGGTGCAGGATCTCTATGTGGGTGCTGTCCACGGCGCCCATGCAGTTGGGGAATCCACCTGCTATGAAGCCGGCCATTATAGCCTCCTGGTCCACCAGCTGGATCACTTGGTCCAGGAGCACGCCCTCCACCGCCTCTCAGACGTCCCGCAGGATCCCGGCGACAGTGCTCACCCCAATGCCGAAGTGCTGCGAGACGGAGCTGCAGGAGTCGGGTGTTGCGAGGGCCCAGATCACGTTCGCCACCCACTGGATCATGGGTATAGGGGCCCACATGGGGGTGGCCTGACGCTCCAGCCAGGGCGTTAACAGCTCCACGAGCCACAGGAGGATGCGCATGTCCATCCAAAAGTGAGCTCTCCAGGCAGCCTCGTCCCACTGGGCAAGTGCCCTGGCCCACCACACCTGTGCCCACTCCATGACCCATTCCCAGGGCCCCGATCCTTCCGCCGATTTTTTAAAAAAATTCTACGGGAGTCAGGGCCCAATTCTGCACCTCAGTGCGATTTACCATGCCGGGGGGAGGGGCTTGGCTTGCCTCATCCACCTCCTCCCCCCTCCCCCTGCACTGGTCAAACCCTCAGGGCTTACCTTCCCCAGCTGCCGGGACTTCCCCACCCCAGCTACCGGGGCTTGCTTGACTCACCACCCCTTTTAGAAAAGGAATTGCCTTACCAGTGATGGCAGCATCAGCTGCTCCATCCAGCACGCTTGTACTTCCTGGCCCCTCCCGACGGGGTCTCTCAGGGCGACACAGCCGGATGATGTCATTCAGCTACATCGCCCTGAGAGGCCCCGTCGGGAGGGGACAGGAAGTATGAGCGTGCTGGATGGAGAAGCTGCTGCTGTCGTCACTGGTAAGCTAATTATCTAAACGGGCGGGGGGGGGAGAGGCAAGACCTGGCGGCTGGGGAGGGGAAGTCCCGAGGGTTTGTTCATTCCCCTTCCCCCATGGAATCTCCTGCCCCACATCCCCCCAGCTCAGGCTAGAAATTCTGCGCTGGGGTAAGGAGATTCCACAGGGGGAGGGGAATTCTGTGGGAAATCTGCAAATCGCAGACCCGCGTTTGGCTCGGGGCCCTGCCCATACCTGCTGATCTATGGGGATTGTGAGCAGGGCTGCTCGCCCCATGGTCTCCCTCCACCACTGGAGCCGGCCGGCCGGCCAGCTCACGGAGCACCGCAGCCCGGCCCCAGGCACGGAGGAGGCCCAGTCAGGCCTCCCCGGACACCTGTTGGGTCCTAAGGCAGGCCTACAGGCGCTCAACCGTCACAGCTCCATGGTGACCGGTGCCCTGAGTGGGTTGGAGCCACAACTGTTGTAGGATGGGACCAGTGTAGCCCCGCCCCTGGTCGCACCCAGCCAACCGGCCTCAGGTTGCCCTGGACACCCCCCAGACCAGCAGGCCCACCTCCTGCAGGGCCTTCAGGCTGGGGAGGCCACGGACAGCCCACTACCCGTACATGCCTTGTGCGGGTAGCAGCTGCATTCCTGCTGTCATCACCTCCCACCTCTCTGTATTTCCTGCTTTCCTGGGCACCCTGATTAGTGTGTAGGCTGCCCTGTCTGTGTGCTCTGTTCCAGCAGTTGGGCTGGGTCTGCACCCGCCTTGCTCTGTATGCGTACAATGTTGCTGCCTGTGCCCTTATTGCTTGGCCTTGGAGCTCCACAGCTTCCTCTACTGTCCCTCCAGGGATTGTGGGGCCCCCCTTTCATTGTGTTTAGTCTCAGGTGCTTGCTGGACCATGGCTGACCATGCTTCCCCCGGGCTCATGGGCCCCAGCACCACAGGCGCCCCGCGTAGCTGGACCTTCTGTGAGACCATGGCCCTGTGTGACCTGTGGCATTCTCTGACTGTGCAATTGCTTCTGAGCTGCCCGGACAGCCTCATAAGTGCCTATGAGAGTATGAGCTCTGCGATTCGGTACTATGGCCATGTGGTGAGCACCTGTTATTGCCGGCTGCATGCGGCGGCACTGGGCCTGTGTCCCTTTCCTGATGGGCGCATCCCGGAGATGAGGTGCTCGCATGTGGGGTGGTCAACCGACCATAGTTGCATAGACCATGGTTGCATAGACCATGTCCGCCCTCTCTGTGTGCAGCCTGTCTGGCTACATGACCTGCCTGTCGGAGGGGGGCCCTGTCCTGGCTGTGTCCTTCTTTGGTTGTGTTCACAGGGCCTGAGGTTACCAGTGGTCTTGCAGGGTCATCTATCACCGCCTGTTGGAGCTGGGTCACCTTCTGTGGCCCCCACCTGCAGACTATGACCTGTCAGAGCTCTCTGAGGTGGAGATGGTGGCACTGGCTGTTGTGTGGTCCCAATCAGATGTGCAGGTGGGGCTCTCCACCCAGGATCCCTTCGAGGCATGCTACCTGGTCGCCCACCACATGTCTGCGCTGGGGTACCATCGGGGCATGCTTCAGTGGCCCCAATTTGTGCACCTGGCAGGCCACCCGGCCCCAGGCCCCTTCGTGGCCCCCTGAAACTGGCTGTGAGACCCCCCCTGTGCCTTCCTGGCACTAGATACTGGCCCTGGTGTGTGCTCCCACCTCCGCCCTGGCACCGTGAGTTGCTGCCCCTTCCCTCCCTGATGTTCCTGGCTCATTGCTGTGCTGGCTGTGTCTTGGGGTTCTGCTACCCCTGCCTGTGGCTCTGGGCCCCATCTGCGGCCCCTCCCATCCGCCTCGACAACAGGTGTTCCCCTCCGTGACTGCCTTCTCCTGCGACTGTGTCTTGAACTGTGTACTGGCACCCGGCGGCCAGATGCCACTGTCTTTCATGCTCTGGCCTCGCTCCCTCCTGTGCCCGCTCCCCCCCCCAGGTACTTGTGTGACTGTGGGGTTCCGGGCCCCCCAGACTGGGGCTCCGGGTGCCCTCCTGGGTGTGTGTGTATGTTGCTGGACCAGGTGCCCGGCTCCTCGTCTCCGTCACGCCTCCATCCCATCCATCGCACTCTGGCTGGTGCGCAGGATCCCTGTTGGCCTCCTGGACCAATTCCAGTCTGCTCCCCAGTCCGTGGGACCTCCCCCTGTGACTGTGCTGTGCCCCTGGGGTTCCCCCCATTCTGGGACTGCCTGTGTTGCTGTGGGGGTGCCCGTGCGGGCTGTGCTGTTGTGGGGGTTCTGTTTGCCATTCCCCTTGTCCTGCCCTGGGCCGGCTCCCCCCCCTCTACCTGTCCCTGCCCCCTCCCTCCCCCCTGTGCCTGATGTGCCATGTGTGTTGTCTGTCCTGCTTTGTGCTCCCTTCTCTTCCTTTCCCATGCAGGTGTGTCTGTGACCGAGCATGTGTTTGTGCTGTGTGTTCAACTGTGTGCTCATTTTCCCTGTGCCTGTTGTGTGCACTGCCCTGGCGGCTCTTCTCCCACCCTTCCCATTTCCCTTATGTGGGCATTCCGTGTGGGCGCTTTTGACTTTGTTTGCCCTCAGCCAGCCATGTCTGTGTCCCACCCCTCCCCTGTGCCTTCTGGGTGTTTTGACCATGGCCGGGAATCGGCGTCATGTCTGTTGCGCTGCCCCGGCCCGTGATCTGCTGGGACGATTCCCTGCCGTGGTCCCGCTCCCATCTCATCTGTTTGGTGCCTTCTTTGACCACGGGGGGTTGTTAGCCAGCTCAGCACCGCTGGGAATCCACTGTGGTGACTCTGGACTGCGTAACGTCTGAAATCATCCTTTGACTCACTCTCTCTCTCTCTCTCTCTCTCTCCCCACGTCCCTCCTTCTCCATCTCTCTCCCATCACCTACTTAATTGTAAAAGTATCTATATCTGTCTTTGTACATATCTTTGTTTACATCTGGAATCTCTACATTTATACACTTTAATGTCCCAGTCATGATATTTAAACAGCACTCTCTCTCTCTCCCCCCCCCACTCCCATCCATCCATCTTATACACATATAGTTATTTACACCTGAAATTTTAGCTATCTGCCTATCTTTACACATGTTTTTAGTTGTTTACAACTGGAATCTTACAGTATTCTCCATTTTCAGCTCTCTGACATGGCACACACACATTTACAGAAATTATATCTGCAGGACTGCCTCATCCGCTGGCCCCTGGAGTGGCCCCTGCGGTCAGCTGGGGGTGCCCTCCTTTCCCGGGTGTTTATTAGGAGGTCGTTCTCCGTGGCTGCGCCGCGGCTGTGGAACTCCCTCCCATTGGACATCCGCTTGGCTGCCGACCTCCCCTCTTTCTGCAGACAATGTAAGACCTGGATGTTCTGCCGGGCCTTTCCTGATGGAGATGGGGTGGGTGGGTTGGGTTGGGGGGGTGGGGAATGGGGTTTTACATTGTTTTAATGGAAATTATTATGGTTTATTTTAATATTTTAATGTTTTGAAATGTTTTAATATAGTGTGAGCTGCTCCGAGATGCCTGAGGCAGGAGGGGGCGGTATATAAATGGTAAACATAAATTAATAATAATAATAATAATAATAATAATTGATAGAACAGTCTCAGGTGGAAAAATCCAAATGTTCATCCTAAGACATTGTATGAAAGGAGGACATTCTGCCCTTTTATAGCATCTTAAACCTTGTAGAACACAGTATTGGCTTTTTGTGACAGCCAAAAACATGTTTTGAAGAGAGGACATCAAACAAAAAAAGGCAAGTGGAGAACAAAGAAATACATAGTGGGGTTTGTTTTGAGGTCTCTCAGTTACAACATCCTTCTTAAACAAGTAAAGAAAAAAAATCACGAAGGCATATGAGTATCTCTGCTGTTGTTTAACATCACATCATTATCTTGTAACATTTAATAGCTTTGTGTCGGGGGACAGGAGGTGGGGTGGGAGAATGGTAGTTATGTGATCAAATATACTGTATGTTCTTGTGTGGTTTTTTTTTTTTTCTGCGCCCAGTTCAATCATGTATTTATCCACCAAATTCATTAGAATTGCAATGGCAATCAGAACGTGGAAATGGTCTCCATCTATCATCCTGAATCTAACAAGAAGAGGTAACAGACCATTTTAGTTACAGTGCATTAATGCTCATTACTCCTCTAATGAAGATTTGTGGTTTGGTTTTCTAAGAACCTTCAAGCTAATCTGTGATTTCCTTTTGGCTTTCAAAGAAACTGGCGTGGTTTTCACTGAAATTCAGCTCACTGGAGCAAGGAACAAGGAGTATATCAGTTTGACCATTATAAAACAGGGTTTTATAAGCAAGTGGAAATTAATATAAAAAACTGAAATACAGTCTAGTTACTTTAATTACTTGAAGCTACATCCATTAACTGGAGAGAACAAAGAAAGGACTTTTGACCGTGGATCTTCATGCACATACACAGCATTCATAACTGTAGAGCTCAAAGAGATAGTGGGTAAGACCCAAATGTTCAGGTAGCCTTTTGGGTACCTGATTGGGACCCAAATACCAAGATGGGTGCCTGACTACCCAAAATACCAGGTATTACTGTTACAGAATTACAGATTTTCTGTTTTACTATTTTACTGACTTGCGAAATTACTGTTTTAATGTCTTTCTGACATGACACAATCAATCAACGAATCAAATTGGATGGGGAAATGATCAATTGATAATGGGTAAAATGGTACAAAATGGAATAATGGTCATAGGAAACTGGTAATTTGGTAATGGTAATTAGGGCAACTCATCATTTAGTACCCAGTCCACCCAAAACAATTTTGTTTCAATCATATTAGCTCTAGTTATTAATCTGGAGCCTTCCCTAGTTCAACGGCTGCCTAGGAAAACTTGTATGTTTTAACTGTAAAATACTGGACACATTACAGTCCAATGGGACTTGCAAGCAGAAAAGTTAGAATCATAGAGCTGGAAGGGAGTAAGGGACCTCAGAGGTCATCTGGTCGAAATCCCTGCTCAGTGCAGGAAATCTGCAGCTAGAGCTTCCCCGGCAGATGACTGTCCAGCCTTGTTTGCAAACCTCCAGTGAAGGAGAGTCCACCCTAGGCAATTTGTTCCACTGTTGAACACCTCTTGCTGTTAGGAAGTTCATCCTGATGTTTAACCAAAATCTGTTTTCTTGTCATTTGAGCCCATTATTTCTAGTCTTTCCCTCAAGGGCAACAGAGAACAAGCTGCCTCTCAGTACTTGGCGATGTCTCGATAGACATTTTGTTTCTTGATTTACTGACTTTCTGTTTACCGGGATCCTGTTTACCACATTGCTATTTCCTGCTTTGCTTTCAACTTCGAATCCCAAGAGGGTATACCAACACAACAACACATTTCTTGCACCCCATTTTCCCTTGCACTTCCTTGTCACTTGTATGCAGATTCTTTTACTAAGCTGCAATCCAGCTGCAGATTGGTCAAAGAAAAGGGAACAACATAGAACAACAATTCTGACTGGAGGCACTGGAGTGGAGGTTAAAGGGTACTGGGGGGAGGTTAATGGGTGGGCTAGTCACACAGTGATTGGGTCAGAAATGCAGAAACAACATATCTGGAAGTAAAACACTGTACCCTTAGCAATGCGATAAGTGGTAAATGAATGGTACATGGTACGCGGTAAATGGTAAGCAGAAAGTCGGTAAACTGGGACAGTATCTTGCAGTATTGCAAGATTTGAGGAATTGCATTGGTATCAGGAAACGGTTGGGAAACTGATCTGGTTCCTGATATTGAAACATTTCTACGAGCAGCAATTTAGCTGCTCATTTTAGCCCTAATTTTATTGTATCCTCATCCACACTAAAAATATTTGACCCGTGGCTACTATTTTTGATATTGGAAGTCAAAGTGTTTTATGGGAAGAAAGAACAGCAGTAGACTCAGGAACTCAGAAATTCCTCGCAAGAGACGGGAAATCTGAATGTTGTCAGAAGGTATTTAATATTCTTGGCTGGGGTTACTTGGAAATAAAAGAGCCATTTACACTTGGAAGGAGGATTGCAAAACCATTTCCTTCAGTGTGTATCTTGTTCGAGGGCTGTAACCAAATATTTTGTTTCTGTATGACTTTCATAAGAGCAATGGAAAAGGTGTTTGCAGAACCAAGGAAAGGTGACTTTTTGACCCCAGGCTATTGCGGTCTGTTCCATGGTTTAAGCATAACATTGCCTAGGCTTAGCTGACACATGATTCATTCTTCCTAAGGAAAGGATATTTTACGTTCAGTTGAATTTCTGCAGTTCCCCCAAAGGCTGACCTGTTAGCAGCCTGCTTGTCCGGTGCTTGTTTTCTTTTCAGCATACCATGGTACCAAACATTAAAATGTGTTCTGGAAGCCTGATATTCCCCAGCTTGCATCAAGGTTCACCTGTGCCCCTCCTTTGACTTCCATGGAGTTACTGTGAGTGCAGACTGGTGTAAGGGAGAGGAGAGCAGGCCCTGGTTTTCCCTGACTAGTATAAAGAAGTATCGGCACTGTGACAGAATGCCCGGTGCCTCCCTGGATCTCCCACCTGGTAGCTCCACAAACCTTTGCTGCCACCACCTGGGTTCTTCCTCAGACTGAAAGGATTAGTCCCTTGATTCAGATACAGCCAGGCCACCCAGGGTCCCCCTAGCTGTAACACCAGTGTCCCTCTCTGGGTAGGCTTCTCATGAGGAGCTCTGCGTCGGGGTTTCAAGAATGACCCAAGTACTTGGTGTTATGAAACAAAGAAAATAATTATTTGTACTCTCCCTAGAAGCTAATGGGGCCCCCTTTCCCCTTAAACTCAGGGGAGGGGTTTAACTTAAAAGTCCCAGAATCTATATGGCATATGCAGGGTTGGATGACTTGCCTTTCTGATGGTATAAGAAGACAGGCGCTAGATCTTCTTGCTGTTACTGTCCTGGAATAAATGACATGGTTTCTTCCCTTGAAACCTTAGGTGCTCTGTCCATCCACCAGTACCTCCGCTGGTCTGGACTTGCAGCCCAATAACAGTCTGCTTCTAGGCTTCATGCTGGCCCCTTTCTCCAGCAGCATTGTAGCCCATAGTTAGAGTCAGTAGGGATGGGCGAATGCAGTTCAGATGTTTGGAGTTCGGACCGAACTCGGTCTGTTCAGACGTCCGGCCCTGCTCTCAGTCTCAGCAGCTTTTGGCCTTTCTGTCCAGCAACTCTATTCCTGGATCCTCCTCTTGCTTTTTCTTCCCCCCTTTTTAGTCACTGTCCAACATGCGCAGCCTCCTGATTGGCTGCTCTTTTCCCTCGCTCAGTTTGCAGCTTGCAAGGTTTCTGCCCTGGTTGCAAAAACCTTGCACAAGGAATTCTTTTTTGGAGGGAAAGTCTGCTAGACTAAACAGAAGCTTAAAGAACATGTTAACCCTATAATAGCCAAACAAAAAAGCATAGTACCTAGAGGGCTGTTATGTCACAGGCACTAATACAAAAAGAACTATATTTCAGTATTGGCAGAATACATGGAAAGCACAGGCTACTGCAGGGGCTCAACTAGAAATTTCTTAAAGAGAGACTGGAGGGCAGACATCCCCCTCCCCACTCATTTAACCATGTCCCCTAGAAGCTCCATCTCTCCTTTCGCCTGGTGAGGCCATATCACTTTTCCTATTGCATCTAGTTCCTTTCCAGCAGCTGTCCCAGCAAGTATCAGGGTCATGATCTGGAGTGCGGGTGGACTTTTGAGATCAGAACTAGGAGTCATAGAGAGAGCAGGTCTGGGAAAAAGTGGAAACAGGAACAAAATTGGTTCCAGGAACAGTATGAGGGGTGGGTCTGGGAAAGCAGGAGTGGAGCAGAAATTCAGGAACAGGACCAAGTCCAGATTAGACTCAAAACAGGTACTCAGGCATGGGAACAGGTCAGAACAACTACAGGCTCAGATACAGGCAGGCAGAATTGTGAGCAGGAACAAGCAGTTTCAGGTCAGGTCAAGAACAGCCATGCCTAGTAGGGGGCTGGGGCTGGGAGCCAAAAGGAACAGAGGTCCAATCATTAGGCATGGGCGAACAAATCGCGGTTCGTGTTCGGCCGTTCGGTTCGGCCGCGATCGGTTCGTGTGTTCGCGTTCGGCCGTTCGGTTCGGCCGCGTTCGGTTCGTGTGTTCGTGTTCGGCCGTTCGGTCGTGCCTCGCGTTCGCGTTCGCCCGTTCGGTTTCGGCCGTTCGTGTTCGGTTGTTCGGGCAGGTCGTACGTTCGTGTTCGGCCGTTCGGTTCGTTTGCCATCGGGTTGTGCGTTCGTGTTCGGTCGTTCGGTGTTCGGGTGGTTCGCGCGTTCGCGTTCGGCCGGAAATGTCGCGGGAAGCCGTAAAATCGGCGTCGCGCCGGAAATTCGTGTGCGTGTGCGTGAGTGAGGCGAGAGGGTGTGTGTTTGTTTCGGTGGCTGCTTGTGTAGTGTGTTTTGGTGATTGTTTTGGCTGTGCTGTGTGTTTGGGTGGGTTGGTGTGTGTTGTTGTTGCCTGTGGGTTGGACTGTGGTGTGTGACTGTGTGAAATTAAAAAAAAAACAAAAAATGAAGCGGTCTCAGGGCCGAATCTGCCGGGTGTGGCCACGCCCGACGGCAGAGGAGTTGTTGGCTGCGGAGGAGGAGGCGGCTGCCGCTGCCGCTGCCGCTGCCGCTGCTGCCGCTGCCCCTGCCCCTGCCGCTGCCGCTGCTGCCGCTGCCACTGCCGCTGCCACTGCCGCTGCCCCTGCTGCTGCCCCTGCTGCTGCCGCTGCCCCTGCCGCTGTCGCTGTGCCTTCCGTCTCGGACGAGGCGGGGGGCTCGTCAACAATGATTCCTGCCAGGTTTGTAAACCTTTCTTTTACTTTTAAGGCAAGAAAGGCTGTATTAGTTTTTTAGTTAGAGTGTGCCAGCCAGCCAGGGGCGGGAGTTAGAGTGTGCCAGTCAGGGGCGGGAGTTAGAGTGTGCCAGCCAGGGGCGGGAGTTAGAGTGTGCCAGCCAGGGGCGGGAGTTAGAGTGTGCCAGCCAGGGGCGGGAGTTAGAGTGTGCCAGCCAGGGGCGGGAGTTAGAGTGTGCCAGCCAGGGGCGGGAGTTAGAGTGTGCCAGCCAGGGGCGGGAGTTAGAGTGTGCCAGCCAGGGGCGGGAGTTAGAGTGTGCCAGCCAGGGGCGGGAGTTAGAGTGTGCCAGCCAGGGGCGGGAGTTAGAGTGTGCCAGCCAGGGGCGGGAGTTAGAGTGTGCCAGCCAGGGGCGGGAGTTAGAGTGTGCCAGCCAGGGGCGGGAGTTAGAGTGTGCCAGCCAGGGGCGGGAGTTAGAGTGTGCCAGCCAGGGGCGGGAGTTAGAGTGTGCCAGCCAGGGGCGGGAGTTAGAGTGTGCCAGCCAGGGGCGGGAGTTAGAGTGTGCCAGCCAGGGGCGGGAGTTAGAGTGTGCCAGCCAGGGGCGGGAGTTAGAGTGTGCCAGCCAGGGGCGGGATGGCAGGATTTGCACGTGCCAGCAAGGGGTGGTTTTTCAGTTGCTCTAGCATCTAGCAGCAGCATCCCCTAGCAGCCCTGGGATGGCAGGATTTGCACGTGCTTTATGTTATTTTTAGTTGCCGTCCCTAGCACCCAGAAGGAGGGAGGATTAGAGGCATCATCATTAAATGCGTGATATTAACTTGGTTTTTTATGTATTCCCATTTCAGAGAGGAATTGGACTCCTCTGCTCCCGAGGCCAGCCCTGCTTCCACCAGCCCCCGGAGGCAGAGGAGGACAAGTCGCCGCAGGACATCGAGGCGGAGGTCACCATCTTCGCCTCCCCAGCGCCAGTCCTCGGACGTCTGGCGCTTTTTCTCGAAGGACGACCGAATCGCCACATGCAAGGTATGTCGTGTGGGGCTTCACTGCAGGCTTCATTGCAACATACTCTCTAGATCGCAACAAGTTTCTGCAAAGTGGTCGAGCCTTGCCCAGTGGTGACTCACTAGGCCGCCCAGTAGCACCCATTGGATTGCTCGTGCACAGAGCCCGTGGAACAGTGAGTGAGTGAGCTGAAAAGAGGCATATTGGTAGGAGCAGCAGCAGCAGCACCCATTGGATGGAGGATTACCCTCTGACCTGTTAGGAATGAAAGTCCCCTGCAAGGACAGATTGGATGGCCACCCAGTCCACCCACTCGTGGAGACAGAATGCAGGCAGGGCTTGACAGAGACAGACCATTTAGACAGACCATAAAGACAGATCTTTAGATTGTAAGCTCTCTGGGGCAGGGACCGTGTCTATCTTAGTTTTTTGTAAAGCACCAGGTACATCGCTGGTGCTATATAAATGCTAATAATAATAATAATAATAATAATGCTAATGTTCCTTTCTTTTTCTGCTCTTTCTAGATCTGCAGTAAAGTCTTCCGGCGGCAGAGGGAGGGCACAACATCGGGGCTGCTCACGCACATTGAGGGCACCCACAAGATCCGGGTGAGGCGGGCAGGCGAGGTGGAAGATGAGGACTCTGCCGGTGCCACTGCAGCTGCTGCACCTGCCGTGGAGCCACCACGCCAAAGGGGGGGGAAGGCCTCCCGCAAAAGGAGGCATACACGCCCTTCCCCTCCCTCCGCCTCTACCCTCACCGTCGAGAGCCCCGATGTCACGGAGGATGAGGACCTGAGGGAAGCGAGTGAGCAGCTGCGTCGCTCGGCACGGCGCCACACGGAGGAGGTCGACCGCTCCACCGCCAACCTGGAGAAGTGCATGTTGGAGCGCACGCGGGCGCTGCGCTCTGAGAAGCGGCGGGTGGTGGCCTACGGCCAGTATGTGGCCACCGAGCAGCAATGCCTGCGTGGCTACCAGCAGGCACTCTCCAGGTGGCACAACAATGTCGCCGCGGCGCTGGAGTATGCCGTGCAGAACGGCGGGTTCGACCCCTCCACGGTGGCCTGCCCTCTGGACTGCCAGCCGCCGGAAGACATCCTGCCTTTTCCCCAAACACGGGGGGGGCACTCTGAGACTGACAGGCCCAGTGGCAGTGGCCATTGAGACAGAGACTCTTAGCTTGTGTTTTTTAAGTTTCCTTTTCATGTTTGCTTTTGTTTGAAATGTTGTTTTGTTGTTGTTCTGTTTTTATAGTGTTAAGTATATAGTGTTAAGTTAAGGTTGGTTATTTAAGTGTTAATTAAATTGTTAAATGTTATTTAAAGCTGTTCTTTTTCTTTCTGGAAAGGGGAGAGGGTTTGTCATTCAGCTTCTGCCCCACGAGGAATTGGGTAGTCATAAGCCGGGTGGCAGACTTACAGTTTGTTTGTTTGGTTTCCTAGGCCCAGCCTGCATCATGAGGTCAGTCAGATAAGGCGGCCTAGGCCGTCTAGTAAGAGAGAGAGAGAGAGAGAGAGGCAGAGAGAGAGAGAGAGAGAGAGGCAAAGAGAGAGAGGCAGGGTGGGTGCAAGCATTGGGATGGAGGGACAGCACCTCAGCAGCACAGTACTATTGCAGCCGAGCCCTGGATGGAGGAGGAGGAGCCCTGTCCCACGACTGCCCCTGGCATGGGATGGATGGCGTGTGCCACTGCACCATCACTCTTTGTCCAGGGGCAGCTCCGGGAATCCCAGCAGCGGAAGGTTCACCTTGAGAAAGAGCAACTGCTCCACCAACTTGGCCCCCAGTCTCAGGCGGTGCGGGGAACATATGTCCCCCGCGATGGAGAACACCCTCTCGCTGGGGACACTGGTTGGTGGGCAGGACAGGAATCCCTTGGCCACTTTGGACAGGGCCGGCCACACTTGGGCCTTGCTGGCCCAGTAGGCCAAGGGATCGCTGCCGGGTTCTATGCAAGGCTCCTCCTCCAGATAGGTCTCCACTGCTGCTGAGGCGCCATCATACTCCCTCCGGTAGCTCTGGGTGGGCACCACCTGCCCCACTGCCCTCAGCCACGCTGCTTGCCCTTTTGTGCTGCTGGTCCCCATGCTCCCCTGAGTGGACAGAACAGAGGAGGAGCTGCTGGCAGTAAGGGTCCTGCTGCTGCTGGAGGCAGGGATAGACCCAGATGGCTGAGGGTCGCTGCTCCTACTCCCACCATCCCCAGGGGCATCCCGCTGCATGGCCCGCTCTGCCTGCCTGACCTTATCGACCAGCATCCCCTTCTGGAGGCCATAGTGCGCACTTTCCCGTGCCATGCTGCCCTTGATCCTGGGGTCCAGCATGGTTGCCAGGACATATTCGTCCCGGCGCAGGAGGTCACCAAAGCGAGCGCTCAGGCCCGCCTTCAACTTGTCGGCTAGCTCCATCGCCTCGTCGCACATTCTCCTGCCCTGAGGGCCACGATCCCGCCCCACCGCCCCAAGAATCTCATCCAGGCTGCTGTGGAGACTATGCACCAGCGGGGTCACCTGGCTGAGGGTGGCAGTGGAGCTGCTCAGTGTCTCCGTGACGGCCAGGAATGGTCTCAGGACAGAGACGGTTTGGGATATAATATCCCATTCCTCCCTGTTGTACCCTGGAGGTGACTCGATGTCTGTCTCCAGTTCCACCTGATGCAGGGCGGCTTTCTGTTCAAGAAGCCGCTCCAGCATCAGGAAGGTGGAGTTCCACCGGGTGGAGACATCCTGGATCAGGGTGTGCACCGGGGACCCTTGCTCAGCCTGCTTCTCCCGGAGGAGTTCGCTGCCCTTCACGCTGCGGTTGAAGAAGCCCGCCAGCTTCCTCCCCCGCTCGACCAGGGAGCTAAGGGTGCCTGGCCCAATGCCTTTATCACCCAAGCCCAGAGCGTCCTTCACCACCAGGTGGAGGGTGTGTGCGGCGCAAGGGATACTCGTGAACCCCCCGTCACGGACTGCCTTAAGCATATTGGCCGCGTTGTCCGTGACCACACACCCCTTGGTGAAGGCCACGCCTGGCGTGAGCCACTCCCTCACCATGGTGGTCAGGGCTGCCTCTACCTTCCTTGCGGTGTGGGAGCTGTCCATAACTTGGGACTGAAGCAGGGCCCACCTATACCCTGCTTCAGGTCCCCTCCTGCCACTGCCAAGCACTGCCTTTGCGTCCTGCCACCAGTGTGCAGTCACTGCCAGGTAGGCATGCTGGGCGTTCCTGGAGGACCACAGGTCCGTGGTGAAGTGGACCGTTGCCCCCCCAGCCCCTGCAAGCTGCTCCCTCACCCGCTCCTTCAAAGCCCTATATAACTGTGGGACCACAGTCCGACTCAGGGCGGAGCGGGAAGGAAGCTTAAAGTTGGGAGCCAGGAACGCAAGCAGACGCTGGAAGCCCTTGTCCTCCACAATGGAGAAGGGCTGGCCATCCAGGGCAATCATCTCGGCAACCAGGCGCTTGCCTTTTTCCTGGAAGCCTGTGCCACGGCGCCCTGCCGATGGCCTCGACACATCGCCCCACCCCATCTCCTCCATGGTGGACTGGCGGTGCTGCTGGGGAGGCTCCTGCAGTTTTTCTGCCCCCATAATGCTCCTGCTGCTGGTAGAGGCAGCAGCAGTAGCTGCAGAACGCTGGCCCGCTGAATGGGCCGGGCGACTGGCCGCTGGAGTCGGGAACCCGCTGGCATCCACTTCGCCTGCCTTCCCGCTCAGCAACACAGCACTGTGGCATGCCTTCAGGTGCCTGGCCATTGCAGTTGTGCCAAGGTTGGCAAGCGCCCGCCCACGCTTCACCACCTTTTGGCACAGCGTGCACTGCACCTCTCTGGGATCATCTGCCCTCACCTGCTTAAAATGCTCCCAGACAGTGGATTTTTTTCCCCCTCCTGCTGCCTTCTTGCCCGCCCCGGCAGACGTGCTGCTGCCAGTGCTGCTGGGAGAGGGAGAACTTTGTGGCACTGGTGGTGATGCAGCTCTGGGAGGAGGAGGGTCAGACATTGCCTCATGGACATAGATATCCTCTGCGGCACTAGTGTCACTGACTGCTGCCTCTTCCTCACTGTCCCCAGCGATCATGGCGATGTCCCCAGAAGGGGAGTACTGGGACCCGGAGGGTAGACTGCCCGTGCCCGCCATGCTGCTGGCACTCTCCCTGTGCCCCCCTCTGTGGCTGCTAGTGCTGCTGCAGCTGCCGCTGCTGCCACTCCTCCTCTCCCAGTCCCTAGTACTGGCATTGCCCGGGGATCGGGCCCTGCCTCTAGCAGCCGGGGTGGGATCCACCAGCTCTGGGCTACTGGGGATTTCCTCGACTGTGGGGGACATTGGTGGCCCTGGAGGAACATCGGTAGAAGAAGCAGCCCCAGCTCCTGCTCCATCACCACGCACAGCAGACACAGATGCAGCAGCCTGAGCCTCAAGTCCTGCAGGCCTTCCAGTGCCCTGAGTGTCAGTGGAGGGCACTGCCAGGAGACGTTGCAGAGCACCCTGGGCCCCTAAAGCAGGCCTCCTGATTTTGGGAGGGGGTGAGGCGCTCTGCCTCTGGCTACTGCTGCTGCCTGCTGCCGCTCCTCGTGCACGGCCTCTGGGACGTGCCCCATTGCCTCCCCTACGGGCAGCAGATCGGCCTCTCCTTCCCTTCTCCATTTCTCCCGAAAAAAACAATGTTTTTTAATATATAATTTTTTAAAAAAATTTTATTGAATTTTTTTATCAAATATTTATATCTCTATATCTACACTAATAACTAACTAACTACCTAACTAATAAATGTATTCTAAATGCTATGAATAACTCCAACAAACCCTAAAGCTGAATCACAGAAAACAGTAAACTCTATCTCTATCAGTAAACCTTAAACTAAACTACTCCTACTATGTCAAAACAAAAATGTATCGACCTAATCCTATCTATCTACCTATGAATATATGGGATGGGGGTTGGGGGGCAATCACAAACAAGACAAGGAGGGGTACAAAACTGAAATGAAACCTAAATCAATCTATAAATTAATAATATACTACTACTCTAATGAATCAAAAAAACAGGGGAAGGGAATGGGGAGGGAATATTCAATGGAGGGGGGAGGGAAGGAGGAAGATTGAAGATTGAACACAGGGAGGGATAAAAACAAAAAATAACAACTAAATCTATCAAAGCTAATGTAAATAAATGAGAATATGGGGGTAGATGGGTTGGATGGGTGAAATAGGAGGAGGATGGCAATGGATTGGGGAGCTGGAAAATGCTGGGTGAGGGAGCCTTCTGAAACGCCTGCTGCTCAGGAACAGTGACTAGCTCAGAAGGTATTGGGAAGGGGGGAGGCAGACAGTTTTGTTTCTTGCTGCGCCCGCCTCAAATCAGCCCCATTGGCTCCGTGCAGCCTAGCCCGTGGCCAATCATAGACTGCCAAGCCAGTGGTCTGAGGCGAAAAGAGATGGTGATTCATCAGGCTGGCTGCTACTCCAAGCCACTCTCCACCCTCCACCCCTGGTGCCTGGAAGTCTGCTCCTAGCTGAGTCAAATGACTTCCCCCTCCCTGCTACATTTGGCCTTCCAGTGACCTGACAGAAGACCATGTTTTAGCCACCCGAACACAACCGAACGCGATTCGAATTGAACGAACTGTTCGGCCATTTCGTAGTTCGGTGTTCGGTTCCGTTCGGTGTGTTCGGCCATTTCGTAGTTCGGTGTTCGGTTCCGTTCGGTGTGTTCGCCATTTCGGTGTTCGGTGTTCGGTCCGTTCGGTGCGTTCGTGTTCGTGTTCGTGTTCGGTTGTCCGAACAGGCCGAGTTCGGGCCGAACACCGAACTACCGAACTGCGTTCGCCCATCCCTACCAATCATTACTTCACTGAGCTTCTTATTCCACTAGGTGGACCTATATACTCAGGGGCAGCTGATCAGGAACCAGAGGAGGTGTTGCCTAACTATAGTAAGAGGCCTCTAAGGTAGATTCTGGGCCAAAGTCAAGACATGGCTGTGGTTTTGTAGTATCCATGACCACAGAGATGCTGGTTTGTGGTCCTGGTTCCTTACAGTTATACTTCAAGAACCAGGAGACGCTCAGAAAGACTTGTCTTTTCCTACACAGGATGCTTGTATAGGTGCTCAATGGCACCCTTATTTTAGAATCTTCCAGCTCTATAGAACATAATGACCAAACCTACTTCTAATCACCACACACAATGGACATCCCCGAGTTCAATATCTCTCTGCTCTGCAGTGTCCTTTTTTTTTTGTAATTTTGATCTGGCAACCCTGCCCCTGGCCTTGCATATCACCTCTTCCCTGTGGCTTTGCTAAGCCAGTTGCAGGGAGTGGTGGTTGACTGAATGTTTGTAAGGGCCCCCTGTAGGCGCAAGGGAATAGTGGCACTGCCAAGCAGATCGGCCACTCACAGTTTGTTGAGGCAAAGAGGGCAAAACCATTATTTTCCCCACGTCCCCCACCCAGGTTGCACCCCATAACCACCGACTAGGATTACTTATGGCAGAAAGCACTATGCCTAGTTGTAGAATTCAGTCTTCACAGAATAAAGGTCTTCATTGTTAGCAGCTGTTTCTCCCTATTTAATAAAGTGTGCACAGCCCATTCAGGCTTTATAAAGTGTCTAACACTGCTTTATAAACCCCACAATGGGACCATGCACATTTTTCAAAGCATACATCAGCCATGCTGGCTTTATTAAAATCCTGCTCGCCTTTTCATTTCACAGGCGACTCTTTGAAAACTTGTCTTTATTTGGGGTATAGTGGTGGCTTGGGCAGTTCTGTAATACTTTTTAAAATCCCAAGAACATTATTAGTGTACAAAAAAAATAATCTTGGTAAATTGGAACCATGCCTGCTTTTCATACACACCCCTTAAAGCAGGGAAAGGCTGGGACTCCAGGAGGGGGTCACATAATCTTCAAAAGGGGTTACACTGTACCTTATATCTGCAATGTTGGCATGTTTTAGTTGCTGTCTAACTAACTATGTAATGACACAGGATTACATTTCAATCTCATAATGGAGTCACAGAGGCAAAAACCTTGGTAACCTCTGCTTTGGAAACATCAGGAATGTTCTCAGTGGTCTTTGCTGTGGGGTGGAAGTATGGTCCAATGATTAAGGTGCTAGTCTAGAATTAGACCCAACCTCACTGTCATGTGCTCCCACAAGTTTCCTATTCAACAATAGCCAAGTCATGTAGGCCAAAATCTTTCTCCAGAGTAGTCCATTGATCCTAGAGTAAATTGTTTATGGAGTCAGGAGTGTGCTGTGTGACACAAAGCCACAGTATCATCATATGTATCTTTGTTTCCCCAAAAGCATTAATGTAGGGTTGTGCATTCAGGTTTCAACAAAATACAAATAAATGCAAAAAAGACGATTTGGGGTTCCATATTTGAAATATGAATACTAGGTCTGTGAATTTGGGTTTCGACTCACATTAACCCAACATTTCTTGAAAAATGTAATATCTGAGACCTCAAACTGGACCCCCCCAAACAGCAGCATATATCCAACTTGGAGATGGGCTGTGATCTGACTCTCAGGGCATCTTTAAGCGTAACATTGACTGGATAGCAAATGGCCCCAGCATGTGTTTGAGCATTGTGTGTAAGCAGCATAACACTGAACATTGTTTTGTCAATATGTTGGACTCCCAGTAAGCCCAGGATGTGAACGCAATTGCATTGCTAACTCATGTGTTCCTCGTGAAAACATCGGGAGTGTTATGTTTAAAGATATCGAGTGGTGTATTTGCATCAACGTTAGGTTATTGGATCAATAGAATACTGTGTTTTCTGGAGGGGACTTGGGTCTGCTCTGGTTGGCTCCTTCCTGCCTACCTCGATCCTCATGAAGCACAGGCATTATTTCCCTCAAAGGGAGCAACATAAATAAAGGTGCCAGTTGAAAGAGAGTTGTAAGCTCTATTTTTCATGTGTTTACTATGAAAATACTCCTGAAATTACCTCCTGCTGCAATGCTGTTTGCATTTCCCTCATGGTGGCAACCCCTGCAAGGGACATTAGTACCTACTCTGCAAGTCAAAGCACAGAAGAAAGTGCTTTCGCAATTGCTTAGAAATCACATCTCTAGGAGGTGCCCCTGTGTTCTGAGGAAATTTTGGGAGAGGTTCGGGGAACACCAGTTGCCCCCGTAATTGGGTGCATGTCTAAATATGGGGCACATTTGAACACAGAACACAACCAGTGTCATATCAATATCCCAACACAGTTTGAGACACACTTTAATATTATGTTTAAAGATGGCCTCACTTTAGCTGCCTGCTTGGGGAGCCTGTATCCAGCCCTCCCCACCTGCAGGGCCTGAAACTGTCTCACAACTGCAGTCTCCAACACTGCACAACCCAGTAGAGCCCAGCCCAGCCAGCGAGAAATGATGTGTCCTTGGCAGCTTCATTTCTTCCCTCTTCAAGCCAGTGACTCCACCCACAAGCCAGTGACGCCCCCTGAGCCAGCCCCATGCCCCATTCCCACCTAGGGATCCTACTTTCTGCAAGCCAGTGATGACTCCTCTCGGAGCCAGAAACCACTCGCCCCCAGAAGCGTGTCTCATTCCCCCTCCCCAAGTCAGCAACCCCTCTCTGAGCCAGACTCATGTCCCATTCCACCCTCCCCAAGCTACCTCCCTACCAAGCTAGCTGTATTCTTCACCCTCCCCCAAACTCAACATCAATTGTTGACTGCATTGTCCTTTCCTTATAGGCTTGTCAAGCTGGCAGAGGCTCACTGCACTTCTGCACCAAAACAACCCATATGCAGAGACCCGTGTTCACTGCATTTTCCACATTGGCAATGATGGGGAAAATACAGATACAAAAAAATGCAAATACTAAAACCACACACAGAAATAGAAAAACTTGACCCCATGCACAACCCTAGATTAGTGTTTGCTCAGTTAGAGGCTGGAAAACCATCTGTCAGGGATGTTGTAGTTGTAGTCAATGTCATCCTGCATTCAAGCAGGGGATTGGACTAAAATGACCACTGAGTCCCCTTCCAAGTCCAACTCGATGGTCCTATGATTCTATGAGTTCTGGGATGACCATCTCTTAGGGAAAGCTTCCCCCATAACACCCAGTAGTTTGGGGGAAGGGGAAAAAAGCTGAGTTAGCATTTTGTGTTTACCAACTCAGACACATGTAACCTGATGCATATCTACGTTCAGGAACCACCTGCTGTTTGGGGGTTCTTCCATAACGTCTGAAGTTGGCAGGTGAACGAGCCTTTGCTGTGGCGGGCCCCTCGGTTTGGAACTCGCTTCCTCCAAATGTTCATCTCAGTTCCTCCATCCATACCTTTAAAAAGCACCTGAAAACATATTTCTTTGCTAGATGCTGTTAGGATCCACTGGTGGTCCCCCCATTGTACTTTGCCTGCCCCATTTAAAAAAAATAAAATAATTGTTTTAAATTGTTATCATTGTTTTATATTGTTTTATAGTATTTATATAGTTTTACCTTTTTTGTGCAGTGCTCCGAGTGCCATGTAAGGCAGGGGGGTGTTATAAAAATAAAAGTATTATATATTTATTATTATTATTATTATTATTATTATTACCACCACCCCACTAGTTTTTAAAATTTGTGAGGAACTGGAAAATCGTACCTATGATTTTTTCTCTCTACAGGTAGCTCAGGCACAGACTACACAAATTAGCCATATTTTACATGCCACTCTCTCCCCCAAGTAGCAAATGTACCACAGATCCCCCTTGGCCTCCCTCAGGCCTTATGTAGAGTCTTTGCACAAATGTTCCTAAAGCTGAAATGAGATCTCGCATTTGCGGAATATCTTGACAAAAACCCAGTTCTTGGTTTGACATGGGGCATTTGTAGACACGCATTAAAGTTCCGGATTTTTCAATCTTCTGGGTTTACAAGTCCACAAGTAAGTTCCAGATTTGTTTTTCACACACACACTGCCCTGAGGCAGTTTCTGGATGTATTCTTCACACAAACACTGCCCTGAGGCAGCCTAAAGTAGTTGCAGCTTTATATGTGACAGGCTGTCATGGAAACCAAGTGACCACAGCTGCCTGGAGCAAAGCAGTTTACCAGGAGGACCTTTTACACACAAAAGTTCTGGGAGAAGTTTCATGCAGAAGTTCAAAGATCCGGATGTTTAAGATCTGGATGAGTGATTTAGACTCACAGAAAGTTCTGGATGTTACAGTAAACATCCAGGAGAAATTATTATTATTATTATTATTATTAGCTTTTATATAGCGCCAGCAATGTACTTGACGCTTTACAGAGAATAAGATAGAAACGGTCCCTGCCCGAGAGCTCACAATCTTGTATGTCTAAAAACACCCACGGAGAATTGTTTCGCCGAATTGTTGGTGAGAAAATGAATTTTTTTAAAAAATAAAAAAATAAAATAAATTGCGTATGTGCAAATGGCCACCAGGCTGTTTTGCGCATGTGAAAAATGGCCACTTCCCTTAACCAAAATGGCGGCAATAGTATAGCCACCATTTTGGTTAAGGGAGGCTGTGCCAGGATGGTAAGATCTCGGTCTACACTACACTAAATGCAAAGAACGTAAGAGGGTAGGGAAAGGATGGGGTGGAGGTCAGCTGCAGCTCTTATTTTCAGGAACAGTTTGCTGGAAATTGCATTAAAGGATAACATTGGCTCCTGCAAATGGGTGAGTCATCGTGTGTTTGTTTTTCATGGCCACATTTCACACAGTGTCACTTCATTCATCTGTGTCACTTCACTCCCGGTGAGCCCAACGGCCATGGCCTTGCTTGCTGTGAAGATGAAGCTCACCCAGCAAATGGCAGCACACTTTTAAGCTCAATAAAGCAGTAGCATGGGCAGTTTTCCCCAGCTCCAGTTTTTTTTTTAGGTCACTAAACAGATGGAAATATGCCTTCTCTTCCCAATTCGAAAAAAGCAAGACCACCACACCTCATTAGTATGAACTGAACTTTTTCAATTTATTTTACTAGAAATGATATGATGGCAACACGGCGGGGAGAAGAGGACACATGGTGGAGAGTGAGAAAATATTGTACAGCTTCATGAGAAAAATTTATTATCAGGCAGTGAGACTGATGAGTCAGAGGGAGCTAGGAAAAACAAAGTGCTTGTCTTGGTGAAGTCAGCTTTCAGAGCAAACTTGAATTCCCCATTTACACAGTTTGCATACATGGGAATTACATCAGGGGCTCAAATTTAATCTGCATATGCTGTTTCTACTTGGCCACTCAACAAGGGAAAACAAGAGCAGGCAACAGAGTAACAGCAATAAAAAGTATGGGGTGGGGGACAATCTCACCTCCTTTCCCCTACAAAACCCAAACACGTGACCCTTCAAAGCCCTGCCTCATTATTATTTAGCATAGCACCTTCTCCTTATCTAGTTCACCCTCACAGCAGCCCTATGAGTTTGGTCATTATTATTCCCATTTTATGGTTGGGAAACCGAGGCTTTTTGAGTAGTCCCATTGATGCCTGCAGGCACTGACAGGAACCACACACATCTCTCATCCTCATTCCTTGTTTTGGTGCAAGCCACTGGCCAAATTTTAAATGTAACGTGACCTCCAGAAAAAAAATTGTTTCCTACTTGAATAATTTTAATCAAAGATTTGAAGAATCTCCCCCCTACTCAGCTGTGAGGTTCACAATTTAAGCTTAAAATAGACCTTTTCTGTGGTACAGTCTCAGGGCTTGTCTATGTTGGGGGAAATGATATTTTAATGGACATAGGCTAACTTGACCATGAACTTAATTTAACAAGTCAAGGTTAAGCTTGGGTAACTAAATCAAGTTTAAAGTAGAGTTAGCTTGTCTTTAGTAGGATTTTAACTGGACTTCAATAACTCAAGTTTACTAACGTTGGCTAGCTCAAGTTGAAAAGCATACCTTTCCGCCTAAGGTAAACATGCCCTTGGTTCAGTGCTGGATCCAGGGAAGTTGGGGCACTGTGCAAATGACAGCTTGAGCCCCTTTCTAACATAGGAATGTTTGACAGGCTCACACTGACTCGCCCATTAGAACAAGGGAGGAAAGATGTACGCCAAGGGTGTCCATACTTGCAAAGCATAGGCGTTCTTTATAGCCCCTGCCACCCCCACCCCTGGCTTATTCCCTCCCCCGCTGTCCCTGCTATCCATGCCCTCTGAGCCCCTCCCTTCCAGTTGCCCTGGCACTTACCACTAAGGTCCCTGGTCACCGGGCACTGTGACATCATGCCCATGCCACGGCCATTGTGAAAGGCCTTGTCTGAAGAGACAGCCAGGCAGGGAGCAGTAATGGTTGTACCATGCCATTAGGGGTTTGTATACCCTCATTTTTGTGGGTCTTTTTTGTACAGGGCTAGGGTGGTGGGGTGGGGGTGTAGGTGGGGTGGGTAAGAGGGGGGTGGTGGATTCCAGTGACTGCCCCTGGTGGCAGCAGGGGTAGCACTGGGAGGGTTAGTGGGGGGGTGGCTCGGGTGCCTGTGAGTGAGGGAAGTCGAGGGGTGATAGGGGGGTATGGCCTCTACCGGCCCCTGGTGGCAGCAGGATGG
>QEPC01001035.1:2740443-2765209 GCA_003113815.1 Sphenodon punctatus | reverse complement strand
TTGCCCAGGCCTTTGGGGAGGGTGGGAGGGTGGGGTGAGGGTTTTTTATCTCCCCCACCTAACTTATTATTAATATATTGCTAGCCCTGTTTTAAATACTCTTATATTGTATTGAGTGTTTTAAATTGTTTTTATTGTATTTTATTGTTGTAAGCCGCCCCGGGCTGCATGGCAGGAGGGGCGGGATATAAATTTATTAAATAAATAAATAAATAAATAAATAAATAAAATAACATATCTATGGAACTCTTGAGTGCAAAAACGTGTGGGGGGGGGGCATGTTGTGGCTTCGTCTTGGTGAGACCTTTAAAACAAGTTTTCACACGTCTTGCTGGCTGTTGTGGTTCTGGTCATCACAGTCACAGACAAAACGGGCACAGACAGACGTGGCCTCCACATAAGGCATTCCCTATTACACTTCACGTAAAGAACACCTAAAAAGGAAAGTGTTACTGTGTGGTGTATGTAATGTGTTCTAAAAAGACTACTGTCTCTTTAAGAGTTGCTTGCTGTAAAGTTCAGTTGAAGTTGGAATCTGAAGCAAAAAGGCAGTTAATAGAGAAGTAGAGATGTTTATATATATATATATATATATATATATATATATATAAACATCTCTACTTCTCTATTAACTGCCTTTTTGCTTCAGATTCCAACTTCAACTGAACTTTACAGCAAGCAACTCTTAAAGAGACAGTAGTCTTTTTAGAACACATTACATACACCACACAGTAACACTTTCCTTTTTAGGAAAAGGAATATATATATATGGACTTCTCTAAAAGCTTTGTGGGACTTTGTGTAACTTAATTACTATCAATAAAGCACTTGAAGTTACCTGCTGGTGTGAAGCCTAAATAAAAAATTTGGCAACGAGGATGGGATTTCTATAAACAAAAATAAAAATAAATGGCTGCCTATGGAAGTACTGAAGCGTTTAAGTTTAATGAGAAAGAGGAAGATTTTGAGTCTTATGTTCAAAGGATAGAACAATATTTCCATGTAAATGTCATTGAGGAAGAAAAAAGGAAAAGAGCGGTATTCCTTACTTTGGTGAGAAAAGTCACGTTTGCTTTGTTGAAGGACTTGGCATTTCCACAGGAGCCAGGACAACTGGAATATACAGATATGGTAAAAATACTGAAGTGTCATTATATGCCTACTACTAATTTCTTAGTAGAGTGATATACATGTCATTTAAGAGATCACAGGGAAGGGGGAACTTTCAGAGTTTCTGGCTAGTTTAAAAAAACTGACAGCAACATGTCATTTTGGAATTTATTTGAAAGAGGTTTTGAGAGTTCGATTTATTTTTGGAATTAGAAATGCTGAACTGAGAGAGAGACTGCTGGATATGGTACAAAAAAGAGACCTTCTTTTAGAGGAAACAGTGGAGCTAGTCCTCCTATTCGAAGCTACTAAAAAAATTCTTTACAGTTTCAAGACACAGCTATGCCAGCATACGTGGTGAAAAAGGAGACTGCAAGGAAGATGACAATGCAAACAACAGCATCAAAAGAATCTGGCTATAAATTGATGCCCACGCATAAAAGAGAACCATGTTTCTGTTGTTTGAGGACATCACATCAGCCTGAAAAATGCAGTTTCATAAATCTACAGTGTTAAAATTGTGGCAAGAAAGGACATGCTGCTCGGGCATGCCGGTTACCTCAAGGATACTTGGAAAAAGGATCAGCATCAGGCCGAGGAAAATTTCAGATGCGATATGTAGAAGAGAGGAAGGCAGAATATCCACTTACAGCCTTATATGTGGTAGAAAGCAACTGCAAAACTCAGGCTCCATATTATGCCAGAGTAAAGATAAACAATATAGTAATCCGGATGGAAATAGATACAGGGGATGCAGTGTCAGTGCTTCCTGAAACGATGTATAAACAATATTTTCCTGATGTGCCCTTGGCTGAAACAGAGGTACTTTTGAAAAATTACAGTCAAGGGCAGATAAAGGTTTTGGGAAAGATGTCTGTAAGGGTGGCTTACGAAGGGCAGATGCTTCTTCTAGACTTAATTGTGACTGAAGGGAATGGTCCCCCTTTGATGGGCAGAAATTGGTTATATAAGTTAAGACTGAGCTGGGGTGCCTTAAGCCATATGTCAGAGGTAGTAATGACACTAAAAGATAAGTTTAAATCAGTTTTTGAAGCAAAAATAGGGTTAGTGCAAGGAATAACGGCACAGTTACATGTGGAAAAAGGGGCAATTCCAAAAATGAGGCAAGGCCAGTTTCACATGCACTACGGGAACCAGTAGAAAAACAATTAGAGGTACTTCACAAACAAGGAGTAATAAAGCCTGTTGAGTTTTCTGATTGGGCAACTCCCATTGTTTGTATTCCAAAAAATGATGGAGTTAGAATATGTGGGGATTATAAAGTTACAATAAATCCTTGGTTGCAGGTGGATCAATACCCAATACCTAAGCCACATGATCTGTTTACAAAAATGGCAGGAGGAAGCTATTTTACAAAACTAGATCTTTCACAAGCTTAGCAATAAATTCCATTGGACTCAAGTTCAAAATGGTTTCTAATGGTAAATACACATAAGGGTCTTTACCAGTATCAAAGATTGCCCTATGGAGTAGCTAGTGCTCTGTTTATATTCCAAAGAATTATGGACCAGGTATTGCAAGGTTTGAATGGAGTGGTATGCTATTTAGACGATATTCTCATTACGGGACAAGATATGGAGGAGCATTTAAGAAATCTGGAAAAGGTATTATATAGGTTACAAAAATATGGTTTTAAGATAAACACTAAGAAATGTGCATTTTTTCAAAAAGAGGTTTCTTATTTGGGGCATTGCATATGCCCCAAAGGTATTCATCCCATTAAAAAAAATTGAAGCTATTTTAGAAGCTCCTGTTCCAAAGAATGTCACAGAATTGAAATAATTCTTGGCTATGTTAAATTACTATGGAAAATTTATTCCAGACTTAGCTACTAGGGATAGGCGAACAGATCGCGGTTCAGGTTCGGCCGTTCGGTTCGGCTGCGTTCAGTTCGGCCGTTCAGTTCGACAGTTCGTTTCGGCAGTTCGGCTAGTTCGCCGAGTTTGGGTTTGGCTGTTCAGTTCAGTCGTCCAAACATGCCGTTCGGTTCGGCCGTTCGGCTGTTCGGTTCGGCCATTCGGCTGTTCGGTTCGGCCATTCGGCTGTTCGGTTCGGCCGTTCGGGAAATGTTGTTATGGATGTTTGTTTGTTTTTTATATGGTTTTTTGGTTTTTTATTGGGTTTTATATGGTTTTCTTTTGTTTTTTATTTGTTTTTTTTGTTTTCTATGGTTTTTTTTAATTTTTATCTAATATTATATCTATCTATCTACACTAAATCTAACTGCTATTAACTATTCTAAATGCTATGAACNGATATACATCCCATATATATGGGATGGGGGAGAATCACAAACAGAAGAGGAGTCTGTAGTGAAATACATACATTACATATTCAATGAGTCTGTACAGTGCATAACACAAGGTTTCAGTTTATGGTTTAAGTTTCATTTCATTACAAAACTGAAATGAAACTTTAAGCAATCTAAAAATCCTACTCAACGCCTGCTGTTCAGGAACAGTGACTAGCTCAGAAGGTGTTTGGAAGGGGGGAGTCAGATAATTAGTTTCGTTTCTTGTAAGCCTCTCCACCCCTGGTGCCTGGAAATCTGCTCCTCAGTGACTGACACCTCCCTGTCATGCTTGACCTTCCAGTGAACCTTTTTTTGCCACCCGAACTCATCCGAACGCAATCCGAACTGACCGAACTGTTCGGCCATTTCGCCGTTCTGTGTTCGGTTTGTTCGGTTTGTTCGGTATGTTTGGGTTCGAGTTCAAGTTCGGTTGTCCGAACAGGCTGAGTTCGGGCCGAACTCCGAACTGCCAAACCGCGTTCGCCCATCCCTATTAGCTACATTGATAAATCTCCTGTCAGCTCTCTTATGAAAACAGGTAAAATGGGTTTGGACAGACAAAGGGTATTTTCAGACGTTACGAGATCACAGTGAACCCCGGTCAATACCCACATGGGGCCAAAGAGCCCTGAACGTCTGTTAGGCGGCCGCCAGATATTCTCCATGGTCGATTCCCACATGGGGTCAATTTCAACCACGCTTCCGGGGCTCCCCACCAGACAATCCCCAAAAGCGTGGTCAAAGAGATCCCCGGTGGGAACCAACAAAAAGTAACATATGGGCAGCGACCACGGCCCGGAATCCCCAGCAGGATTCTGGGCCGTGGTCAAATCGGGTGGGCGCTGCGGCCACATTGGCCGCGGCACCCACCCATCTCCCCAGAGGGAGGGCAGTGGGGGAGGGGGGAGGGGGCTGGGCCATGCAGCCGCATGTTGTGCTGCACAGTCCCACCCTCTCCCCAATTCACCACTGGGATCAGCTGGCACGTCTGTTGGATATGCCCCAAAGGTATTCATCCCATTAAAAAAAATTGAAGCTATTTTAGAAACTCCTGTTCCAAATAATATCACAGAATTGAAATAATTCTTGGCTATGTTAAATTACTATGGACGTGCCAGAGTGATGCCAGCGGGGAATCGTCTGGGTGATTCTGAGACGGGGCGAATGCCGCCCCGTCTCGTCTGAAATCACCCAAAGAAGAGTTCAAGGGTGCAAAAAGTGCACTAAATAATTCAAACCCACTTATTCGTTTTAATCCTGACCTTCCGTTGATTTTAGCTTGTGATGCTTCACCGGTTGGAGTAGGTGCAGAAATCTCTCATATATGTGAGGACGAAACAGATCGGCCCATAGCATTTCCTTCCAGAACACTTAATAAGATGGGAAGAAATTATTCCCAGATAGAGAAGGCAGCATTGGGCATTATTTTTGGTGTGGTAAAATTTCATAAATATCTATTTGGGAGGAAATTTACTATATTTACAGATCATAAACCTTTAGTAAAAAATCTGGGACCTAAAGTTGGAATTCCTCTGCTAGCAGCAGCCAGGATTCAGAGATGGGCATTACTCCCAGCTGCTTATCGATCTGATATTAAATACAAACCTTCAGAAAAACATGCTAATGCAGATGCTTTGTCACGATTTCCTATTACAGAAGCGTCCTCCTGTTACGGAGATTCCCTGTTCAGAATATCATTTATAGAAGATCTGCCTGTTACAGCTAAAGAGCTGGCCACAGAAACAGAAAAAGACTATTTTGGCAAGAGTGAAGAAATATACTTTATCAGAATGGCCACTTCGAGTGGTGGATGTGCATTTACAGTCTTACCTTGTCCGAAAAATGAAATTGACTGTAGAAAATGGGTGTCTGCTCTTGGGATTACAGGTAATAATTCCAAAAACCTTGCAAGGCAAACTGATAGCTGAATTACATGAGCAGCATCAAGGAATAGTGAGAATGAAAAAAATGGCCAGAAGTTATTTTTTGTGGCCGGGTCTGGATCAAGATATTGAGAGGGAAAGTAGTGCCTGTGAAGAGTGCAATAGTCACAGAAATAAACCAGAAAAGGCTCCACTTCATCCATGGAAATGGGCTGCAAGCCCCTGGCAAAGATTGCATGTGGATTTTGCTGAAAAAAATAAGCAGATTTATTTTGTAGTAATAGATGCTTATTCCAGGTGGCCAGAGGTCATTCCCATGGCAAATATTGTTGGAAAAACAGCTCCAGATGACATCACCTTTGCACCAACAAACCCTAATGACCACTAGGGGCATTTGGGAGTAGAGATAGTGAGTTAGTGTGAATGTCACTTTAACCTTTCCTGATCTCTACTTCTAAGCCCCATCCCAGGTGGGATGTGCCCAGGAAGTTGCTACTGGACTTCCTCCTTCTTCCTGACCTTTTCTCCATTCCTAAATTCTCTCTCTGACCTTCAACATGTCTGGCCACCATGCTGGTGGCACCTAGCTAGTAAGACTAGGGATAGGCCTTTCCTATCACAATGTACTTCTCAATAAAGTAGTTTACTTTAACCTAGAAACAATCTCCAAGGTGTTGATTACTACTAAGCTGTTGCTACTAACAATTCAAGCTGCTTTTGGGGTTTTGTTTTTCTAACCATTAATAAAAATTCCCAACATAGGGTTATGGGCCCAGAATCCTCCTGAAGATCCTAACAGATTTTTTGGAATTCGAATTGAATCTCGTTGGAGAAAAGCACAGCTTATTTTTGTACCTGGTTTTTGTTTTGGAACAAGACAAGCAGCATGGAGAAAACTCAAGGGAACTTCAACATTCCAAAGCTGGAAGGAGCGAATTTCAAAGAGTGGAGTTTCCTCATGCAATCTTGCTTGAAGAGTCAAGGTCTTTATGAGGTGCTAACAACAGAAAGACCAACGGCTGCAGGAGCTGAACAAAAGCATTGGGACAGACAAAATGAAAAAGCTCTTGGGATTCTAGGAATCAATGTAAGTCCTAAGCTGTTTATACATTTTGAAAATGTTACTTTAGCCAGTGAAATCTGGAAAAGGCTGGAAACTCTTTATAACAGAAAGAGCCCCAGCGAAGCCATCTCTATAATACAGAGACTGTGCAATATGAAACTCAGAGAAAATGAAAATCCTACTGAGCATATAAGTGAAATACAATGCCTAGCAAGAAGACTGAAGGTTTTGGGAATAGATATTGGAGACACTGGGATTGTGGCTTTTGTCTTGAACTCTTTACCAGCTTCTTATGAATATTTGAAAACTGCTATAGATATTTCAGATAAAGTTATTGAATTGGACTATCTATCTAGCAAGTTGCATGAATGCTTTATCAAAAGGGCAAAGCAAACCTCTACAGATCAAGTTACAGCCTTTAGCTCAAAGAAAGGAGTAAAGAAAGGATGTTTTTCCTGTGGTAGTGAAACACACCTACGTGTTAATTGCCCAAGTGCCAAGACAATGGGGAAATCTAAAGCACCCATTAAGAGCCAGACAGAGAGCCTGGAGAAAACTGCTAGCTCTAAACAGAAGGAGAAAGAGAAAATTAAAGGTTTTAACGCCATGTCAAAAGTAAAAGATGATGTGATCTATATTGATTCTGGAGCAACTGAAAATCTCCTCAAGGATATAGAAATGTTTTCAGAAATTGAATTGGATCACAAAGTACCTATTTCTCTAGCAGATGGGAGAAAGGTCTTTTCAGAAGGGCGTGGTCAAGCAAAAATATTTTGTAAGCTCCCAGATGGTGAAATTGAACAAGTAATCATACATAAGGCTCTGTATGTGCCCTCGTTGAAAAACAATTTAATTTCTGTGAAATATGGAGTGAAAAATGGCTGCAAGTTTGAATTCATGGATGATCATTGCCTTGTAACAAGAGATGGTGACTCAATCCTGTATGCATCTCTGGGAGATAGTGAGCTCTTTGAAGTCCATAGTGTCAGTGAAAATGCAAATTTAGCAAGCAATCTCAAGTGCACCCACAGAGACTGTGATAAAACTTGGCATCGCAGAATGGGACATAGAGATGTTAATTCAATTCGCCAACTTGAGAAGAGGAATTTAATTAAAGACTTTAAACTGAAACTGTGTACTGAGAACTTAGACAAATGTGGATGTTGCATTTCTGCAAAAAGTGTTAAGCCAGCTTTCCACAAGCTAGAGGAGAGAAAGTCTCAGCGCCCTCTAGAGTTGATTCACAGTGATGTATCAGGTCCTCTGCAAAGGAGCATTGGAGGAAACCTGTACATAGTTACTTTTATTGATGATTT
Source organism: Sphenodon punctatus (assembly GCA_003113815.1). Lineage (NCBI taxonomy): Eukaryota > Metazoa > Chordata > Lepidosauria > Sphenodontia > Sphenodontidae > Sphenodon > Sphenodon punctatus. The sequence goes on along the minus strand of QEPC01001035.1, from coordinate 2,757,523 downwards.
CTCAAGATTTGCCTATGTTTACACTTTGAGAGAGAAAAGTCAAGTGTTTGAAAAGTTTAAAGAGTATGTTGCATTGGTCAGCAACAAGTTTGGGAGAAAGCCTCAGAGACTAAGGTCAGACAATGGAGGCGAATACACCTCAAACGAAATGAAATCCTTTCTGAGAGAACAGGGAATTGAGCATGAGACTACAGCCCCATACTCTCCTGAGCAGAATGGTGTTGCAGAAAGGAAAAATAGAACCCTAATGGAGATGGCAAGATGTATGTTGAAAGATGCAAGTTTGCCAAGCAAGTTCTGGGGAGAAGCAGTGATGACTGCCAGCTATCTGCAGAACAGATTGCCAACTAAAGCCATAGAGAAAACTCCATTTGAACTGTGGTTTGGACACAAGCCTAGCCTAAATCACATCAGAGTTTTTGGTTGTGATGTGTATGCATATATACCAAAGGCAAAGAGAAACAAGTTGAATTGCAGAAGCAAGAAAGGAGTTTTATGTGGATATGTTTTAGGAGGCAAAGGATACAGAATTCTTGATGTTGAAACTGGTAATATTGAAATTTGCAATGTTGTGTACTTTGATGAAAGACACAGACCAACCAAAGGTGAATTACCAGACCTGGAGCCAAGGATCCAGATGCAAGAGGAACCAAGTGAGCAGGCCTTCAGCTACCAAATGCCAATCTGTGAACCAGAACCAGCTGCAGATTCAGAAGGGGTTACAGAAGCTGCAGATTCAGAAGGGGTCACAGAAGCTGAGCCAGAACCCAGGCGCTCACAGAGGTCCAACAAAGGAGTTCCACCCTTGAAATACTCCTACCTCACCACAAGTGCAGAGCTGCAAGAACCCAGCACATGGAAGGATGTTGACAGGATGCCAACCCATGAAGCTGAAAAATGGAGGAAAGCAGCAAAGGAAGAGATTGAATCTCTACACAAGAACAAAACCTGGACACTTATGGAACTACCTGCTGGAAGAAAACCTGTAGGTTGCAAATGGGTCTTCAAAATCAAGCAAGATGCAGAAGGGGATGTACAGCGCTACAAAGCCAGACTAGTAGCCAAGGGATACTCCCAAATATATGGAGAAGACTATGATGAAACATTTGCACCAGTTGTCAAGCACACTTCCATCAGAACACTACTTAGCATAGCAGCTTCCAGAAAGATGCATGTTAACCATTTAGATGTCAAAACTGCATTCCTGAATGGAGAACTTGAGGAAGACATCTATATGCAGCAGCCACCAGGCTTCGAGCAACCTGGAAGGGAGAAGCTTGTATGCAAACTCCAGAAGAGCATTTATGGCTTGAAGCAAGCAGCTAGAGCATGGAATGAGAAACTGAATCAGCTACTGCTTAAGGAAGGGTTCACACAAGGAAAAGCTGACCCCTGCCTGTACTCAAGATTCAGAAACAATAAGTGGACTTATATCCTGACTTATGTTGATGATCTGATCATCTGTTGTGAACAGGAGCAAGACAGTCACGAGATTGTTGAGCACCTAAACAAGGAAGTAGAGGTGAAGGAACTTGGAAGCATCTCACACTACCTTGGCATTCAAATAGAAAAAGAAGAAGATGGAAGTTATCTTCTCAACCAGAAAGCAAAGATCAAGGATCTTTTGGAATGTCTGGGACTGACAGATGCCAATGAGGCCAGAACACCAATGGATGTCAATTTCCTGAAACAAAGGGAAGATGATGAGCCTCTGGCAGGCAACAACCAGTACAGAAAAGCGATTGGCAAGCTTTTGTACATAGCCACAGTGACAAGGCCAGATATTGCCACAGCGGTGGGAATCTTAAGCAGGAAAGTAAGTGCCCCAACCAAGAATGACTGGACTGCAGTCAAGAGACTGGGGAGATACCTGAAGGGTACCGCGCACTACGCATTGAAGATTCCAGTAAGCAGCAACCCTAGACTGGTGGGATACATGGATGCAGATTGGGCTGAAGACATAGCTGATCGCAAGTCCACCAGTGGACACCTGTTTCTCTATGGAGATGGAGCCATAAGTTGGACTAGCAGGAAGCAGTCACTTGTTACACTCTCATCAACAGAAGCAGAATACATATCAGCTAGTGAAGCATGCAGGGAAGCTGTGTGGATACACAAGCTGCTGTTGGACTTTGGAATTGAAGAGCCAAAGCCTACCACGATGTTTGAGGACAACCAGAGTTGCATTAAGCTCTCACAAATGGAGAAGTCCAAGTCTCGAACGAAGCACATTGACATAAAGTACCACTATGTTCGAGAGGCACAGGAAGAAGGGCTAATTGAGTTGAAGTATTGCCCAACTGAAGAAATGGTGGCAGATGGACTGACCAAGCCACTACCAAGGGATCGATTCCAGATGCTACGTGAGCAAATGGGAGTCGTGAGCCGGTGCGACAGGTGATGAGAAGGGCTGTTGGAAAAACAGCTCCAGATGACATCACCTTTTGCACCAACAAACCCTAATGACCACTAGGGGCATTTGGGAGTAGAGATAGTGAGTTAGTATGAATGTCACTTTAACCTTTCCTGATCTCTGCTTCTAAGCCCCCTCCCAGGTGGGATGTGCCCAGGAAGTTGCTACCGGACTTCCTCCTTCTTCCTGACCTTTTCTCCATTCTTAAATTCTCTCTCTGACCTTCAACATGTCTGGCCACCATGCTGGTGGCAGCTAGCTATTAAGACTAGGGATAGGCCTTTCCTAGCACAATGTACTACTCAATAAAGTAGTTTACTTTAATGTTGAAACAATCTCCAAGGTGTTGATTACTACTAAGCTGTTGCTACTAACAATTCAAGCTGCTTTTGGGGTTTTGTTTTTCTAACCATTAATAAAAATCCCAACAAATATCACCACAACTAAACTGGTGGAAGTGCTTCGGCAACTGTTTGCTTCTTATGGGTTGCCTACGGAGTTAGTATCAGATAAGAGGAATTAAAAATCTTTTTGAAACAAAATGCTGTGAAACATTCAATCAGTCAGTTATCATCCAGCTTCTAATGGGGTGGCAGAGAATTTTGTACAGACTCTAAAAAGGGTTCTGGATAAAAATCAGAATAGGTCCATTCAACACTGTATTGCAAGTTTTCTGTTGTGTTATAGAGCCACCCCTCATGCCACCACTCAGAAAACCCCAGCTGAGCTTTTCCTGAAACGCCAAGTGTGTACTCATTTTGATTTGCTTAGATAGGATTTAGTGGAACACTTAACTGATCGTCAGCACACCAAGGTCAGGGTACTTTATTTCCAGGTGGAACAACCAGTTTTATGTACGAAGCTACAGGGGAGGAAAGAAGTGGGAAGTAGGGGTGGTGAAAAAAGTACTGGGTCCAGTAACCTATATAGTAGAAGTAAATGGGGAACAAATAAAAAGGCATGTGGAACAATTGTTGCAAACAAACATATGATGTAACGGGCAGGATAAAGAAAAACGCAAGTCTGAAAGTGATAGAAAAATGGGTCCTATGTATTACTGGTCAGATGATGAGTTTAATGAGACAGCCAAAACAGCTCTTGAGTTTAATAAAGATACTGATAGTGTGGAACCTCAGACTGAAGAGAAAGAGAAAATATTAAAAGAAAAAACAAGTTCTCTGGAGATGCGTTCTCAGCCCAGGCAAAATCGTAAGCCACCCGATAGGTTAAATTTATTTTTTTTTAAATCAGGGGAGGAGTGTGGTGTATGTAATGTGTTCTAAAAAGACTACTGTCTCTTTAAGAGTTGTTTGCTGTAAAGTTCAGTTGAAATCTGAAGCAGAAAGGCAGTTAGTAGCGAAATAGAGATGTTTATACATATATATATGGAGTTCTCTAAAAACCTTTGTGGGACTTTGTGTAACTTAATTACTATCACTAAAGCACCTGAAGTTACCTGCTGTTGTGAAGCCTAAATATAATATACTGTAATTCATTTTTTGATGTTCAGTTAAGCATAATATTCCCTCCAAGGGCCGGGACTCCCTGCACTGAGGGCCCACATCTATCAACGTACATGTCGCCTAACGGGTACCCGAATACCAAAGAAAGTTCTCGCCTACCAAAAATACCAGGTATTATTACCATTATCAAATTAGCATCTTTCTGTTCTACCAATCCATTCTAGATCTGAGCCTCAAAATGTTTTGATGTCAAGTAGTGATTGTGTGAGTTGAGTGCTTTGAGGAGGGAAAGACAATCTGCAATATTGGTCTGAGCACCAAAGAGCAGATACTACCTCAGCAGATTAGGTTCAAAATAATAAATAAATAAATAAATATTCCCTGTATTATTTATTCATTATAATGTGATAACTGTAATAAGAAGGAGCGGATATGGAAAGCTGGTTGAACACCAAAACCTCCCCTTGTCTTGAAGTCTGGCAATGTGCAACAGTGGTAAAAAGAAAAAGAGAGAGAATGTTAGGAATCATTCAGTAAGGGATAGAGAATAAAACTGAAAATATCATAATGCCTCTATATAGATCTATGGTACAACCACACCTGGAGTATTTTGTGCATTTCTGGTGTCCCCATCTCAAAAAAGACATAGTAGAACTAGAAAAGGTACAGAGACGGACAACACATCAAGGGTATGGAACAGCTTCCGTATGAGGAGAGGCTTGATAGATTAGGGCTCTTCAGCTTGGAGAAAAGACAACTGAGAGGGGATATGATAGAAGTTTATAAAATCATGAGTGGTGTGGAACACATAAATAGGGAGCAGTTATTTACCCAGAGCACTAGAACAAGGGGACACGCCATGAAATTAACTGGTAGCAGATTTAAAACAATAAGAGAAAGTATTTTTTTCACTCAGAGCACGATTAACTTGTGGAACTTACTGCCAGAGAAAATGGTCATGGCAGGTAGTGTAGCTAGTTTTCAAAAGGGATTCAATAAATTCTCGGCAGATAAGTCCATTAATGGCTCTTAGCTAAGTAGGTTTTGGGAATGTAACCTCTTTATTGTTGGGGGCTGGAACAAAAGGGAATGGATAGTCCATTGGGACCTGTTGGGTACTTCTCCCATGAGACAGAGATTGGCCACTGTCGGAGACAAGATGCTGGGCTTGATGGACCATTGGCCTGACCCAGTATGGCACTACTTATGTTCTTTGCCTTCCCCTGACCCATGGGTGTGGCGTACCTGTTTGGGACATCTGGATCTTTCTTTTTCTAAAATTGTTCTCTGTTATTTCTGGCGTTGGTGTACTCTGGCTGGTCCCAGTCTCTACTTGTAGCTATTGGTGGGTTTTATCTGTGCAGGTAGTTGGGTTTTGACAAGTCCTGCTGTGGTGCAGGGGGATTGACTAGATAACCCTTGAAGTTCCTTTCAGCTCTGCGACTCTGTTGCTATTTCAGCATTTTCATTCATGAGTAACAGACATAAATCCTGTAGCCTTTGTTTATGGTCTAAAATAAGTAATGCACCATGGGAACTTGTTCTCTTTACTTGGTTCTCATTACCCTGGAAAGAGTGTTGATGTAATTTCTGACTTACTTTTACTCTAACCTTTGCATGTGCTAAGCTAAATTTAAACTTCATCCCAGAGGTGGAAAGGTCAAGAAACTCATTTTTTATTTTGTATCTTCCTTGACATTGCTAAAATCCACCGATCTCTCTGCAGCAGTAAAAATCACCCACATGGAAGAGACAGATTGTTAAAATATGAGGTAATATTTGCATGTCAGGTTTGACATATATTCATGTGAAAGGCCATATGCTTCTTATTCCTTTTGCGGTGCATGCTCAGACCCTTATTTTTCATATGATCTTGATGCGAAAGTAGCATACTTTGCCCCTAGGGGAGTTCACTAGTGCACATGTGACATTTGGGGAGACAGAAAGGACAAGATTTTCAAAAAGGGTCATGAGACTTGCTTCGCATTTGGAATAACTTAAGTATGATGAATACAAATTTTCACAGGCAGAATGTCTACCCGTCTTTTTAGAGCAAGAAAGGAGGACTTAAATTGGAAATAAATGTTGTCACACCATGTGTATCTTTTCTTTTCCAGAGTTCGAAGCATATGAGATTTAAATTGCTTAATTGAGGGGGAGAAGGAGGGGAAATCTGTGTCCACATAAAATACAATGATGTGAACAACAAAAACATAGGGTACATCCAGAACTGTGTGACTGAAGGATGCATTTCACTATGAGCAGAGGGATGCAGCAGAAGCCGCATCCTTGATTTTAACTGTTGAGGTCTCTACTGCATCCCTCTGTTTACAATGAAATGCAGTCTACGATCACAGATTGAAAGCACTAGAGCAGGTATGCAAAGCAATGGAGAGGTATAGGAAGACCCTGGGGCAGGCACACAAAGCATGTATAGAAAGACTTGCTAGGGATGTGCAACCGCGGTTTGGAAGTTCGGTGTTCGGACTGAACTCGGTCTGTTCAGATGACCGAACCCGAACCGACCGAACCTGAACTCAATCCGAACTCTGAAACGACCGAAGAGTTCAGCTGCGTTCGGATGAGTTCGGGCTGGAAAAACGTGACTGCCAGGCACAGGCAGGCACAGGGGGTGGGGTTGGGGGGTGTCAGCTGAGGATCAGGCTTCCAGGCACCAGGGGTGGAGAGGCTTGGAGTAGCAGCCAGCCTGCCCAATCACCATCCATTTTATCCTCAGACCACTGGCTTGGCAGTCTGTGATTGGATATGGAGGACGGGGGGTGGGGGGCTAGGCTGCACAGAGACAATGGGGCTTGTGGTAAGGTGGGTGCAGCAAGTAACAAAAGTCATTGCCCTCCCCCCTTCCAACACCCTCTGAGCTAGCCACTGTTCCTGACAGCAGGTATTTTCAGAAGGCTCCCTCTCCCAGCAGTTTTTGTTCCTTCCTATTCCTAATCCATTGCCATCCTCCTCCTATTTCACCCATCCCACACATTTACCTCCTTAGTATCATTTATTTAGATTAGATAGATTTAGGTGTTATTTTTATTTTTAAACCCTCCCTGTTTTCTTTCTCCCTACCCCCTCCTCCCTTTATATATTCCATCCTGATTACCTTCCCCTGTTTTTGTATTTATTTAGAGTAGAATTAGATTGATTTAGGTTTCATTGCAGTTTTGTACCCCTCCCTGTGTTGTTTGGTGTGAGCTGTCTGTGTCCCACCCCCATCCCTGTGTAATAGATAGATAGATAGATAGATAGATAGATGTAGGAGTTAGCTTAGTTATAGAGATAGATAGAGATAGTGTGTAGAGATTCAGTGTTATAGTGTGTTTGTAGGACTAGGCCTTTGTAGTTATTAGCTATTCAATTTAGTTCCATAGGTTTTAGAATAGTTAATAGCAGTTAGATTTAGTGTAGATAGACAGATATAATAGATACAAAATTTGAATAAAAATATTAATAAATAATAAAATCTTTGTGTGCACTCTTGGAGTTGGAAGACATGGAGAAGGGAAGTAGGAGAAACCAGTCTGCTGCCCATAAGGTGGGCAATGGGGCATGTGGCAGAGGTGGTAGGGGCCGTGCCAGAGGAGTAGCAGCATGCAGCAGCAGTCAGAGTCCATCACCATGCCCCAAACTTCGCAGGCCTGATTTTGGGAGACAGGGTTCAGAGGCTCCCAGCAGTGGCACTAGTCTGGGGGTGCCACGCAGGGCATTGGAAGGCCTGCAGTACATGAGGCTGCAGCTGTCTCTGCTGCTGTAGCAGGTGCTTCCTATGTTCCTCCAGGGCTACCAATGTCCCCCATTGTTGAGGCGATCCCCAAAAGTCTAGGGCTGGTGGATCCCACCTGGCTGCTAGAGGAAGGGCCCGATCCCAGGGCAATGGCAGCAGGAAGAGGAGTAGGAGCAGAAGCAGCAGCAGCAGCTATAGGGGGCACAGGGAGAGTGGCAGTAGCATGGTGGGTAGTCAAGTCTCAGGGTCCCAGTACTCCCCTTCATGGGACAGCACCGTGATTGGGGACAGTGAGGCAGAAGAAGACACTAGTCCCACGGAGATGTCTGGAACTGAGGCGATGACTGTCCCTCCCAGAGCTGTGTCGCCACCAAGTTCTGCCCCTTCCAGCAGCACTGGCAGTGGTGTGTCACCCGGTGCAGGCCAGAAGGCAAGAGGGGGCAGAAAATCCTCTGTCTGGGCACATTTCAAGCTGGTGCGGGCAGATGATCGGATGGAGATGCAGTGCACTGTGTGCAATAAGGTGGTGAAGCATGGGCAACTGCCCACCAACCTTGGGACAACTGCCATGGCGAGGCACCTCAAGGCATACCACAGCGCTCTGCTGCTAAGTGCGCAGGCAGGGGCAGTGGATGCCAGCGGGTTTCCAACTGCAGTGGCCATGCCAGCCAGTCATCTGCCTCCTTCAGCGGGCAAGCATCCTGCACCAACAGCTGCCTCTAGCAGCAGGAGCACTAGTTTTCCTGCTAGGGGGGAAGAAAAGCAGCAGGAGCCTCACCAGCAGCGTCAGTCCACCATGGAGGAGCTGGGGTGGGGGCACCTGCCAAGGCCATCGGCAGCTGGAGGGCGGCATGGATTTCAAGTGAAAGCCACGTGCCTGTTTGGCAAAATGATTGCACTCAATGTGCAGCCCTTCTCCATGGTACAGGACATGGGCTTTAGGCGACTGATTGAGTTCCTGGCCCCCCCAGTTTAAGCTGCCATAGTGCACCACCTTGAATTGTCAGGTGGTGCCAGCCCTGTACAGGGCTTTGAAGGAGCGGGTGTCAGAGCAGCTGGCAGGGGCTGGGGGTGCCATCATACACTTCACCACTGACCTGTGGTCAAGCAGAAATGTGCAGCACGCATACCTGGTGGTGACGGCGCACTGGTGGCAGGACCCGGAGGCAGCTTTTGGCAGTAGCAGGAGGGGTCCCGAAGCAGGGTATAGGTCATCCCTGCTTCAGGCACAAGTAATGGATGGCCGCCACACTGCTAGGAACATCGAGGCAGCTCTGACCACCATGGTGAGGGAGGGGGTCACGCCAGGCGTGCCCTTCACCAAGGGGTGTGTGGTGACGGACAACGCGGCCAATATACTGAAGGCAGTCCTTGTCGGGGGCTTCACGAGCATCCATTGTGCTGCACACACCCTCCATCTTGTGGTCAGGGATGCTCTGGGCTTGGGAGAGAAGGGGATTGGGGAAGGTGCCCTTAGCTCTCTGATCGAGCAGGGGAGGAAGCTGGCGGGGTTCTTTAACTGGAGCATGAAGGGCAGCAACCTCCTCTGGGCCAAGCAGACCGAGCAAGACTCCCCTGTGCACCAGCTGGTCCAGAATGTGTCCACCAGGTGGAATTCCACCTTCCTGATGCTCGAGCGGCTTCTTGAGCAGAAAGCTGCCTTGCATCAGGTTCAACTGTTGATGGACAGCGGGGCACCTCCAGGGTATGATGGGGAGGAATGGGAGACACTGGATCACACTGTCTTTGTTCTCAGACTGTGCCTGGCCATGACGGAGACCGTCAGCTCCTCCACAGCCACCATCAGGCAGGCAGGCCATCAGAGCCAGATCATTCCACCCTTACTCAGTTTGAGAAAAGGTGACCTGCAAGTGTGAATTATGTTTAATGTTCTTTATAAAAGGCATCCTGGTGTTGGCTGGAGGAGATTCTCCAGGGGAAGGAAGCTGGCCGATGAGGTGGTTGGCCTGGCACAGCAGTTGAAGGCAGGGCTGAAGGCACGGTTTGAATATCTCCTGCGGCGGGAGGAATATGTATTGGCAACCATGCTGGACCCCAGCGCAAAGGGCAGCGTGGGATGCCAGAAAGTACTCTATGGGCACTGGAAGGGTGAGCTGGTGGATAGGGTCCAGCAGGCTGAGCAGGCTATGCAGCAGGATGTCTGTGGGAATGGTGGGAGTGGGAGAAGCCACCCCTTTCAGCTGGCAGAGTATATCCCTGCCCCCAGCCCTAGCAGTAGCAGCACCAGCAGCAGGATGAGCAGCAGCAGCAGCCCTATTACCAGCAGCAACAGCTCCTATGTTCAGGCCACTCTGGGGAGCATGGGGTCCTCCACAGCAGGGCAAGCAGCGTGACTGAGGGCAGTGGTGGAGGTGGTGCCCAGGCAGAGCTACCAGAGGAAGTAAGATGGTGTCTCAGCAGCCGTGGAGATCTACCTCGAGGAGGAGCCATGCATTTATCCCAACAGCGATCCCTTGGCCTACTAGGCCGGCAAGGTCAACATGTGGCCGGCCCTGTCAAAAGTGACCAAGCGTATATTGTCCTGACCATCAACCAGTGTCCCCAGTGAGTGGGTGTTCTCCATGGTGGGGGACATTTGCTCCCTGCACTGTCTGAGACCGGGGGCCAAGTTGGTGGAGCAGTTGTTCTTCAGCAAAGTGAACCTTCGGCTTCTGGGATTCCCCGAGCTGCCCCTGTACAAGGATTGATGGTCCAGTGGCACATGCCATTCCATGCCAGGGGCAGACTTGGGATGGGGCTCCTCCTCAATCTGGGCCACTGCTGCTGTGCTGAGGTGTTGTCCCTCCCTCCCAATGCCTGGCGCCTGCCCTGCCCGCCCCCCCTCTCATACTAGATGGCCTCAGTCACCTTATCTGACTGACCTCATGACACAGGGTGGCATTGGGAAACTAAGTCTGCCAACTGGCCTCTAGCTAGATGTTCTTGGCCCGCCTATCTGACTGACTCTCTCTCTCTCTCGCTGCATAGTCTTTTCCAGCCTATCTGAGTGCCCTGTGAAGGTCCCAGCCTGCCTTCCCTACTGCCTCTGTCATGCCATGCTGCCTGTCTGTCTGCCCAGGTTGCCAAGGTCAAAGCCTGCCTCAGCCCACCTGCCTGCCTCTCATGCCACACTGCCTGTCTGCCTGCCCAGGTTGCCTAGCTCAAATCCTGCCTCAGTCCACCTGCCTGCCACTCTAGCCCTAGAACCCACCTTCGGGGTTATGGGGACGTCATTCTGCTCAAAGAGAGCTGTCATTCAACAGCGTCAAGAAACAGCCACTCCAGCCCCGGAACCCAACATCAGGGTTCTGGGGCCTACGTTGCCATCAGGGAGGGCTGTCCAATATCCAGAAGCTGCCACTCCAGCCCTAGGACCCACCCTTCGGGTTATGGGGACATCATTCCACTCAAAGAGAGCCGTCATTCAACAGCATCAAGAAACAGCCACTCCAGCCCCGGGACCCAACCTCAGGGTTCTGGGGCATACGTTACCAGCAGGGAGGACTGTGTCCAATATCTAGAAGCTGCCACTCTACACCCAGGACCCACCCTCAGGGTTCTTGGGCCTGTTATTCTGCTCACGGGGACTTGCCATTGCACTGTCTAAAGAATCAGCCACTCCAGCTCCAGGACCCACCATCAGGGTTCTGGGGCCTTTGTTACCAGCAGGGAGTGCTGTGTCCAATATCTAGAAGCTGGCTTCCACTCTAGTCCCAGGCCAGGACCCACCCTCAGGGTTCTTGGGCGTGTCATTCCACGGCATCAAGAAACAGCCACTCCAGCCCCAGAACCCACCGTCAGGATTCTGGGGCCTACGTTACTGGCAGGGAGGGCTGTCCAATATCTAGAAGCTGCCACCCTACCCCCAGGACCCACCCTCAAGGTTCTAATCTGGTACCAGTCATTTAACAGCATCAAGAAACAGCAGCCACTCCAGCCCCAGGACCCACCGTCAGGGTTCTGGGGCCTTTGTTACCAGCAGGGAGGACCATGTCCAATATCTAGAAGCTGCTGTCACTCTAGCCCCAGGCCAGGACCCACCCTCAGGGTTCTTGTGCCCTGTCATTCTGCTCACGGGGCGCTGTCATTCCACCTTTTCTTTACAAGTTAGCAATCTGCTGTCCATGGTGAAAGAGAGGGAGAGAGAGAGAGAGAAATAGAGAGAGAGAAAGTCTCCCCACTGCTAGAAGTAGAGACAGACACGATCCCACCCATGCTGTCACCTGCACTATATGGCCAGAGAGAGAGGGAGAGGGAGAGAGAGAGAGAGAGAGGCTCCCCGTTAGAATGAGAGAGATGGGGGTGGAGGGGAAGAGGTGTATCAGCTCAAGCTGCTTTCCACCTGCAAGAACCAGCGAGAGCTCTCATCTGTGCCCACATCCACCAGAAAACCTACCAGAATGAGATGGAAATAATAATACACAACATATTATATGTGCCTGCCTGTGTGCGTTACTGTAACTGCTACCACCTATTGCATGATTGAATGAAGTGTGCCCAACCAAGAACTAATTCTAGGGACATCATTCAACTCTCATAGGATGTAATTCCACTGTACCTGAAGCAGTCATGCCCATTCCAGGAACCATCAACGAGATTCTGGGACCATCATTACAGTCACAGGGGTCTGTCATTCCATTCCACTGCATCCAGAAGCAGTCACTCCAGTTCTAAGATCCATCATCTATCTGAGTGCTGCTGCTGCTCGTGCCTGACTGGCCAGTGGCCACTGGTGCCCACACACCAGCCTGACCCCTCCCTCCCCATCAGCCTACTTCTCCGCACCCACCCGTGGATGCCCGCTGAAGCTGCTGAAAGAGCCCCTCTGACCACCAGCACCCGCTGCCTGCTGCCCGCTGCCAAAAAGCCTGTCTCTGGCACACCCATACAGACACAAGCCCTGTCCCTCCGGGGGGGGGGGCTGTCTGCAAGTTAAGACCCCGCTGCTGGCACATCTTGGAGCTAATACGCTACTACACATGCTGCTGCTGTCAGGTAGGAATTTGACAAGCTGTATATACAATGGCCCTTTTTATACAGACACTCTAACACCCATAAGATGGGTGTTACATTTTATTATACATGTTGCAGGGCACCACTGCAGCCAATCACCATGGGCTGAGTGCACACATGATGCCGCCAACCAGTTCCTCTGGGTGAAGATGGGTGTTGGCCGGTGGGTGGGGAGCATTTCCCTGGGTGGAGATGGGTGGGGGCATCTGTGTAAACGCCACTTTCAGTGAGTGTTGGTGAGTGTTTACTCCCGGCCAACACCCATCTCCACCCACACCCACCCACGGAGCAACCAGCAGTGGGCAGGGTAAAAACTGAAATCAGACAAGTGAACAACTGACACGAAAAGACAGAAGAAAACAAAATGAACGCTGTGAAAAGCTGAGAACGGGCAATTGAACAAAGATAGGTCGAACACCGTTCGATAACCACTTTGTTTTGGTTCCGATTAAATAGATTCAACAGGTTTGCTCGTTTCAGCAGGTACTCACTTTCATTCTAGTCATGATGCTCCAAAGGGAGCATAGAGCCTCACCAGAAAGGAGTCAGAGTTTTAGTACTTATGCCTTGCTCCCTTCCGGCACAGTTCAATCCCTTCAGGTTAAAGCCCAGGAGAAGGTGGCAGACCTAGCTCTGACTCCCTTCCCTCATGGAACGATACATCTTCCAATGTCCCTACAGCATTTTGTAAGAGAGGGGGAGTAGGAAACTGTGAGTGCCACATGGAGGGCCCACAATATAAGCTGTGTAGACTCAGTCGGGAAAAATCTTGTCTCTGAATCCTAAGAGGAAATACAAGAGAAAAGAAGACCACTAATCTAGCCACAAAGTTAAATAAGCAGAGGAAAAATAACACGCCAAGGAATTTCAGAAGGCATAGCCTGAAATCATCATGCTGCACAGCAGTGCACCAACCTCATAAGCTGTTTTCACCCGGTGCTGCTGGGTGGGGGGATGGGTGCGCACTGGCAATGGGTGGATGCGTACTCCGTCCCATGGGCACACACCTATCTCCACCCACCTCCACCCAAAGAGCCTCCTCTGTTTTGCTGGATGGCTCCATAGGTGGGGGATGGGTGGGTATGGGTAGAGGTGGGCGGGCACCAGGAGTGTGCACACACGCACCCCCACCCACCACCTGTGGTGTTTCCATGGGCACAAACCCCCACCGCACACTTGCCTACACACCCAGCGGGGGTTAGAAGCATCCGTGTAAAAAATGCCCTTTTCACACAGACACGCTAACACTGACAAAATGAGTGTTACATGGGTGCCCTACAACATGTATAATAAAATGTAACACTCATTACATTTTAGAGTTAGAGTGTCTGTGTGAAAAGGGTCATAGGGACTGCAAACAATATAGTGACATAACAAACAATTATGAGTCTAGCTACCTCAAGAAGATGGAAGATCATTTCAGTTGCAGGACTTTTGGCCCCCCCTCTCTGTCAGAATTTGGCTACTGGCCTGCTTCCATTTTTCTTTAAACAGCTTATTCATTTACTCCTGCGTAAGCCCCTTGACTTCAGTGGGAGTGTTTTGGAGTAAAATGGACTGAGAATTGCAGACTGTATTTCATCCGATCCACTGATTCTGAGGAACGAAGTGAACAGTCAGCTGTATTCAAACAATTTTTCAAAATATTTGAATTAAATTCAAGGGACTTGGCATTGCGGTAAAAATGTTCTTCTGCACTAGGAATGCTAAAGGATTAATGATCACTGCCGCTAAGAAAATGCTGACTGTTAGCCTTTATCTTACATAGTTTTAAGGCTGGAACATGGGAACAGGGCCAGCCTTACCACAGGGAAACCACCCCAGGCCCCAATACCGTCTTTGGGCCCCTCTGCAGTGGGCCCTGTTTTCACTACAGCAAGGCCCCCACTCCCTTGCAGTGAGGCTCAACATGACCACCTCTAGGACGCCACAAATGGTGCCCCTGAGGTAGCTGGGCCAAAGGGCGTGGGTGGGGCCCCCAGGGGCCCCATTTTTTCTTTACCCTGGACCTCTACAAATTACAGCAACTGGGAAAATGCATGTTGCAGGGCTGCATAGGGCATCCTGAATGATGGGTGAGTGGTGGGTGGGGAGGTTCTTGTCTAAAAACACAGTTTGACTCCCTTGAAGACAATTCTTAATGTTGCTAGTATCATTATTACATCCAGCCTCTCGGAGCTTTGCACAAGCAGCTGGAATACCATCAAGCTGAAATTATCCTACAGTAGATAGCAAAACCAAAGGAAATAGCAATCCTGCTTATGCATTGCCAGGCCCATACCTCCCATGCAGTGCAGGCTCGCCAACGTTTACAATCATGGTTTGTTTTTTAAACAACCCAACTGCTGAAATAATGAATATTTCATGTTTATATATATACTTTATATATAAAACAAAACTTCAGCCCTCCTGATTGTGCAGAAAAGACTGAAAGTGTGGCTGCAGAGCACCACAAAGTCATGAGAAACCAAAAAGCAAAGAAAAAGGAATTTGTGCTTTCAGTCCTATGTTTTTAAACCCATTTGTTTGTTTGTTTTTAAGTTTGAGACATGCGCTTCTCCCAAGCCACCGTGATTGGCCACTGTTGGAGACAGGATGCTGGGCTAGATGGACCCCTCCTGGCCACAGGGCAGCCTGGGGAGGTGAACAACAATAATCAATAAAACAATACATTTTTTAAAACAAAAAAAACAATTAAAAAATACAATATGCAGGGGAAAAGAAACCACACCACCCCTCCCACCCCTGCCTGACGGAACAGCCAGGTCTTACATACACGCCGAAATAGCAGGAGAGTGGGAGCCAACCGAGCCTCCTCCGGGAGCGAATTCCACAGCACAGGGGCGGCTTCTGAAAAAGATCTAACATTGGTGGCCACCCGTCTTGCCCAGGGAACCTCCAAAAAGGCTCCCATGGACGATCTCAAGGGTCATACGGGCACATGGGGAGTGAGGCGGTCCTGCGGATAAGCAGGACCCAGGCCATGAAGGGCTTTAAAGGTTAAAACCAGCACCTTGAACCTGGCCTGGTGCTTTATAGGCAACCAGTGCAGAGTCCAGAGTACTAGTGTCATGTGCTCCCTGTGACCCACTCCCGTAAGCAGACAGGCCGCGGCATTCTGCACCAGCTGCAGCCTCCAGACCAGCTTCTTGGGCAGCCCCATGTAGAGCGTGGCGCAGTAATCCAGCCTCAATGTGATCAAGGCATGGCTGTGCGAACAGATCGCGGTTCGGGTTCGGTCATTCCATTCGGTTCGGTCCGGTTCGGTCCGGGCGTGTTCGGTTCAGTTCGGGCATTCAGGAAAAGGTATCGTGAGATCCCATGATCATGCCAGAAACCAGAAATTCAAGTGCGTGTGGAGCTGTGTGGTGAGAGAGTGTGTGTTTGGTTGGCTGACTGTTCGGTTCGTGTGTTTTGGCTGTTTGTGTTTGGTTTGATTGTGTTGTTTTGGTTGGTTGGTGAATGATGGTGTGGTGGGTGACTGTGTGTTTTGGTTTTGGCTGCTTGTTAAAAAAATAAAATAAATAAAAAATGGAGAAGGTGATCACCATTAAACGCCAGGCCTGGGGGAAGGCCAAGGTGGCAGAGCCGGTAGTGGAGGAAGAGGTTCCTCTTGCCGCTGCTGCTGGACCTTCGGTGGTGGAGGAGGAGCCAGAGCTGGCGGACACAGGAGGTGCTGCTGCCACTGATGCCAGGTTTGTAAACTTTTTTTTACTTTGAGGACAAGAAACTTAAAGGTCTATCTGTTAGAGCGAGCTCATTGACATGCGGGTGGGTGCGTGGGTGGTGGGCATCAGTCAGGTACAAACAGTGGGCATCAGCGGGTAGCAGCGGATGTCTACCACAGAGAGAGAGGGTACTGTAGTGTGGGGGGCTCTTCCAGCAGTCAGGCCTGAGTATGAGTAGCACCTCCACCCAAACACATGCCTGCCAGCCATCCCTAGCAAGGGTCTCCTCTCCACTCTCAAGTTGCCATCCCTACCTAGCAGTAGCACCTTCAAATAAGGGCAGGATTTACATGTGCCAGCCAGGGTCTTTTCAAGTTGCCATCCCTAGTGCCCCAGGGAGGGCAGGATTTGCACGTGTCAGCCAGGGTCTCTCCATTGCTATACCTCCCTAGCAGCACCCAAAGGAAGTAGGGATTTGTACGTCCCAGCAAGGGTCTTTCAAGTTGCCATCCCTAGTGCCCCAAAGAGGGTAGGATTTACACGTACCAGCCAGGGTCTCTCCATTTGCCATCCCTAACATCCCCTAGAACCCCAAGGAGGGAGGGCAGGATTTGCACATGCCAGCCAGGATCACCATCTCCCGTTGCCATCCCTAGCACCCCAAGGAGAGAGGACTAGCGGCATCATCATAAATGTTAGGCATGGGCGAACAGATCGCGGTTCGTGTTCGGCCGTTCGGTTCGGCCGCGATCGGTTCGTGTGTTCGCGTTCGGCCGTTCGGTTCGGC
>QEPC01001035.1:2697017-2740343 GCA_003113815.1 Sphenodon punctatus | reverse complement strand
GGGAATCCCAGAAGTGGAAGGTTCACCTTCAAGAAGAGCAACTGCTCCACCAACTTAGTCCCCAGTCTCAGGCAGTGCGGGGAGGAAATGTCCCCTGCCACAGAGAATACCCGCTTGCTGGGGACACTGGTTGGTGGACAGGACAGGATACCCGTGGCCACTTTCGACAGGGGTCACATGTTGGCCTTGCCAGCCCAGTAGGCCAAAGAATCACTGCTGGGATCAATGCATAGCTCCTCCTCCAGGTAGGTCTCCACTGCTGCTGAGGTGCCATCATACTCCCTCTCGTAGCTCTGCCTGGGCACTACCTCCACCACTGCCCTCAGCCATGCTGCTTGCCCTTTTGTGCTGGGTCCCATGCTCCCCAGAATGGCCTGCACACAGAAGGAGCTCCTGGCATGTGGGTCCTGCTGCTGCTGCTGATCCTGTTGCTGGTGCTGCTGCTACCACTAGGGCTGAGGGCAGGGATAGACCCAGATGGCTGGAAGGGTCCTATTCCCACCATTCACAGGGGCATCACAGTCCGCTCTGCCTGCTGGACCTTCTGCAGCAGCGCAACCTTCCGGAGGCCATAGACCGCTGTCTTACATGCCATGCTGCCCTTGATCCCTGGCTCCAGCATGGTTGCCAGCACATATTCCTCCCGGCGCAGGAGCTCATCAAAGCACGCACTCATCCCCGCCTTCAGCTTCCGTGCCAGGTCAAGCATCTCATCAGACATCTTCCTGCCTGCAGGGCCACAATCCCAATCTCCTGAGAATCAAGTCCAGGTTCCTCTGGAGACTATAGACCAGCAGGGTCACCTGGCTGAGGGTGGTGGTGGAGCTGCTCACGGTCTCTGTCACGTCCAGGAATGGTCTCAGGACAAAGACCGTGTGAGAGAAAATCTCCCATTCCTCCTTGTTGTACCCTGGAGGTGCCTTGATGTCTGTTTAGACTTCCACCTGATGCAGGGCAGCTTTCTGCTCAAGTAGCCGCTCGAGCATCAGGAAGGTGGAATTCCACCTGGTGGAGACATTTTAGACTATCTGGTGCACCGGGGACCCTTGCTCGGCCTGCTTCTCCCAGAGGAGCTCGTTGCCCTTCACGCTGCAGTTGAAGAACCCTGCCAGCTTCCTCCCCCGGTCGACCAGAGAGTTAAGGGTGCCTGGCCCAATCTCCTTATCCCCCAAGCCCAGAGCATCCTTGACCACAAGATGGAGGGTGTGTGCAGTGCAAGGGATGCTTGTGAAGCCCCCGTCATGGACTGCCTTGAGTATATTGGCCGTGTTGTCC
Organism: Sphenodon punctatus; assembly: GCA_003113815.1. Classification (NCBI taxonomy): domain Eukaryota; kingdom Metazoa; phylum Chordata; class Lepidosauria; order Sphenodontia; family Sphenodontidae; genus Sphenodon; species Sphenodon punctatus. Next base: position 2,739,068 of record QEPC01001035.1, on the reverse strand, counting down.
ATGACCACACACTCCTTGGTGAAGATTGTGCCTGGCATGACCCACTCCCTCACCATGGTGGTCAGGGCTGCCTCGAGGTTCCTTGAGGTGTGGGAGCTGTCCATTACTTGTGTCTGAAGCAGGGCCCACCTATACCCTGCTTCAGGACCCCTCCTGCCACTGCCAAGCGCTGCCTCTGGGTCTTGCCACTAGTGTTCAGTCACTGCCAGGTAGGCATGCTGGGCATTCCTGGAGGACCACAGGCTGATGGTGAAGTGGACAGTGGCCCCCCCAGCCCCTGCCAGTTGCTCCCACACCCGTTCCTTCAAAGCCCTGTACAGCTGTGGCACCACAGTCCGACTCAGGGTGGAGCGGGAAGGCAGCTTAAACTCCGGGGCCAGGAATCCAATCAGCCACTGGAAGCCCTTGTCCTCTACAATTGAGAAGGGCTGCCCATCCAGTGCAATCATCTCGGCCAACAGACGCTTGGCTTTCTCCTGAAAGAAGCCACGCTACCCTCCAGCACCAGATGGCCTTGGCAGCTGCCCCCAACCCAGCTCCTCCACAGTGGACTGACATTGCTGGCGAGGCTCCTGCTGCTGTTCTGCCCCCGTACTGCTCCTGTTGCTAGAGGCAGCAGCAGTTCATGTGGGACGCTTGCCCGCTGAAGGAGTCGGGCGACTGGCCGCTGCTGCAGTCAGGAACCCACTGGCATCCACTTCCCGTGCCTTTCCGCTTAGCATCAGAGCACTGTGGCATGACTTGAAGTGCCTTGCCATTGACGTTGTCCCAAGGTTTGCGAGCACCTGCCCACGCTTCACCAGCTTATTGCACAAAGTGCACTGCACCTCTCTGGGATCATCTGCCCGCACCCACTTAAAATGTTCCCAAACTGAAGATTTCCCCCCCCCTCCTGCTTTCTGGCCCACCCCAGGTGATGCACTGCTGCACTGGCAACACAGCTCTGGGAGGAGACTCAGCCATTGCCTCAGCTACAGACATCTCCTCTAGTGTCTGCCTCTGACTCACTGTCTGCGATTACGGTGATGTCCCGTGAAGGGGAGTACTGGGACCCTGAGGCTAGACTGCCCGTGCCCGCCATGCTGCTGGCAGTCTCCCTGTGCCTCCCTCTATAGCTGCTGCTGCTGCTGCTGCTGCTGCTGCTACTCCTCTCCCTACTGCCATTGCCTGGGGATCGGACCCTGCCTCTAGTAGCCAGGGTGGGATCCACCAGCTCTGGACTGCTGGGGATCGCCTCGACAGTGGGGGACATTGGTGGCCCTGGAGGAACATCAGAAGCAGCAGCACAAGCACCTGCTCCAGCAGCAGCAGCAACAGCGACAGACACAGCCTGAAGTCCTGCAGGCCTTCCAGTGCCCTGTGTGACAGTGGAGGAGGGCACTGCCAGGGGGTGACGCTGAGCCACTGAAGTCTGTTGCCCTAAAGCAGGCTTGCTGAGTTTGGGGTGTGGTGATGTACTTGGGCTACTACTGCTGCCTGCTGCCGCTTCCCTGACACGGCCCCTTCTGCCTGTGGCACGTGACCCATTGCCTCCCCTACAGGCAACAGACCGGCCTCTCCTTTCCTTCTCCATTTCTCCCCCCAAAACAATGTTTTTATATATATTTTTAATTTTTTAATTTAAATTTTTATCTAATATTATATCTATCTATCTACACTAAATCTAACTGCTATAACTATTCTAAATGCTATCAACTAAATGGATTATCTAATAAGTACAAAGGCCTACTCCTACAAACACTAAATCTCTAAACACTATCTATCTATCTATCTATCTATCTGGGAACTCAAAGAACACAGAGAGGGGTACAAAACTGAAATGAAACTTAATTCAATCTAATGCTACTCAAAATGAATGAAAAACGGGAGAAGGGAATCAGGGATGTAATATATATAGAGGGAGAGGGAAAGGATTCAATGGAGGGGAGAGGGAGGAAGGAAGATTGAACACAAAGAACACAAGGAGGAGTAAAAACAAAAAATAACACCTAAATCTATCTAATCTAAGCTAAATAAATAACAATATGGCGGTAGATGGGTTGGATGGGTGAAACAGGAGGAGGATTGCAATGGACTGAAGAGAACAAAACTGCTGGGAGAGGGAGCTTTCTGAAACGACTGCTGTTCAGGAACAGTGACTAGCTCAGAAGGCGTTGTCAGGGGGGAGGGCAATGAGTTTTGTTACTTGCTGCGCCCGCCTCATCGCAAGCCCCATTGGCTCCATGTAACCTAGCCCGTGGCCAATTGCAGACTGCAAAGCCAGTGGTCTCAGGAGAAAAGGGATGGTGATTGGGCAGGCTGGCTGCTACTCCAAGCCTCTCCACCCCTGGTGCCTGGAAGTCTGCTCCTCAGCTGACTCCACCTCCCTGTCACGTTGTGCCTTCCCAGTGACACGTTTTTGCCACCCGAACTCATCCAGACGCGATCCGAACTGACTGAACTGTTCGGTTTTTTTGGAGTTCGGAATCAAGGTCGATTCGGTAGGTTTGGGTTCAGTTTGGTCGTCCGAACAGGCCGAGTTCGAGCCGAACTCCCAACTTCCGAACTGCATTCGCCCATCCCTAACTTTTGATTCTGAAAGCACTGTGCTGGAACAAGACCCATTGAAATTAATGGGTTTTGCACCACTGCAGTGCTTTGTGGACTGGTGGAGCACATCAGCCAAGGAAGTCAAGCTTGCTTCACCCCCACCCAAGCCGAGGACAGAAAGGGGTATTGTTGCTTTGCCGAAGAGGCTTCTTCCTATTCTGATCACTGTGGCCACCTACTGATAGTGTTTGGACAGGTCTGCAGGGCCCTGCCTCTGTGCCAGACTCACCACCTGTTCTGGTAGACCCTGCCTGCCCACCCTCCCTCATCCAGGATGACCACCACTCCGTGCCCCAGTGGCTCCTGCAGCTGCTCTAGGTTGATAAATGTAAAATGGATGGTATTTTGCCAACTCTTTTCTATTTCCTGCCTTTGGTGGCTGCCTACCTTGCCTTAATGTTAGAGAAGACTCTGAGTTTCAACCGTTTTGCAGGCTGTCTCTTCTGACTAGAATGTACAGTATCCAGGGCTGGCCTTAGAATTTGTGGGTCCCCAGCTAAAGATAAAATGCAGGGCCCCTGTTGGCCGCTCCCCTTTGGGGGAACTGTTCACAGGGGCCTAAAGGTGATCATGTTTGAAGCCTCATTTGGAAGCAGTGGGGTCTCCACGCCCTGCCCTGGTGAAAATAGGAGAAACTGTAGTGGCCCCTGGAAAATATGATCTGAGCATATTTGAAAATCAAGGTCTGGCTGTGGGTGTTGAACTCTTCTGAAAATCTTTACCACACATTTGCAACAACATGACTTAGCTGCTTTAGTGCTACCAAACTCTTAAACCATCACCTCCACTTTTGAGAATCCGATCTTATGAAATCTCACCCTGGCCCTTCAAATCAATTTTCAGGAGTAATTTTTTTCCAAAATTGAACAGCCAGTGAAATGACCTTCTAGTTTACTCATGGCAACATGGCCTTTCACTGCTTTGTTATTTTCCCTTCTCTTACCCTCCACATGGTTCATTGATATCCCTTGTGATGTCATATGAATTAACAGTAAAGACACAAACCACTGAGACCACTTTCACACTTTCCCCCGTGAATATTTTGGCTGCACAAGCCAGAATGCACAAGTCAGAATATGCACAGGATTCAGCTGGTCTGAAAGACACCCTCCCTCCCCCCGCGCTTTCCTGCTTTGTATCTCTGCGTGTGTTTGTCAGCAAAGCTGCGTGCAGGGGCTTTCATACCAGTCGAACCCCATGCATATTCTGGCTTGCATATTCACTCCAGGAGCCAAAATATGCGTGGGGGAAGGTGTGAAAGTGGTCTCACTCTGGCGTAAGGGCTCAGGGCTTCAATGGGGCTTGTCCAGAGTAAGTGGTTTGTGGATCAGAGCCTAAGCCCTTTCCTGCAGAAGTGGAATATTTAGGCAACTAACTACCCACTTTTGTGCAAAATTTGTGGTGGCAATTTTAGAGACTGAGTTAAAGTTTCTCTGAATATTTGAGCCATTCATACTATGTTAGTCTGTTTGAAGAACAAAAACCAAGATATCATTACGCTGTCTTCCCTACACATAAAATGCAGTTTTACGAAGCTCCAAAATCTTTAATTATTTGTAATTACTCAAGCCAAAAGCTATATTATTGATGACATAACCTCAGTGCAGACAGTGGTTTGATCAATCCCAGCTGGAACAGCTATACTGACAAATCAGACATGATGCTTCCATAAAGATGATAATCAACTGCCGATTAGGGGCATGCACCAGGCTCCCATGTCATTTTCATTTTTGGTTTTCATTTTCGTTATTAAAAAATGTCATTTTCGTTATCGTTATTAACGACAATGTCATTGTCATTATTGTTGTCATTATTGGTATTGGTATAGTTTCAAACGAAGATTTTATTTTTGGTATCAGTATCGGAATCAATTCCCATGCGATTCCCATGCGCAAATATTTATACAATATGCCTATCCTATAATCCTAATATATAGAATAAAACAGACTAGCCTAAATACCTGTATAATATCTAATCTCTCTACACAACTATTATCTATCTAAATCTAAGGGAGATGGGAAGGGAAAAGGAAAACTATCTATTATCTAACCAATTTTCTATGTAACTATTCTAATCTAATCTATGTCTATAATATATATCTCTATCTAATTTATACTACCTATCTATATATAATGTACATGGGGGAGAAGGGCAGGGGAAAGGAGAAGGTGAAATGTAGGATATGAGGAAGGGTATTGGTAATACAAAGAGGGCAAGGGAGGGGGGTTTTGTGTGCAAACACCACAGTTCTGTAAACGCAATCTGACAAGCAGAGCTCTCACAGAACGGAGAGAAAAAGCCTGGCCCTCCCATTATAAAGGTTTGCAGTGCCCTCCCCCAGAGCGCCCCTGATTGGTTGTGGGAGGCAGCAGGCATTGAGCAATCACAGAGTGCCATGAGAAAGCTGAGGCCTGCTTGTGCTGCTCATTGGCCAGCCATATATATCCATCAGATACTGCTGAGCTGCTTGCCGTTCCCAACAAAGGCACAGTTCAAGAGTTCAACCTTGTTTAGGGCTCTGAGATGTCTGATCCCTCCTCCCTGCTCCACATTTTCCCTCCAAAACCCAACTGCCACAGCATTAATCATGACAACGATAATGACATTGTCATTTTTTTTATTGTTATCGTCATCCTTGGTTGTCTTTTCATTATTGCAATAACGAAAAAGAAAATGACAATTTTTGTTATCATTATTGTAATAACAAAAACGACATGCACACCCCTAAGTCAGTGCTGATTGACTGTTGTCTGCCCATGCATTTAATATATTATATTCACCTACATACCCTAATATGAAGTCCAATGGCAGACAATTAAAGCCTTTCCACTGGGATTCAGTAATCGCCGGATCTGGCCTACAGTACATTTCACCACAAAATCAATCCAAAGCATCTCTGTATGTCTTATCACATAACATTGCTGTAATGAAGCTATCTCTGGGATTAGAGAGTAGTAGCAAGGTGTCCAAAAAATGCACGGAGTGCACACAAGTGCAAACTGCATGAATGCAGGGGACCCTAATATGTCAGAACGTGAAGGGGCCCCCAATATATGGGGTCTATGAATATACTTGAAACATACATAAATCACTTAAAAAATACAGACTGACCTATAATAATACATTTTATTTGGATAGCACCTCCCACCACCCCTACTGAATGGTGTTCAGAGCACTTCACAACATTAGCAAAAAAATACAGTAAAACACCATAACAACTTAAAATCCATATAAAATCATTTAAAACAATTAAATAGAGAAAGGGGAAAGAAAAAATATATTAAAATGGGAACCATTTAATCTTCTAAAAGCACCTGGAGAATAGAAAAGTTTTCAGGTATTTTTTGAAGGTGAGGAAGGAAGAACTGAGGATGAAATCAGATATATGGATGGCACAGCAGCTCCCCAGCCTGGCCTGGGAAACAACAGTCACCCCTCCCTGGGCTGGGGAGGGGCACTGAACTAACATGCCCATGGGTGTCTTTAGATAACGTCAACGGGTGTCTGAATGTGTGCTTTGACCTTGATGTGAACACTAGGGATAGGCGAATGTGGTTCGGAAGTTTGGAGTTTGGACCGAACTCAAATAGTTCAGTTGACCAAACTGAACGTGTGAACCGAACTCGAATTTGAACATTGGTTCGGATGTGTTCGGTGAGTTCGGAATTGAATTTCCATTGGTTTCAATGGAAAACACATTATCGGCTGTAACTTTTTTTTTTTTATAATATTGGCTGAAATTTGGGGTGCCTATATCTCCAATAGAAAGAATTATGTATACCAAATTTAGAAATGATTGGATAAAGGAATCCGATTTTAGAAGCAGTTTAATTATTGTATTTTGCAATATTCTACATATACATTCTTAGCTGTACCTTCTTTGCCTCACATCTAATGTAGGTGAAATTTGTCCAGTTTATACCCCTTCTCATATTTACTATCTTTACAAAATTTCAGAAGGTTTGGAAAAAGGGTCTAGGTGGTATAAGCAATTAACATATAAATGTATGTCTGACTATAACAACTTTGTATTCCAACCAGTGTACATGAAATTTGGCAGGAATATATATTACACTGTCATAATCATCTCTTCCAAATATCAGAAGGATTTTATAAAGGGTACAAATTTTATATGCCTGTACAACGTATGTAGAGAAGGGGCCTATGCCTGGGATTCTCTTATGTCACTGTGGTATAAGATCGGTTTGTGATGCAAATTGGCCAACAGAATTGTCAACCAAATATCCTCATTTTGTGCTGGGACCATCCCATCATATCTCCCCTATTTGTTTCTGGGAAGTCAGAAGCATCTGTTTAGGAAAGAGTCAATAGAAATTCTCTTATGTCCTCTGTCTCAGTGCTGCAGGATGTGATTGTGATGATAATTGGCCAGCCTGGATGTGTTTAAACTAGGTCTCCTGACTGCTGGGATGCTATCTCAGAAGTCCCAGTTATGTTGCTTATGCCCGCCTCAGGGCCACCTCGAAGCCACTACCAATTGGTCCTGTAAAGCTAGAAGCTTGCAGTAATGTGTTTGGCCATTGAATGTGTCTGTAGGTCTTTGCGGTTCCTCCACATCCTTCCTCCTACCATGTCTCTCCCCCTGCCATGCAGGGTGCCTGCCTCTGACTGGCACTGAATATGCTGATATTCATCTGAATAATGATCTTCACAGGGACAACATCAATTGCTTATATAATTGGGTGCCTTTATCAAAATCTCCTGTACATTTGCTGAAATGGCAGGAAATATATTTGATACATTCTTGCCAAATATCCTGTAAACAGAATGGAATATCAAGATGTTACAGGTGGAGATGTATTTTCAGGTTAATGTCTTATACCCTTGGGACCCTTTATCCACCCTTTCTGAAAATTGGCAGAAATATTAAACCTATGGAGGGACATAATATGCATAAGTTTCATGAACACTGAATGCAAGATAAAGAGGTTGTAGCCATGTATGTGTATGGAGCTTTTCTTAAAATCACAACATTCAATTGCTTCTGAAATCGGTTTCCTTTATCTAATCATTTCGAATTTTGCTACTCATAGTGCCCTTCATAGGGGGTACAATCTCTCCAAATTTCATCAAACATAAATAAGAAACAAAAATGTTATAGCCAGAAATATGTTTTTTTAGTTTTTTCCCTTTATTTCAAAAACCAAATGTCATTTTCAGTTCCTGATTGCACCAAACTGAAGACCTAACCGAGTCCGACCAAACCAAATACCGAATCCAAACTCAGCATTTGATCTGAACCACCAAATGGCTGAACATCCAAACCTGGTTCTGTTCACATCCCTAGTGAACACCGGTTTGGCCCTGTGTTCACCATGTGGCACTGCTTAGACATACAACTCATCTTGGGGCAAATCGGTGTTTTGATTGCTCCCTGAACTCAACACGCAAGCGCTGTCACCTCGTTCCCCATGTTGTACCTGCTAATATGCCATGCAATATCATTCGACACGATGTTGGCCACGTGTTAAGCCGGAGCACGCAAATTGTCCTTGTGCTGCAATGATGTTCACATCGCATGGTCAATGGGTGGCCAAATTGGTGTTGGGATTGTTATGGTGCTTACACACAACGGCCAAACACGTGCTTATGGGTTTTGACACCTTATCTTTGTTATGTCTAAAGAGACCCCTTGACCAGAGAGCTGTCCCACCCCCCGCCCACCCTGGGTAGGATGGGGAGCTCAACAGGCATAGAGGTGGCTGGCCCTGCTCCCAGAACCTTGTATCCAGCCATGACAGACAGCCACCACGCTCAGCCATGGTGGCTCCTGCTCCGAGCTGGTGATGGTGGGGTGAACACATGTGCTAGCCTGTTTTGGCCCACGTTGACCCGAATGTGCAGCCCTTAGCCTGGGCTGCATTCTTGGAGATATTCCTACCTGGCCCGGGCCAACATCTGGTGGTTACACCTGTGCTGGTGGGTCCTGGTGAGTCCAACATGCAGAAGGAGTGAATTCCACACTGAGGGGCCCACCATAACAAAGGCCCAATCACCTGACAACTTAAGATGTAATGGAGAGATCCCTAAACAGGAGGTGATATCTGAACGTAGATAGCCAGAAGGGTGAGACCCCCATTGAATACATTCCAGGGTCTATACCGTTTCTGGTCCTGAAAACCAACAGTACAATCTTAAATTCAACCTTCTGTTGCAAAGAATTCAGGGCAAACGTAATATGATCATGGCTGCCCAAAACAGTAAGCAGCTTTGCTGCCTCATTTTAGGATTGTGCAGAACTTACCTCATTCATCTTAATTTTAGTTTTCATTTTCTGTTTCAGAAAACCTTTCATTGTAGGGTTTTCGTTGAAAATGTGCTACTTTTTCGTTTAAAAAAATATTTAAAAAACACAACCAAAACCCAATCCACTACACATATGCAAATGGATGCTGTACCGTTCTGCGCCTGTGCGCTGTTTTTAAAAATGATGGCGGCAGCTGGCTGTGAAGACTGGCTGCCCTTTTCCAAAATGGCAGTGATGCTGCTGCTACCATTTTGGAAAAGGGCTGCACATCTGCAGAATGGCCACACTGGTCATTTTGCAGAGGTGCAGTGCTTTTTTAATGTTTATTTTTAAATAAAAATGAATGAAAGCAAACATACATCATTTGCTTATTCATTCATTTTTGTGTCCTTAGTGACTAAAATGAATGGGGCTCTATTTCTTTTAATAACTAAACAAACAAAAAAACAGAAAGAATGCGCACCCCCGCTACCTCATTTTGAATAAGCTGCAAGCAATGGAGAATCCCCCCCAAAAAAACCTGTAGATGAGGTCACCATGGCATTGGTCGCTGTGGCAAGGCATGTCTGGAACAAATACGGGTGTAGCTTATGCAAATTGCACAACTGAAAAAAGCATATTCGCGCCATGTACAGTATCTGAATTTTCATGGAAAGAGCATGGACAAAAATGATGCCCTAGTTCTTTACCTGACCTACTACCTCCAATGAACCCCCACAACATGCAGGGGCTGAGGGAGAAGAAAGCATCCCCATCGGCATCACCTCAGTCTTCCCAAGATGGAGCAAGAAGTAGCTCTGATGCATCCAGCAGGCTACATTCAGGGACCCATGTTCACTGTGTTTTCTCCATTACCGTCACTGAACACAGGTGCCTGGCTATATTGTTCAGGCATTCCTCCAAGGTAGAGGCTGAGGTGGCAGGGCTCACAGGGCAAGAACTATAGTTAGATATCACCAGCATACTGATGATATTCAACCCTGTGCTTAGCCGTGACATCCTCGAGAGATTGCATGTATACTTTGAACAACAGGGTTGACGAGACAGAACCTTGGGGAATGCCACATTGTAAGTCTCTCAGAGATGATACATAACCATCCATCCCCACCAACTGACTCTGCTCTTGTAGGTATGACTCAGACCAATAATTGGCAGCTCCCGTCAAACCAGCAACATTCCTTAGCCGCTAAAGCATCAGTTCATGGTCAATTTTACTGAATGCTAGCCTCAAACGCAGGGAGCCAGCCTATGGAGGACCCATGACAATTCAGGAGGGGGGTCCTATATATGTTGCCCATGGGTAAAGTGGAAACAATAACACATGCATAACAGAGCCTGTAATGTAGAGACCCCCCAACCCCGGAAGGAATCGAACATCCATGGCAATATTTTCCTTTTTGTGATAAGCGAGTCAGTGTGTGTCTGTCAGTCATTCCTACATGAGGAAGGGCCCGTGCCACCATTTTGCGCAGCAATCCAATTTACCTGGATCTGCCACTAGCACAGAATGTTGTGCAACTGTGGTTGAAGTTGCACGTTTGGTTATACAGTACTTTACAAATGTTTCAGCCCCGATGGCTGCTGCTGAACAGTTTCCTCCACCCACTCAGCTGACATTAGCCAACTCCTGCAACCAGTCCCATTTGGCTAGGTCCTACACTGTCGGTACAAATGAGTATAAACAACATTAATGCTTCAGATGCCCTGTCTTCTGCTTCCACTGACATTTGAGTTGTGGGAGATCAATGCTTCTGCAAATTAAGCTTGATATTCCTTCAAACTGGTCCCTTGAAATCAGTGGGTAAAAAAAAATAAAAATGCCACTTTTAAAAAAAATATATTATCAAACAGTTTAATACTACAGAACTGAATGGGAATATTTATCCTTGTCGTATTAAATTCTCAGGTAAAGAGTAAGGCCTAAATTTTCAAAAATAGCCATTGATTTCAACTGCTGAGTATGTACATGTGCAATGTGAAACTGGAAAAGCAATGTTATTGTTGAGAGCCTCTTTGAGAATGTGTTTGAGAACAAAATCTTTTTATGGCACATGGAGTGGAATTCCAAAGCAGATAAACACAGAAGACAATTAGTCTAGAGTGAGAGTGTGGTTGCCGCAGTTGGTTTCAAATACGAGACAAAGTAGTTAAGATAAAGGGTAAAATGCTTTGTGTAGCAGTTTGGATACTTTCACCACAAAAAGTTGGTCCAGTAAAAGGTCTCATCAGGAACCAATTAGGAAACATAATTGAAAGTTATGCTGTGGTGTTGGCAGTCCTAGAATTTGAGCTCACTTTTAAATCTTATTTTTCTTTTAAAAGAGAATCATATTCTTATAGTACATTTTTTTCTTCCATTTTTTATTCAAGTGATAATGAAACTTTTCCTTATTCTAAACAAATAAAGAAATTCCAGGATATACGAATAAACCCACAAGATGCAATCTTGAAACCACAGACTTGACTGTTGTCCCACCAAAATCAAATGGAACTCTCTCAAGTTAGTGGTTTCAGGATTGTTGCCCATATATTTAGAACAGAGGAAGAGGAAAATGCTGATATGAAAATGACAGGAGGGATTAGCTGCAGGCTTCCCAGAAATAGGAGAAACACTGAAAAGAAACAATTAGAAAATTATATTGTGTATGTGTTTGCATGTGTATGTATTTTGCTTCTTTAATCCAAGATTGCCTCATTTCACTTCAGGGGATGGCATGTGGAAATCTACAGTGCCTAATTCATTCATGTGTTTTGCATTCCTCAGTGATATCAAGTAAATTTCTTGGTCAACTTGTATAAGCACTGTTTAAATCATGAGTGAATCCGACATCTTAGATACCCATTAAGCTTGTGCTTGTGGAAATATCAAAGTTTTATATTTGCTGGCATGTGGAAAAGGTCATTATTTATTCTTCCCAGCTAACTAGATATATGAAATTTCACTTGCTGGAATGATTTTTTGGCATTCCTTAGCATCACGGAACATGTTAAATATTTCTTTCCTTTTTTTTTAAAAAAAAAAGGAGACTATGTTTCAAATGTTAGTTGGAAACAGAACTTTAAAATACAGAACCTAATCTTCATGTTTATTTAGGAAAGGTGGATGGAAACTTGGAAATGCTAAGGTATTTTCAACTGAGGAGGTCTACAAGATACATTAAGCAGTCAGTCTAGAAAAGTGTGGTTGTTGCGTTGGTCCCAAATGTAAGAGATGGAGACAAAGTATTCTTATTACTCATTTCTATAGTGCTTTTGTTGTTTAAACTGCTTTACAATCCTTATCTAGTCTACTTTCACAAAAGTGCTATGAGATAGGTTATTATTATTCCAATTTTATAGATGGGGTACTGAAACTGATTTACCCCAGGCCACCCAGCAAGTTAATTTCTAAGATGGGAGTTGAACCCTGGTCTCCCTGATCCAAATCCAATACCGTATCCACTAGGCTACACAAATAGCTCAGGTAATAATTTTATTGAGCTAAACATTGGGTGTTTTCAGACGTGACGGGGCCAGTTGGCCCAGTCATGAAAACAATAAAGTCATCCCCCGCCGGAACGACCCCGTCACGCCCTAACAGACTTGCCGGGGGATCCTGGCGGGGAATTGGGGAGGGGGCGGAGCCGTGCGGCTGCATGGCCCTGGCCCCTCCACGCTCCCCGCCGCCCACCCTCTGGGGAGGCGGGTGGGCGGCGGGGCCAATGCCGCCGCAGAGTCTGGCCGAATCCGCCACGGCCCGGAATCCCGCCGGTGCTTCCAGGCCATGGCGACCGACCAGACGTTACTTTTCTTTGATCCCTGCCGGGGATCACAGCGGGGAATTGGGGAGGGGGCGGGGGCCACACGGCGCAACGTGCGGCCGCACGGCCCCACCCCCTCCACGCTCCCGGCCGCCCGCCCTATGGGNTCAGACGTTATTTTTTTTTTGGTCCCCGCTGGGGATCTCTCTGACCACGCTTCCCAGGACATTCCCCCGGCGGCTGCCAAACAGACGTGCGAGTCACAGTGACCACAGGTGGGTATTCACCGTGGTTCACTGTGATCTCGTAATGTCTGAAAATACCCATTGAAGCCAATGACAAATTTCCCTTTGACTTCAATGGAGAAGGCCATAAGATTTTTATGGAAAAAAATCTCTTCTCCATCCTCATAAGTAAGAAACCTTTCATTCAGTGATTAAAAGGCACAGCCTAACGATCCATTGATGGGGAGAGGTTTGGCATTCTCATCAGAAAAACAGTGGCGGCATCTACAGTAGATTGTTTTTCTATGGGTGTTTTTCATACGTGACGGCTCCCACTGGTGCCATGGATGTCACTCTGACCAGGACTCAGGCTAGCAGCTGAACAAATGTGATGGCAGCTGGGCCGGGGAGGGGGAAGAAAGATGCACAGACATGTGTCTGCCTGGCCCTGCCCCTTCACTACGTGGAGTGCCCCCCACCCCAACCCCGGCTGATGGGTGGTCATGGTAGCCAATGATGGCTGCCATTGTGCCCGGCTCCCCCTACCGCTCCAGACCACGCTAAGTACAGCGGTCTTTCAGATGTGATAGCCTGCTTGACGCCAGGTCTGATGGCTGGCTCCCGACTGTGATGGAGCTTAGCCCAGGCTCTGACTTGGGGATTTCCCTGAGTCACAGTCTGGGTTTATCCCCCACCATGGTCGGGAGCCAGACCAATGTGCTAACATCTGGTGGGCACATTTGAACATGACGGCAGCAGTCAGTTTAACCCACGCTAAAGTAGGTTAAACTGTGCCATCGTCACTTTTGAAATCGCTAGGGATGTGCAAACGTGGTTCGGAAGTTTGGAGTTTGGACCAAACTCGAATAGTTCGGTTGACTGGACCGAACTTTCGAACTGAACTTGAATTCGACTGAACTGTTCGGTCAAATCCAAACCAGTTCAGAAGGCCAAAACCCCCATTTTTTAATGTATGAACTCAGTTCGGAATTCAACCAAACTCAAATAGTTCGGTCGACCGAACCGAACTTTCAAACCGAACTTGATTTTCGAACCGAACCGAACTGAACTTCCGAACTCGGTTCTGTTCGCACATCCCTAGAAATTGCCCTATGATGTTGGCCGTAGTAGGTTTTGTTGCAGACGTCATTTTTAAAATAATGCCTTTGTCATGGCTCCCTTAGGCATTATGGATCCGTTCGTAATAACTGCTTTTTTAAAGTAACCATCTTTTTTTGACATTTGGGGATTTTTGTTAATGGATGGGTTTATTGTTAGCAGCTGGACAAAATATCATGGAGAGGCTTGAGAGCTACAGTGTTCGTGTTTAAGAACAGGATTTGAAAAGTGTGACAATTGCCATTTTGGCCATTGCACTAGGGACTGAGCTATGAACTCAAACTAAAAAGCCATTTGTGCACTCCTCCACCCATTGAAGTCAAGGGCAAAACTCACATTGACTTTAATGGTGTAGGGTTGCACCTCATATCTCTAAATTAAGCTAAAGCGTCAAACTCCTCGGTTAGACTGTAGCAGATTCTGTGGATCAAGCATGTAGTGGGAAACATTGCACACTAGCCTGGAGGTTAATTTAGTATCCATCCTCACATAATTAAGGAATCCTGTTGAAGTAACTGAGACTCCACACAGGATCAGGGCTCCATGCTAGCAGATCCTGCCTCCGACTTGGAACCTTAAATTCTGTTGGAGGTCTTGATTCTTCAGCTATCAAATTCAAAACTCTCATCGGATTCAACAGGAGCAGGGTCAGATCATTTTTTAAAATAAAAAATAAAAATTCAAAGTCTATGTTGATGTTCCATGGACCAATAGAGATTTACCTTGAGAACTTTCAGTCCAGAAGCGATTAGGCGGTATCCTTAGGACAAAATAATTGCACTTCAGGTTTTGCAGTTTATACTTTGCAATGTGTAAATGAGACTGCTTCAAACTTCATATAGAAGTTTGGCATGAGGAGCCATAAATATATGGCAGTGACACCAGACTCTACTTTTCTTTGTCATCTGATCCAGGCCTTGCAGTCTGAGTGCCTGGCTGCTGTTGCAGACTGGATGCGGGCGAGCCAATTGAAGCTGAATCCAGCCAAGACTGAAGTGATGGCAACTGGCTGTCCTTGTGACTTGTAGAGGATTGGGACCCAGACCCCCAACATTGATGGGATTCAGCCTCTCTGGTGATTACCCAGGCTTTTAGTCTTGAAGTGCTCTTGGATCCCTCAATGAGCCTGGACTATCAGGTTGTGGTGGTGGCCAGTGGTTTTCACCAACTTCATCTGGTGAGAAGGCTTGCAGCCCTTTCTCTCTGATTTGGATTTGACCACCATCATCGATGACTTTATAACCTCAAGGCTAGACTACTGCAAAGTGCTCTGTGTGGGGCTGCCCTTGAAGACTGTTTTTTCAGACACTGAATGTGTCAACCCTCCTTTCGGGGGTAGGATGGCTTGGCCACCTGGGCTTCAGAATCTGCACTGGCTTCCAAAAGTTTTCCAGGCACAATTCAAGGATCTGGCTTTGACCTTCAAAGCTCTAAATAGCCTGGGCGCCATATAGCTGAAAGACTGCCTCCCCCCAGGCTACATCACAATCCACGCGGTCGGCCAGAAGTGCCCTCTTTTAGGTATTTACTATCTCATCTGCCTATCAGGTTCACATAGTGAGAGGCATTCTCTGTTGGTGTCCCAGTATTGTGGAGCTTCCTTCCCCTGGAGGTTCATCAAAGCCTAACCCTGGATGTTTTCTGGAGGCAATGTAAGACCTTTCTTTTTGGCTGAGCATTTGGCAGGTGGGGATAGTAGATGGGATGGGGAATTTATAGGGGATTTTTATATATTTCTATGGAGTATTTATGAGGTTCTTAATTTTTACTTTGTAATTATTTAGGGGAATTTTAAAACCCTGAGTCCTTTGGGAGAAGGGCAATATATAAATCTGAGTAAGTAAATAAAAATAAATAAATAATTTAGAGTTCAACATAAAAATTAGAACTGTGCTCTGGAATTAGAACTCTGGGATTTTTTTCGCTGATGTGACAGTGGTAAGGTGGCTCCCTGGCCCACCATGGGGTGAACCACTGCAGCTACCACTCCTCGGGTTGGAAGGGAGCGCTGTTCACACGTGCCGCTCTTCTCCTGTAACCTGGGCGTGGGAGCTGGCACCACAGATCCCTCCATGCTCTGGATTGGCCTGAGGAGCTGTTCACATGGGATAGGACTCCTGCGTCAATGCTATTCAGCAGGACTGGGCCCTGGGAAGAGCTGTCACCAAACAGCTGATGGGGGGTGCTCCTGGGGGCTTCCTCCATCAGCTATTTGGTGCACTCACCTTGCCCAGCAAACAGCTGATGGGGGCACTTCTCTCGAGGCCCCCCTTGAGCTGTTTCGTGAATGCACCTAGCTCACCAAACAGTTGATTGGGGACACTGGAGCTCCAGGCTCATCCAATCAGCTGTTTGGTGGGTTGGGTGAGTGTGCATTTCCTGCCCCCCCCCCAATCAGCTGTTGGGTGGGCCAGGTGAGTGTGCTTCTCCAGGCACAATCCACAGATCCTGCTTTGCAGCGGGGCTGGGCAGGCCTAACAGATGTGCCTGCATTCATTAGCTTGGTTTAGCTGGGGGGCGGGGGGGTAGGCTTTAGCTTGGGATGCATATTCAAGCTTCTCTGAAGGATACATCCTGTAGCAGCTGGTCATCTTCCCCAGGGCATACACGGGTGAACAGTTGGCAGGGACAGAACATGCAGGTGAATGAATCCCAGACCAAAACAGGCTACTGTCATGTCTATTTTCACCCACTGTGAGCACTTCACTTTTTTATTCCCCACTAAGAAGGAAAATAAAGGCACCCACACAGCACTGATTGCAATCTACCTTCCTTGGATAACCATGAACATTCAGTTCTGGGAATTTTCTCTTGATCTTATTGTTAAGCCATAGCTGTGTCTCTGCAAAAGACATATGTCATAGGCAGTGGCAATAAAATTTGATTTGCTATAACAAAACAACTCTTGCATTTTCACCATCATCAACCAATGACTCAAAATTGCTGTGGTAAAAAAAAATGGTGGTCCTTCTTATAAAACTCCACTGATGTGATGGTGTTAACAGCCTGAACCCATGCAATTTCAAGAAATACATTTAAAGTTAACTGCCCCAATTTAATCTTGCAAGGATTTGAGAATATGTTCAGAAAATTTATGAGTGTTATTAGAAATGTTAAACAGCTGAAGAAAAAAACCCTACATTTCCCTTTGAAATGTTGAAAATTAATCACATATGAAATGTCTCACTTTTTTGTATGCGAGTTTGGTAAAAATGTATCTGAAATGACTCCTTTGAGACATTTCTGTTATGATCTTATGTCTGATTTACCTATTTTGTTCCAGCATCTGATATGAACATTAACTTATATAACTGATACATGTTTTTACTGTATATAGAGTCCAAGTTACATAAATTCCAATCCTGCTGACTGTTTGCAATCTTTAAAACATAATGAGCTGAAAGATTAGCTTTGAGCCCTAGGGCTCGATTGATGTTTTGCTTAACCATTCAGCTGAGAACAGCTTTTAGTGGGATAACTTGTAGTGCATCACATCAATAATCAAAGTAAAGACTTAGACCACTTTCAGACATCACCCCCCCTCCCCCCCGGTGCATATTCTGGCTGCGGGGGGCGGGGGGGTGATGCGCAGCCAGGAAATTGAGCTCTGCATCCCTGTGCGTGTCTTCCGGCAAAGCCACGTGGGGTGTGGGGGGCTTACAGACCAGCCGATCCCCGTGCATATCCTGGCTGCGCATTCCCCCCCGCAGCCAGAATATGCCGGGGGGGGTGGGGAGCTTAGTTGCAAGCAGTTATGAATGAGAATTAAGTCTCTAAGAATGTTATAAACTTAAGTGAAACAAGTTTTAAGCACAAAGCAGCTGTAGGGACTGGTTCTAAATTGCATTAAGATGACATCATAGTCTATAAGACAATCCCTCAATGGATATGAATATAACAAAATTAACATACTGTGATGAAGTATGACTCATGCTGAAATACAAGCCTCAGTGGGCTTTCGGCATCTGAAAAACATATTCATAACCTAAGACTGTTCAGTTTCAGGGATATTCTAGCTACCAACAGAATTGAAGGAGTAAGATTTTCCACTGGGGGTGTGGGACCTTGGCGGGAGAGAGAGGGTTGGTGCTAATCATGCTGAAGACATTTCCTTTGCATTCACATCCAGTCACATATTGGATTGATAATCAAACCATATTGACACTGCTACTGAGCACATTCACACACATTTCCCTTCCAACTTTAGATGATACAGCAATGAAAACGAAAAATGTGGGAGAGGTTTGATACCCCATTCAGGATGGGTGCTGTAAAAGATGAGAAAAACTAAATTAAAATTTCACGTAAATTCTTTGTGTGGAAATTGACCTAATTGCAAACATGCACAAATGCATCCTTGTCAGTGTGGTATCTTTCGCTGTGCGCTTTCTAAACAACTAATTGCTCATTATAATGATTTATTTCTTTGGTTCATATTAGAAGATGCATTCCCCATTCCACTTTATTGGATTCAATGTAATTGGTGAGGTATTCCTATATTATATATTTTATAGTATTAGCGTAAACATATGCAGGCATCTAGTTTCTTTCTGGTTTGTAGTTCAAATAGAGTAACTAGTATTTTCATTTTATTATATATCCACTAAGCCTACAATCTTCAGACCACTTATGGTGGGGTAAATCCATTTATTTCAATGAGACTACTCCAAAGAGAGTGGTTTGAAGACTATAGCCTGCTTTTCTGTGGGTATCCCCCATGCCCTCACCTAACCTTATTAGAAACAGTGGTGTGAAAACCGCATTTGACATGAAAGACATCTTGAAGAAATACCGTTTGAATATTTTCAGTAGCAAAACAACGAGGTGTCAGGTACAACATACCTGACAGATAGAAAGATAGACTTTCTAAGTCTAAATACAACTGGTCCAAATTTATTTTCCCTGAATATCCTTAAAAATAAACTATGGGAAAAATTCCTGTTCTGTCCTCCTGGATGTAGGCCAAATTGAGATAGGCAGTTTCCCTCTAGAGAGCAGCTGCTTTTAGGTCCAGCCAAAACAGTGTCTGTGTCCTGGACATGGAAAACTTTCATTTTTACCATTAGAATGCTTTTCTGGATAATTTATCAATAAAGAAAAATCAGTATTTCGGAATCGAATATCATGCAAACAGATAGCAATGAGGTAAGCCATAGTAACACAGAACATTTAGGTAATGAATAAAGGAAATCAATGGGTATTTTCAGACATGATGAGATCACAGTCAACCCCATTGAACCACAGTGGATTCGGTGGCTGTGATGGCCGGCATGTCTATTTGAGTCCTGCCAGATGTTCACCTGGCAGGATTCAATGCTAACCATTGTTCCGGCCTCAGAGTCAGAACCATGGTTAGATTGACCACAATCAGGAAAGGGACTGGAAATGGCCACAGATAATGTCTGTTTCCTTGCCCCTTACCGGATCGTGGCCCTGACCACCAGTCGTGGTCAGGTGCAGTGGCCTCATTGGCTGCTTCACCTGCCTGTCTCCCCGAGAGTGGGCAGCCATGGGAGCGTGGAGGGGTGAGTCCATGTGGCCGCACGTTGTACCGCTCAGCCCCACCCCCTCCCCGATTCCCTTCAGTGATGGGGCTGGCATGTCTGATGGACGGCTGGCCTCATCATGGACCAGAGTCTGGGAAAGATCCCAGTTCGGGATTCAGCATGGTGGGCCAAACGTCCCGTCACATCTGAAAATACCTAATCTGTGCAAAACTGTGCTAGAGGAACAACCCATTTCCCTCTGCCTCTCATATGTAAAATACATCAGAACTAAGTGTTCATGCTCTGTAGTTACTGCAATTAAACAGTCTCTGTTGGCCAACTGCAGAAGGAAAGCTCTGTGGTCTACTGAGATTCCTTTGCTATTGAGGAACAGCACCTGGAGAGCTATCCCTAGTTCTAGGTGTGATGCAGGTCCTTGGAAGGACCTCATTGGAGGATTTTGCATTTGCTACTGGCAGGGTATGCCATGATAAACAGATGTTAGTACACACATTCAGCTTTCCTCACACTGGGTAATTCTAGAAATAGGTACCCCTGTTCCAATCATTCTTTTATCATATATTTACAAACTTTCCACAGTCCCTAGATTTTATGATCACCCATTTTTTCTAGGATGAAATGAAAGACATTTGTTGCACTGAGAAGACTATAGTGGATGAAACACAGGAAGACAAAAAACAATGTTGAGCTTTGCATGTCATCATTAAAACTCACAATTCCGTATAACTCCACTTGACTGGCAAGTGTTTCATAAATTGAAAACCACCTATGACAGGGGTGGGGAAACTTTTCTGTCCCAGGGGCCACATTGAAAATTAGTATGAGCTCCGAGGGCCACAGAGAGGTTGGGGTCGGGGGTGCTTAATGAGTGTATTCAAGAACAGGAGGGCCCAGATCATGAATCTGTGCTGTGAATCTGTCCTCTACCCTTGTGTGCAGGCCCCCCTCTCTGCTCCATTATCTGGAGCTCAGTTTTTCAGTGCTTGGGGGTAGAGACTGGATCCAGGAACCAGATCCAGGCACTGGAAAGGGGTCACATAAAAACTTGCAGAGGGCCGCATTTGGCCCCCAGGCCTGAGGTTCCCCACCCCTGACCTATGTCTTTGCTTTGACTGTGATTAAGGATGCAACAGATAGCTGGTCCTTATAAAATTTCTATATAGCAAAATGCATCTTTCAACAATACTTACTGCTTTATGGAAGAAAACAATTTTATGCTGTCATAACTCTTCACCTCTAGGCCTGGCTCATGCATGATCCAATTGGAAGTGATGGCAAATTTTCTCCATCTGAGGGGCATTTGGTAAACTCCATTGGCAATCACAGTATAGTATCTTTGGCCACAAACCATTTGCTCCCTATGGACTTCAGTGGGACTGCTCCAAAGCAAGAGGTTTGTGGATCACACAGCCTTTAAGCATTAGAGCTGAAACAAGTTTGATTTTGTATTCGTGGATATTATTTGCATTTTCAGTCAGTCCTCTGTATATTTGAATAATATCCACAAGCGAACCAGGTATGTGTTTGTTCAGGTATTCCAATTACTTTGGTCTGTTGGTTAGTTGTTTATTTTGGTATTTTGGGTACTATGTTTTAGGTGCTGCGGAGGCACAATAGTGCTAATGGTGCCTGTGATGCAGGGCTCATAGTACCTGGAGCCTACTCTGAAGCAGGGCTCTCCTGCTTCCCTGCTGGGCAGCTGATGGTTGGGGGACGTATTGAATTGTTGGTTCCGTAAGGTCTGCAATGATCATCTAATCCATTGGTAGCTCATGACCATGTTGCTTGTGATGCCCCTTCCGCCGACAATACAAGACCTGACTATTCTGCCAGTCTTTTGGCGGAGAAGATGGGTAGGGTTGGAGGGTTGGGTTGGGGTTTTCTTTGTTTTTTGTTTTTGCTCCAGCAGTTTTATGATGTATTGTTTTTAAGAATTTTATATTTCTCTTATTTATATTTATATTTATATGTTTATATTAATTTGTTTTATGACTTTTTGTGAGCTGCCCCAAGCCTCCTGAGTCAGAATGGGTTGCAGGATACCAAGTGTTAAAATAAATAAAATAAATAAATAAAGGTTTCTTGCAACAGCTTGGTAAACACGTTTAGTAAAATATTGAGGGATGGAGGGAGAAAGAGAGCCTTGGAACCAGCAAGAAAAAGGGCAAACATCATCTGGTGCCGATGAGGCAGACCTGAGCTCCAGGAAATCAGGTGGGAGGTCGAGGGCTGGCATACTACCGTCTCACTTGACTACCCCTTACTCCAGTCATGTATGGTGGAAGGGGGAGTGCAAGAGTGCACCCCAAAAAGCCCAGTGAGCATGGGTGCTGGCAGAGGACGTACGTGTTAAGGGGAGCCCTGAAAATCCTGTTACAGGAAATAGGTGGGTTTTTTTAATCTTCTAGGCGAGGGTTTCTTAAAGAGAGAGATCCAATAAAAACAGCAAAATTGAATGAAAATAGTAAGGGGGTGGTAGAATACCACTCACAATGCTGTTTATTCTTAATTCCTACTTTTATTTTTATTTTCCGTTCATTACCAGCCTTAAAATATAGCCTATTTATATTATGTAACTTTCAAAATAAAGTTGTGGTCACCATAAATCTTGAACTTTGAAACTGGCATGCAACCACAAAAAGGTTGGGGACCACAGGCCTAGTCCAAACTTCAGCCAAGATTGCTTCCTTCCCCAGCCCTACACTTGAGCTTGTCTTGTGGGTTGAGGGGGTACTGCCACTTCTACATTGGGAGACCTTCCTTTCATGTCTGTAGTGGAAGGCCCCAGCTTGATGGGTGCTGATGCAGGTTGGTGTCAGGTCTCAGTCTTATTTCAGGGTTGTGTAGTCAGGAGTCAGTCAAATCGGTAAACAAACCAACAAGGGCAGTCTGTAATATGGAGTCCAAATTAGAAGCCAAGGGTGTCAAGCCAGGAATTCAGCCCTAAACCAAAGAACAATCCCAGAGTGGTAAGCAGAAGTCAGAAACTAGGAAAACAGAACTGAGCCAGGAACTGGGGACTCCAGACCAGTTGAGAGGCAAGTGTCAGGACAGGTTTCTGAAGGCAGAAGTCAAAGGCAGGGGTCTGGAGTAGGGCTGTAGTGGAATGTCACAGTGGTAGTTATTTCCGCCGGAAACAGCGTTTCTGCAATTAGTGGTACGGCATGGCAGAGGCTTTCATTCCGCTAGTTTCATTCTGCTACTTCCGCAGTTCCACTAATTTCATTCCGCTACTTCCACAGGCTTCACAAAATAGCTGAAATATGACATTTTTGCTACTTCCGCCATTTCGCCAGTGCCACAAAGTAGTGGAACAGCGGTTTTCCGACAGTTTCTGCAATTTTTCTGCAATTCCTCAATTTGCAGAATGCCGGTGGAATTAGCGGAATGTCTGCAGAAAAGCTGCGGTGTGGCACGGGCAATTCCAAAATGGCGGAATGGAATCGCGGCGCGGTAACAGCTGCTGCCGCATCAGCCCTAGTCTGGAGGAGCAGAGATGAGTCTTTCTGATGTGCTTGAAAGTATCCTGAGGAGTTCGGGAGATAGGAAGCGCATGCAAATTAGGTGTGTCTTTGATGATGTTGCAATGCCATGCTGTGCATGATCTAAGCTTTTCTGCGCACTGACAAGGGTGATTTATTGAGCTGCAAAATCCAGCTTGGTAAATTGCCCTAGTCAGTGTTCAGAAAAGCTTTAATCACATGCGGTGTGGCATTCCAACATCATCAAAGACGCACCTAATATGCATCTCCCAAACTCCTCAGGACATTTTCAAACATGTCGGAAAGCGCCAAACAAGGAAATGTGGCATGGCAAGAATAGAAGCACAAGAGTCATCTGGTTACTCAGACCAGAGAGCAAAAGTTGATCCAGAGGTTATAAAGCCTAAGGGAGCCAATCAGGAGGAAGGTCATGTCTGTCCAATCAAGACATTTCCCAAGGCATCATAAACCCAATGTTAGGCTGCAGTTTCACAGCTGACTAGCGTGAGGTTGTGGTAGCAAGGCTCTGAATTCTACCCAGTAATTCCACCAGCTGGGTTTCCAGACCTGCTATAGCCTTGGGCCACTATAGGGAAGCATTCTCATTTTACCTTTGCTGGCAAAATGTGTAAAGCCAAACCTGTCTCATCATCCCTGCCTCATCCTGTAATGGCAATTTGCCCTCATCCTGAAGCTCTGTCCTTGGAGTTAATCAGGGAAGCAAAAATGGACACTGAAAATAGTTCTCCTCTAGCAGTTCTGGGCCCTTATCTGTCTGCAGCATGTGTTCTCCTGTGGACTCCTCCATCCTAGCTAAATGCCTCTCGGATCTGGCCTTCATTCAGTAAGTGAGAATAGCATCACCAAAAAGCATACTCTGGCTAAAAAAAATATACTCCTGAAATGTTTCTGGGACAAAAAGGTGATGATGCCTGTTCTTATGCGATGATGACCCAAGGGTTCAACAAAAACCACTCACTTAGCAGACGTTGGCCTGTAACTAAGGGTTGGTTAAGACTGCCCCAGAAACATTTGGGATATTTTAAGATGATTGCATTAGCAACACTGCAAACAGCAAGCCTTTTTTTTAAAGAAAAGAAAAGAAGAAAAAGTGTCCGGACCCAAATAGTTTAAAGCTCAAGAAGAGGATCGGGTTCTCTCTACTTACCTCCAGAATGGTGAGCCTTTAGGGTATACTAGTAGTACCCAAAATGACCTCATTTTGAAATTTGACCCCAGTCAGCAACAAAAACCATGTAAAGCAGGGGTAGGGACCTCAGGCCTGGGGGGCAAATGCAGCCCTCAGCAAGTTTTTATGTGGGCCCTTTCCAGTGCTTGGATCTGGATCCAGTCTCTACCCCCAAGCGCTGAAAAACTGAGCTCCAGATAATGGAGCAGAGAGGAGGGCCTCCACACAAGGGTAGGGGACAGATCCATGGCACAGATCCGTGATCTGGCTATGGATCAGGCTCTGATCTTGCCACCATCATCCATGCATTCATCTCTTTGAGATTAGATTGCTGAAACACACTCTACATGGGACTACCCTTCGTGACAACCCAAAGGTCACAGCTGGTGCAGAACCCGTTAAGCACCCCCGCCCCCAACATCTATGTGGCCCTTGGAGTTTGTACTAATTTTCAATGTGGCCCCCAGGACAGAAAAAGTTCCCCACCCTTGATGTAAAGTATAGCAGAAATCAGTTGGGATTAAGTGACCCATATTTGTGAACATCTGGAGCACACCTAGGCCACATTTCCAGGCATGTCTCCACATTTTAGGCACTGATTCTCAAAGCACTTCAACAGGTCATTCACTTTGATGGGGCTTGAGTCAGCATAATGCTTTGAGGACTAGAGTGCTCAGGTGAAATTTTGTTTCCAATCATCCCAAGGGCAAAATTCCAAGATATCAAAGGCTATCGTATTTAACCCATATCCTTTTATTAAAAAAATTACAGCTGAGGTACACATGTGACCACTTGATTCTCAAGGCTGACAAGTGTTGTCAAAATTGCAAAAACCAAGGAGTTGCCTACTGGTAGGCTATTGGCCACTGCACTATATTTGGAACCCTGTTTTCAGTTAAGTCTCCCTTTCCATGGCTGCATCAAGCGTGCCTGCTACTAAAGTTCCATGCCATCAGTATGCTGATGGCACCCAACTGTACCTCTCATTTTCATCTGACCCAGGTCCAGCAGTCTCAGTGTTTGCCTGGTGTCTGGCTGCGGTAGGAGATTGGATGAGAATGTGTCTGAAGCTGAATCCCGACATGATGGAGGTGATGCTGGTGGGTAAGGCTGAGGGATTGGAGGCCCTTGTCATTGATGTGGTGTGTCCCTCCTTGGTCCCTCAAGTTTGAAGTCTGGGAGTCCTCATTGACTCACAGCTCCACTTGGATGCCCAAGTGGCAGCTGTGGTGAGGAGTGCATTTGATAAGTTACACCTGGTTTGACATCTTTGGCCATATATCTCAGGCTCTGATCTTGCCACCATCATCCATGCATTCATCTCTTTGAGATTAGATTACTGAAACACACTCTACGTGGGGCTACCCTTCGTGACAACCCGAAGGCCGCAGCTGGTGCAGAATGTGGTCGCTCGTCTCCTCGTGGGGGTGGGCTGCCGGGAGCACATAACACCGGTGCTCCGCTCTCTGCACTGGCTGCCTATAATCTTCCAGGCCAGATTCAATGTGTTGGTTTTTACCTTTAAAGCCCTATACGACCTGGGCCCCACATACCTGTGAGACCGCCTCATCCCTCGTGTCCTGGATCGGCCCCTGCAGTTATACGGGGGCACCCTCTAGGCCATCCCCCGGGTTTTCTGGGTGGCGATGTTCGAGAGGCGTTCTCGGTGGTTACGCCACGGTTATGGAACTCCCTCCTGGTGGAGATTCAACTCTCTCTGGATCTCCCCTCCTTCCATAGACAATGCAAAACCTGGCTATTTCACCAGACATTTGGTAAGGGGGACAGGTAGTGCTGCGTGGGTTTCTTATCTTTTTAGAGTAAGGTTTTTTTCTTTTCTTTTTTCCTCAGGCCCTGCTGTTTTATGGATAATGTAGGATTTATATGTTGTATTTTATAGTTTTGTAGTTTTGTATTTTAGATTTTGTATTTTTTATATTGTTGTCCACCACCCTGAGCTGCCATTGGGCAGGACGGGGGTGGTATATAAATAGCGTAGTAAATAAATAAAACAAATAAATGAATAAATACATTTCCATGGGCACAAAAATGGTGGCACATTTTTCAGGTGTCATCGAAAATGATGCTCTTTACTACTTCCGTTGTGCTCAGTCTATAGTTCTGACTCGTTGCATGCCTGATGAAAGACCCTGGGTGTCCCCAAAGCTTGCACTGACTGCAGTTGGTTCAATAAAAGATCTCATCTAAACGACACTGTCTCCGTCTCTTACCCTGGAGACCAACATGGCAACTCAGCCTCCCTCTCTCTCTAGAATGGCTGCTCTTTACTACCTAAGAACTGACACACTGGGTCAGACCAATGGCCCATTTAGCCCAGGATTCTGTCCTGGGCAGTGACAGCTTTGGTACTTCAGAAAAATGCACAAGAAACCATAGTGCAGTGATCCACTACCTGCTATTTAGTCCCAGTTTCCAGAAGCCAGAGGTCACATCTTCTGAGAAACCTGACTTATAGCCATTTATAGACCTTATGAAAGAACGTATCCAGTCTTTTTTAAAAAAACAAATCCAATTAAGCTGTTAGCCTTCATTAGCAGCAAAGTATTGGCTGGAGAGAAAAAAGAATTAAGAAATTCCTGGTGAAGTCTGACTACTAACTGCACATCAAGGATAGGTTACATAAAAAGGCAATGTTTTTACAGAAGTAAAGCAGAAAGGGGGCAATGCTGTTCATCCATATGTGACTGATTTAAACCTGGCTTCCAACTCATGCAAATGTGGGGAGCTATGAGTCAGCTAAACACACACACACAAAGTAGCACATGGAATTACAGACGATCCATGGTGAGCCAGGGATTTCAAACTAGAATCTGCCATCAAATTGCAAAGCAAGTTGGGGCGGGGGAGTGGGGAGGAGATGATTAGGAGAACAGGAAAAAAGATCAAGGGGTCTGTGTAACAAAGGACAGGGGTCCAGATGGGTTTTATGAAAGACAACAACATTTAAAAAAACATTCATAGCTCACTGATTGTAACTAATGAGATTCCCTCCCTAAAATTGTTATCTTCCTTAATTACTTGTTTTATTTCCGGAGAGATTGGCAAGCACTATTATCCCCATCTTACACAGGCAGAACTAAGGACTGATTTTCAGATGGATGTGAAGGCAGCCTGCCCTGGAGCTGCTCTGGGAGTGTGCCCCCACATCTGCCTGTGTCCAGCCATGCTTGCATCAAGTTTGAATGATTTCACACTCCTGTGCAGCGCCCTCCCAGCACCATAGAGTTGTGGGAGATTGCCCAATGCGCTAGGCTGGTGCCTGCAACTGGATGATGTTGCAGCAGTATGGGTCTGCACATCAGACGGACAGCTGCGTCACTCTGGGACGGCGCTCTGGGTTTGACTGGCCTGCTCCACCGGCGGTGCTCCTTGGTGGTACCCAGAGTAGGCACCGCCTGCTCAGGCTGCACATCTGTTGGGGTGCCTTTGGACGGACAGGCCACCCTGGTGGGGGTGGGGGAAAAGTAGGCAGAAGCGGGTAGAACCGGGGCAGCCTGTCCCTCGGAAAATACCCATTGTGAGTCTCGTGTGAAATCCTTGCCACTGCCTGTTCTCCTTGATGGACCATTGTTCTCTGCCACCTGCAGGGGGTGGGGTGGGGATGGGATTTGAAATGCACAGAGATCAGCAGCTGTGTGAGTGCACTATGACTGGACAAAGCAAACAAATGAAGGAAAAAGTGGCGAGTGTGCAAGGGGGAAGGATGTATGTTTTCACATGAGAGTGAAGGTCCCTGACGCCTGTGGCTGCTCCGTGGCCCCTCCTCCCACAGCCTACCCCCACAGGCTCCTTGAGGGAGCACACCAAACAGGCAGGCATCCTTTCCTGCTGCAGTCTGTCCGTGCTCCCACCCTCCTCTACGATAGAGCTGCGGTTGTGCCTCGAGCACTGTAGGCTGCTGGCAGTGATTCTATGGTGTTGAACGGACTCGCATGCCCCAACAGAGGGGGGGGGGCATAGGGCAGCTGTGTGGGTGCCCTGTGGCCATCCCCTGTCCCCAGCATGAGAGGCAGCCCTGGGGCAGCGTGTTGCCCCAGATTTGTCTGGATTTGCCTGCATGGCGTGCTCCACATTTCCATCAATACAGGGTATTTTCAGACGTTACGAGATCACAGTGAACCACGGTGAATACCCACCTGTGGTCACTGTGACTTGCACGTCTGTTTGGCGGCCGCCAGATGTTTGCCACGCTCAATCCCCACATGGGGTCAGTTTCAACCACGCTTCCCGGGCTAGCCGCACCAATTCCCCGGGAAGCGTGGTGAAAGTGATCCCCAGCGGGGATCAAAGAAAAGTAACGTCTGGTCGGTCGCCACGGCCCGGAAGCACCGGCGGGATTCCGGGCCGTGGTGGATTCGGCCGGACACTGTGGCGGCATTGGCCCTGCCACCCGCCCGTCTCCCCAGAGGGCGGGCGGCGGGGACCGTGGAGGGGGTGGGGCTGTGTGGCTGCACGTTGCACCGTGCAGCCCGCCCCCTCCCCAATTCCCTGCCGGGATCCCCCGGCACGTCTATTAGGGCGTGACGGGGTTGTCCCAGCGGGGGATGAATTTATTGTTTTCCTGACGGGGCCAACTGGCCCCATCACGTCTGAAAACACCCGAAGCCATGTAGAGAGGCCCTGAGGCGAACATCTGGCAGCCCCACGACACATGAGCAGATGAATCCAGGGCTAATGGGGGCAAAAGTGGGGCAACGTCTCATGCGTTAAGTCCCGATGTTGTGTGTATGAGCCTCGAGACCCAGAGAAACTAAATGGTAGCTTTTTAAAGACAAAATGATAGTCAGATATTTCTATTGGAAGTCAGCAGGAGTCTGGCTCCTAAGTGTCATTTTTGTTCTGAAAATCTATCCCTAAACAACTTGTTCAAGTCCCATAGAAAGTATAAAGCGAAGCAGGACCTGCATCCAGGCCTCCCAATGTATCAAACATATGCCTTAACCTTTATTCCAACCACTCCACTTTTTGAGTGTTTTCATTTTAATTTTCCTTCTTCTAGGAAGACTCTACTGCTTACCCAAGTACAGATGGAAAGTCAAGACGACACATGGAGAATGGATATTGTGCCTTTTCTATACTAGTTCTCTATAGCTGACATACCAGCAATTTGACTGAGCAGCAGTTCTCTTCAGTATTGTGGAGAAAAATGGCAAATACCTCCTCTGCAATGAATGGTAATGTAACCACAATGTAACAATGCAAGAGTTTCCTTCCATTCTTACTTTTTTTGTACACTAAATCCAATGAAGTACGTGAAGAAAAGCTGTATTTGGGACCTACACCCAACCTTCCCAAGGTACAGACAGACTGACAACATCCAGAGAGGGAGCAAAACTTGTGAGCTGAGATTTTTCATATATGCCTATGGGATCTGGATGCCCAGTTCTCTCCAGCTGTTAATGGAAGATAAGCATACCAATCTCGTTAGTGAAATCTTCTTTTTCCTCTATAGTCTTATAGCTGTGCAATATGATGATAATTTTTCACTATTGGCAAATCACATTTTTCCTTATATTTAAGCTTCAATTCAGCTCCAGCCTTTCCCCCCTTGCCCGTCAAAGAACGCTGTGGGTACAGGCACATGAGACGGTAACTCAATTTGGGCAGCCTTACCCCAATTTGGGTAATGTTGCCACACGCTGCAGTGGCTCATATGTACAGCAGCCACCAGATGTTCACCCCACCCTGAGGCAGGGCGGGCAACTGGTTACTACACGTGGTGTCCTCCAAAAAAGGCCAGGGATGCAGCGCATGGCAATATTACCCAAAGTAGGGTAAGGCTGCTCTAACTGGGTTACCAAGCTGCCACTTGTGCGCCCTGTCCACATGCTCTCTTGCCCTGTGGTGAGGCCCGCTGGCACCAGTGAGTGATGGCGCCATTTCTTTGCCTCTATGTCATGGCCAGAGGATGGCAGGTGGAGCAGGGTCGAGTGCCCATGAGTGAGTGAGTCGCCAAGACCTGTGAGTGGGTCGCCATTTCTTTGCCTCTATGTCATGGCCAGAGGATGGTAGGTGGAGCAGGGTCGAGTGCCCATGAGCGAGTGAGTCGCCAAGACCGGTGAGTGGGTCGCCATTTCTTTGCCTCTATGTCATGGCCAGAGGATGGTAGGTGGAGCAGGGTCGAGTGCCCATGCATGTGGCTGGCACTTTGGCCCACCCTGGGGCATGATGTGGGATATCTGACAGCGGTCCGCCCGGTTTCCCCGCAGAGGGAGGTCTATATGACCTGCTCTCCTCTCTGGTGGTTGTAATTGCCCACCCCAAAGCGTGTGGGGAGCGGTCCTGCCCAAGCGTATGTGGTTGTACCCTGTGAGGCTCAACATCTGCAATATTTGCCAACAGAAGTTTGTCTACTAAAACATGCCATCTTAACTACTTTGTCTCTTGTCTCTCTTAGCTGGGATCCACACAGCAACTGCACTCTAATCAATCTTCTTGGCAGCTTTGAACATCTCAGTCAGTCATTTGAGGATGGTTGAGAAAGCAAAATTTAAATAACTGCTGTTCCTATCACCTAAGTGTTCCAAATAACTAAGAATTTTGACATGTTTTCCAGCCATGAGATTTACATTAATCTGGTTAAAAACTGAGAAGAAAAATATTTAAGTTGCCTTCTGAGTGACCACTAAAACCTCCCAATGATAACAAAAAGAGGTTGGCGTATTCCCTGAAACAACAGGAAGCCTTTCTGAAAATTCCAGAATCCTCTTGGAACCCAGTGGTGCCTCTGCCTTTTCCTATGCTAGTAAAAGTTTACAAGATTACATCTATGAATGACTAATTTTGTTATTTTTCCTTAAGTTTTCATTTGACTTTTAAATTCCCATTCTCAGAGCCTGTTTATTTCTAGAAGCGTACGGCTGGGTGAACCACAAAAAGGTATTAGCTTTGTCTCCAAATATGGGAATAATCCCATGAGTATTTATATCTAAGTCTTCTGAGTTTAAAATAATTGCTCTGCTCTAGGTCTTGAAGCTGAAATAAGCTTGAGGTTGGAACTTTGGACCCTTCAGCTTGCCTGTGGCGCTTGGAAGCAGATTTACTTTCCAGCCTCATCCAATGTGCTCTGGAAGTCTTCTTATCCACCACTATCCATTTAGCCTTATTTGAAATCCTTTGAAGTCCATACAGATATGACATAATTACAAAGCTTTGGCTGAGGCAGGCAAAAAAAAAAGCAGAATGACTCACATTGCACATTCTTGTTTGCACCAAATGAAATAAACCATAGCTTAAGTTTCCAGATCTGACCAGTGCCTTGGATTGTCTGTTTACAGGAGTGTGATCTTTGGAGGACAAGCATTCTCCAAGGACAGGAGTGTGATCTTTGGAGGACAAGTGCTGCCACTGCAACGTGTGGCAACATTACCCAAATTGGGGTAAGGCTGCCCAAATTGAGTTACTGTCTCATGTGCCTGTACCCACAGCGTTCTTCTACAGGCAGGGGGGAAAAGTTGGAGATAAATTGAAGCTTAAATATAAAAAAGGTGATTTGCCAAAAGGTGATTAGCATAGTGACCAATTATCATCATATTGCACAGCTATAAGACTATAGAGGAAAAATAATATTTCACTAACGAGATTGGTATGCTTATCTTCCATTAACAGCTGGAGAGAACTGGGCATAGGCGGAAAAATCTCAGCTCACAAGTTTTGCGCCCTCTCTGGATGTTGTCAGTCTGTCTGTACCTTGGGATGTCTGAGAAGTTCTGCACGCTGAATAGGACACCAAATAAACTACAAAGGCTTTACAAAGCAGCCAAAATCACTAGTTGCTTTTGAAAATGTTAACCTATTTGGAGTAAAATTTTCTTGTCATTTTCCCTAGCATTATTCATTCAAAGTGAATAGTAATCTCTCCTGCTTTTTCCCAGGATGGTCTTCCTACTAACATTTGCACCTTTTTAATACTGTCAAGGGACATCTCAAAACAGCATTTGAGCTTTGTGGTTTTAAATAGTCACTTGAGGAATTCAAATCCCTGTCCCCCTAGACATCTTACCAGAGAAGCAGTTACAGGAGTTTGTTGTTTTTAGTTGTGTGGGCATGAGCAAAAAAGCTCTCATCTGCTACTATTCATTATTCACCAGTTACTAAGTCTTTGAACAAAATACTTTTAATCTTATTTGCAATGTTCAGCTGTAGCTTATTAGCATGAATGGCACTCAGACATCAATACACCAGGATAAAGTAACTAGTTTCAAAGTGGAGTAGCTGTACCATAAAGGTAACATGCACTGAAGAAACTTGAAACAGGCTGGGCCAAGCACATTCCAAAGGAGAGAACTGTAGAGAAGTGTAAGTTCAATGGTTTGGTTTTCTTTTGGGTTTCCATGGCAGAAACTGAGCTTAGCGCTCTGTCACTTTTGCAGTTTTGTTTGCTTTCATGCACTTTGGTGTTTATGGTTTTCATATCCAGATAGCTTTCCCAATATCCAAATAATATCTGCATCCAAAATGATTATTTGCATATTCGTTTATTTGAGTATTTTGCTTGTGAAACCAGACCTCAAAGGGAAGCAGAACCCAATGTCCCTCAGGGACCACATGACACCACCACACCTTCATGTTCTTTCCTCTTACCTCTGTGAGGAATGCCATCGCATACCTCCCAACTGTCTCTATTTTGAAGGGACAGCTCCTCTTCGGGTGCTGAATCCCACTGTCTGTCTCTCTTTCAGAGGAAAATGAAAGTCTCTCTGAGTCTTGATGGGAAGAGCAAGGTACAAATTCACAAATAAATAAATAAATAAATAAATAAATCCCTCTTTTAGGACAGAGAGAGACTGACAAAAAGGCCGGTATTCAAGCCTAACGATCATCTATTCTGGTTGCCTCCCATGAAAAGCATTTGAGAGAGCAATGGGGAGGTGAAGGACAAGAAACTAAAGGAACGAGAAGCGGGAGAGCATTTGTCCCTCCTTAGGTGCTTGGAATGTTGGGAGGTGGAGTGTGTGTGTGTGTGCATCAGTGGGCGAGAGGACAGAGCTTTTTCATGAACTAGTGGAGCTTACTGGCCAAGGGATGGGGAGTGGGGGGGGGGGATTTCCCTCTTTAGCTACTGGAGAAGTTTATTTATTTATTTATTATTATTATTATTTATAAGCATTATTTAGCCACCCCCTCATGCCTATGGCATCTCGGGGCAGCTTACAACAACCAACAACACAATAAAATTCCATAAAATTAATCTTAAAAATACAGCATCATCAATACATTTAAAAATATCATCCCATCTCCCCTCCAAAAACTACCCCACCCTCCCATCCTCCCCTCCGAAGGCCTGGGCGAACAGCCAGGTCTTACAGGCTCGATGAAACACCAGCAGACCTGGGACCAGGCGGGCTTCCTCCGGGAGGGAGTTCCAGAGCCACGGCCTGGCCATCGAGAATGTCCTCTCCGTTGTGGCCCCCCATCTCACATGGGGGACCTCCAAAAAGGCACCCCCGGTGGACAGAAGGGATCGCTCTGAGGCACGGAGGGTGAGGCGGTCCCTGAGGTATGAGGGGCCCAGACCATGCAGGGCTTTATAGATCGACACTAACACCTTGAATCTGGCTCGGTATGCTATAGGCAGCCAGTGCAAAGCCTGGAGCACAGGTGTTATGAGCTCCCGTTGCCCAGTCCCCGTAAGAAGACGAGCCACCGCATTCTGCACCAGCTGCAGCCTCCGAACCAGAAACAAGAGAAGCCCCACGCAGAGCGCATTGCAGTAGTCTTACCTCGAGGTGATGAAGGCATGAATGAGAGTGGACAGGTCGGGCCTGGAAATGTATGCACACAGCCTCCGTACCAGATACAGCTGGCAGAAGGTGGCCTTAGTCACCATCTCTACCTGCCGATCCAGATG
This sequence comes from Sphenodon punctatus, assembly GCA_003113815.1. NCBI lineage: Eukaryota > Metazoa > Chordata > Lepidosauria > Sphenodontia > Sphenodontidae > Sphenodon > Sphenodon punctatus. Next base: position 2,705,079 of record QEPC01001035.1, on the reverse strand, counting down.
GAGATCTGAGTCCAACACCACCCCCAGACTTCGAACCTGCTGGGCTACAGGAGGACGGACCCCCCACCTCACAAGGGGAGCCAGAACCTCCCCCACCCTTCCCACCACCATCACCTCCGTCTTATCGGGATTTAGCTTCAGTCTGCTCTGCCACATCCAATCCGCCATGGCCTCCAAACACTGGGAAAGTAATGAGACAGCAGGACCTGGGTCAGTTGAAAATGAGAGGTACAGCTGAGTATCATCAGCATATTGGTGACATCGAACCCCAAACCCGTCCCGAATCTCCCACAGGGGCTGCATATATACATTAAATAATAATGGAAACAGGATGGAACCCTGTGGAACGCCGCAGGACAAGACGTGAGGGCAAGATGTTTCAGCCCCCAGCACCACCCGCTGGCTTCTCCCTGAGAGGAATGAGCAGAACCACCCAAGGACAGTCCCGTCCAGAACCCTCAGCTCTTGCAGTTGTCTCTGCAGCAGCCCATGGTACACGGTGTCAAATGCGGCTGAGAGATCTAGCAGGATCAGAAATGTTGAACATCCTGCATCCATCTCCCGGTGGAGATCATCCACCAAAGCCACCAACGCTGTCTCAGTACCATAACTGGGGCGGATCCCAGACTGAAAAGGGTCAAGGCAACTGATGCTATCCAAATGCGCCTGGAGCTGCAGTGCCACTGCCCGTTCAATATGCTTCCCTAAAAAGGGAAGATTAGAGATGGGTCGGTAGCTGGCGAGTGCATCCACATCCAAAGATGGCTTCCACAGCAGGGGGCGCACCACATACCAAGTTGGGAGGTATGCCATCAAAGGGTGTTTTAAGACAAGCGCCTCCCCACCCATTATCCAACAATCACCCACCCACCAATCACCCACCCATCGTGCATGTTTTGGGGCTGCATAGGGTGCCAATGTAAGCCTCCCAGAGCTGCCTGTGGCAGGATGGGTGGAGTAGAATTTTAAAAAATAAATAAATAAATAATGGGTGGGCGATGGGTGGGGAGGCACTTGTCTAAAAACACCCATTGTCCTGACCATGGGAAATGTTTTGGGGTATTTGAAGCTAGTGTCCTCACAGCCATTCTCCCTCAGATAGAGGGACAAGGACAATCCCTAGCCAGCAGGGAACAGAAAGACAATATGAGGAAGAACTATAGTAGCCTACTGAGTTCTGCTGATCTGTAATTGAAAACGTTGGCTGTAGAAACTATTTTATTAGTTTTCATGGCTAGTGCTTGCATACTGGGTAACATGAGACAGCATCAACATTTGGTAGCATTGCAAGGACAACATTTATATAAGAATGTATGATTAACAGGCTGTTTTCCCTAATCGAACATGCACACATGGCTCTCTTCAAAATCAGTCATCCCAGGTGCCTCCGCTTTTTTGAAATGAACTTGTTTATTCTGACCAATCCAAAGAAGTTTCAATTCCTCTCTTGTGTGAGTCTGCATCCCTTCAAAAGCAAAACAGCTAAAACCTTCTCCAGCTCAGCAAACTCAACTCCTTGCTGATGGGAAATGACCAAATACTGCTAATCACCAACCTCTATGAAAAGCAGAAAACCTAGCTGGAGAGTCAGTACAGGCTTGGGTCTGGGAAGTCAGCAGGATCAGATCCAGGAGTCAAACACCAGTTGGGAACTAACACACATGGACTGGGTTGGGAGCAGAAGGCAGGACAGACAAGCTGACCTGCTGGAGCACACAGGAAGCAAACAGGAAGACAGACAGATGGAAGACTGGATTTCAAGACAGGCAGAAACAGAAATAAGCTAGCAGAATTAGGAAGGAAATGGAGTAAACAAGTCAGAAAATGGGAGCAGGGAAGAGCCGGTCCAGGCACAGGCAAAATGGAGCCAGGGAGGAGAGAGCAGGTCCAGCAGCAATAGATCAGGTCGCAGGGGAACAGGGAGGGATAACAGGTGATGATCTGCCCAGCTTCTGCGGCTTCAATCCACCCTTTTATCTAGCCAGGCAGCCAACCAGGAAGCTCAGCTTGTAAAACAGTGCTGAGGAGGGGTGTGGTCTGACCAGCATAGGGTGGGGCTTACACAGAAACCATGGCACCTGCACCTGACTAGAGTGCAGCAACAGCAATGAGGAGCAAACCAGCTTGCGCAAGTGAAAGAAGGCTGTAGGAGCTGCAGGGATCTATGGCTGGGGGAAGGGAATTGTTGGCTCTGTTATTAGCAGCATCACCCTTGGGTGAGGGAGGGGAGGTCTTTTTTGTCAGTAGAACAGATGTGACGCTGGTCCATTGTGGTCTGCTTTTTCACATTTCAGTCCGTGGGCCACTGGCACATCTGTTGAGGGGTTGCCAGATGTTGACCCGGGATTGACCCTTGGTGTGTTGACGATTAGGCCAGGTTCTGACACCTGGATTAGCTCAAGATCACAGCCCGGGCTATGGTCCGCCTGATCGTGGAAAAGCAGGCCACAGAGGGCTATCATATCTGCTATGGCCCACTTTTACCCGGCCCAGAATGGTTCCGTCATAGCTAGCAGTCATTGGCCACCATGGTTGCCTGTCATGGTAGGGGCTGGGGCACTGGGTTCAGTGGGAGCAGTGTTGGCTAGCCACACACTTGTGCATCTCCCCACCCTCCCCAGCAGTCCGGCCGTGGGAACATGAGTTGGGCAGCATAACTCCGGTCCAGAGGGTGTCCTCTGCGACTTCCTGACCTGCGTAGGGTTGTGACAGTTAGTCAGCTGTTGTCTACTTCAGATTACCTCACCAGAACCCAGGTGGCACCAGGGCTCAAATTATATGGGAAAAGGTAGGGGCCCGCCTCAATGAAATCATGCCACCCCCTGTAGCCTCCTGTAACCAGTAGTTAAGGGGGGTATCAAAAAAGGTAGGGGGTGGCCCTTCCCTGCCTCCCTGTAATTTGGGCAGTGGGTGGCACAAGTTTCCTTTATAAATAAATAAAAAATAATAAACTAAACTGCCTAACTGAGTCAGACCAATGGTCCATCTTAGCCTAGTATTGCCACAACCTGACATGGCAGCAGGGATTTCAAATTCTACTCCACTCTCCTAGGCTCCTTCAGCCCTTGGTCTGTTATAAGTCTCTATCTCTCAGCCAGCCCAGTAGTCAAGCCATGGCATGTCCCACTGTCACATCTTCCTTTGCTGGAGAGCCCGTGTCACATTGTGCCTCAGTTTCCTCAAAGGAAAAATGCGCTTAGTGGTCCAGGCCTGACATAATCTGGCCTGGATATAGGGCACTCTTTTCCAATATGTGGAAACTCAGTTTACACTGTGCTTATAAGCCAGCTAGCTCAGCAAAGTATTGTAAAGACAATATTATTTATAAATGAGGCTATAAGACAAGGAATATTAGAAATATAAAGCAATAGTTAACTTAAATTCAAATAAAAATGTGGTACAAAAGAGAAACTGTGTCAGTTACAAATACATGATTTAAAAGGACATTTCTGTTCAGAGAACAGAAGATCTTATAATTTCAAAGATCTTAACATCTATAAGAAATAACATATGCTTTAACTATTATTGGCTCAATGCATCAAAAGAATATACTTTCATAGTCACCCAGTCCTGTGTCCCATACTGTCATATGAAGGTGAGAAAACTCCAAGGAAGGAACTTTCTAAAGGATCTAAAGGAGACTTTCCTCTCCCTCTTTATGGAGTGAAAATGCACTGAAGTCAGTTTAGATTACATCAGGTCAAGACAGCTGATAATGAGGTTTTCTCAAAGTACATAGTAAAAAACCTGTTGATACATAGTTAAAAAGGTGGCTGGCTATCAGCTGAGATAGGATTTAACAATGGGTGATATCAGACGTTATGGGCACCTGGTTCACCACAGTGGATTCCTGGTGTGGGTGAACCAAAAAACCACCCCCAGGGGTCAATAAAAGCCCCAAACAGATGTGACGGGACCGGGACAACAGCAGGGAATTGGGCCGGCAGATCACGGACTGGGGAAGTGCAACAGACATGATGCCAATTCCCGGCCATGGTCAAAACATCCAGAATCCACTGGGCAGGGGCGGGACACAGACATGGCCACCTGAGGGCAAACGAAGTCAAAAGGCACACAAGGGAATGCCCACACAAGGGAAATGGGAAGGGAAGGGGGAGACGGAGAAGAGCCAGACAGGTACCACACACAACAGAAACACACACACACACACAGAAGGGAAAGGAAGGGAGGGGGGGAATATGGGCGCCCGGACAGCACACTGGGCACAGAGGGGGTGGGGCGTGGAACAGGGAAGAGGGGGGGTAACTGCAAAGGGGCAGGACACAGGCAATGGCAACCACAACCCCCACAGCAGAACTGTCCACATGGGCACCCCCACAGCAACACAGGCAGTCCTGGAACGGGGGGCCCCAGGAGCTTGGGACCAAGGCACAGTGGGAGCCCACATGGCACAGTGAGCGGGCCAGTAACAGTCCAGGAGGTACATGCAGACCCACACCCTGGAGAGGGGCTGATGGAGGGCAGGCAGGAGAGCTGGTGCAGCACAGCAGGTCCAAAGACACATACACACCCCCAGAGGAAAGCGGGAGGGGAAGTTCGGGGGCCCCAGAGCCCTGAGGTCACACAGGCACCCAAGGGAGGGGTGGGGCCACAGGTGGCAGTGCTGGTGGGTGGGGACAGTCCGCTGGACACAGGCTGGTCGGTGAGGCCATGCAGAGTGCCAGAGCCAGGCACCGGGGACGGCAACCACAGAGGGGAACACCAGGTGCGGAGTCAGATGGGGGGGCAGAGGGGGTCCGGAGCCACAGGCAGGGGTAGCAGCACCCCAGGAAGTAGGCAGCACAGCAGCACGGAAGAGACATCAAGGAGGGAGCAGCCAGTGGAGACCGGCCCCGGGGCAGGGGCAGGATCCCACATGGGGGGCAGGCAACCGGGGGGCCGGGAGGCACACTGGGACTTACAGCCAGCTGCTGGGGACCACAATGGGCCCGGGGGCTGGGTGCCCCACCCGATGAACCAGGTGGGGCCAATGGATCATGCCCCAGTGATACCCGAACAAGGACATGTGGTGGGTGATCAGGTAGTAGGCCTCGAAGGGATCCTACATGAACAGCCCCAACTGCACATCTGATCAGGACCACACGCCTGTCAGCGCCGACAACTCCGCCGCGGTAGGCTCAGACACACAGAAGTCAGCAGCAGGGGACCACAGAAGCTGTCCCAGATCCAACAGCTGGTGGTACACCACCCCACGGGAACGCTGGTACCCATGGGTCCTGTGAACATAGCCAAAGTAGGACATGGCCAAGGCAGGGCCCCCCTCCACAAGGCAGATCGTGTAGGCGGCCAGACTGCACACAGATAGTGCTGACACGGTCTCAGCCGTGGCCCAGGCCACATAAGAGCACCTCATCACCGAGATGTGTCCATCGGGGAAGGAAACCAGTCCCAGAGTCTCCGCATGCAGCCGGCAATCATGAGCGCTCACCTCATAGCCGAAGTAGTGAAGACCAGAGCTCAGGCTCGCATAAGCACCTCAATGGCTGTCCAGGCAGCCCAGGAGCAGCTGCATGGCCAGGGTATGCCACAGGTCACACAGGGACATGGTCTCGCAGAAGGTCCAGCTATGTGGGGCCCCATGGGGGCTGGGAAGCGGAAGCCGGTGGATGCACAACCAGCCATGGTCCAGCTAGACAGGGAGAATAACACCATGTACAGGGGGGCACACATACCCTCCAGGGCCGGGGGGGGGCCTCCGAGGGGTCCTAAGGACAGGAGAGGCGGCCATGGGCTGCAACATTGTAGCACAACGAGCGAGGCTTGGGGTGTGGACCCAGCACAGCTGCGGAATACAAGCGCACACACAGGATAGCTATTCAGCCCACCAAGGACACGTTGTTGCAAACAGGGAGTGGGGGTGGGGGGTGTTGATGGCTGAAGGCATGCAGCTACACAGGGAGTGCACAGCCTCGCGCACCCATGCAGGCGCAAGACCCCATGCCAGGACAGCAGGTGCACCCAACCGCATGCACACGGGCACCGGCATCGCATTGGGAGGCCCACCTGGCTGGGGGCGGGGCCCCGGGCCACCCAGCTCATCACCGGGCCAACATAACCATCCCCCAACCCCCGGGGCCCCCACCACCATGGAGCGGGACTGGGCAGCTGCCTACTGGATGCACCTCGCACTCGCGGCCAAGTGGGTGCAGGAGAGCCCTTGCCCAGCTCAGGGAGCAGAGGCTCTCCGGGGCAGACCGGCAGGCTGTGAGCTGGGGCCGAACCTGGCCCGCGGTGCTCCGTGAGGCAGCCGGGTGCCTCCAATGGGGGAGGAATACCATGCGCCGGGCAGCCCTGTTCACTATGCCCATTGACAGGCAGATCTGGGTCGCTGAGCAGGCATAGGGTTGGTGGGCCAGGGCGCTGGCCCAGTGGGATGAGGCAGCCTGGAGGGCCCACTTTAGGATGGACAAGCTCACCCTTCTCTGACTCGCTGAGCTCCTTACGCCCTGGCTTGAGTGACAGCACACTCCCGTGAGGACCCCCATCCCCATGGTCCAGCAGGTGGCTATAGGGGTCTGGGCCCTAGCTACGCCCGACTCCTGCTGGTCCGTCTCCCAGCACTTTGGGGTAGACCTGAGCACCATTGCCTGTATCCTTTGGGATGTGTGCAAGGCTGTGGAGGGCGTGCTCCTGGACAGAATGATCCAGTTGGTGGACCAGGGGGCCGTGATGGCAGGATTCGTAGCCGGAGGCTTCCCCAACTGCATGGGAGCCGTGGATGGCACCCACATAGAGATCCTCCACCCCTCCGCGGGCGAGGCTGCAGAGTATATGAACAGGCATGGTTATCACTCCCTGCAGCTGCAGGTGGTTGTGGATCACCAGGGCCAGTTCATCGACATCTTCACGGGCAACTCCAGCCGCAGTCACGATGCCCAGATCATGACCATCTCCCCCTTCTATGCCCGGATGTTCTGGGGGGACTTTGCTGACATGGGGATGACCTGGATCGAGGGGGTCCCGATGCCCCCCTGTATCCTGGGTGACCCTGCCTATCCCCTCACCTGGTGGCTAATCAAGGTCTACCCAGTCGCACGCAATCCTGCAGAGGTGCTCTACAATACCCGCCTATGCTCCAGAAGGACCATGGTGGAGCGAGCCTTCGGGGTCCTCAAGTAGCGCTGTAGGAACCTCACTGGGCGGCTAGACTACACTGTGGAAACCTTGGCCCTGGTGATAGGTGCCTGCTGTGTGCTCCACAATGTGTGCGAGACCAAGGGGGCAGCCCTGGAATACCCCGAACCCAACCGCCCCCCCCGGCCTGGCGCTCCGTACGTGAACGCCAAGAACCCCCGGGAGTACCGTTATGCCAAGCACATCCGGGACACCCTGGCAAGGCATATCAGCCAGGAGGCCGAGGTGTGAGGGATGCACCACCCCAGCCCACCCTCGGGGGTTACCTGGGCCAGCCCCAACACGGGAGGGGGTCCGGTACCGCACCACACCACCCCTGTCCCCCAATAATGGGCACGGGAGGCAATATAGTGCAACCACGGTTTATCTCACCCGCATGTACATGTGCACCCGACCCCTCCCCCGCCTGCGCTCCCTCCACCACTGCCATTGCCACTGCCTCCTCCACCCTCGCCTTCTCTCCGGCTGCTCTCTTCCGCCTCCCTCCTCGGTCCATCCCGCCACGCTGCCCTGCTGCGGGTTTCCCTTTAAATCTCCCTCCGGTGGCTGTGTTGTTGCTGGTTGCCTGGCAGCAACGCTGCGTGCTTTGTCCCCGGCTGGGGATCATTTTCTTTGGTTCCAGCTGGTGATTGCCATCCAGACGTTACTTTTTGGTGGGTTTCGCCGGGAATCTCTTTGACCACGCTTCCGGAGATTGTCCGACAGGGAGCCCTGGAAGCGTGGTTGAAATTGACCCCATGTGGGTATTTTTTAATTTTATTTATTTATTTATTTTTAAATTTATATCCCGCCCCTCCTGCCCATAGGGCAGCCCGGGGTGGCGAACAACATTTTATTGAAAACAATAATAAAATTTTAAAACAATTAAAAATACCCTACATGGGGAAAACCCCCATCCCTATCCCCA
>QEPC01001035.1:2660567-2695449 GCA_003113815.1 Sphenodon punctatus | reverse complement strand
TATATATATATATATATATATATATATATATATATATATATATATATATATATTTATTGTTTTTTAAAATAGTTATTCGGTATCCTCTGCAATGTGCAGGCATTGTGTATATAGGACCTAAGTTACAGAGACGGTTCGGATCTTTAACATGAGGGTACAAGTCTCTTTCTTGCAACACATATATTTACCCCTCCCTCCCCCCAAATCCCCTGTATCCCGCCCTTCCCCCCCCTCTCACTGTTCCCCCCTTCCTCCCCCCAAATCCCTTTTGTCCCACCCTATCCCTCCCCTCCACATTATCATGTTCTTCAAATTTCCATTATACATATAGTGGGTTTTTTCTGGTTTGTTTGTAGTTTTTCTTGAAGTAATTTCCAAATATTAGTCCAGACTGCATAAAATTCCTCCATCTCATGTCGTAGTTCTGCTTGCGTTCTTTCCATTGTAATGGTATACCATAGTCTTTGTATCCGTTTTTCCTCTTATGGTTTCTTAGTGGATTTCCAGTTGCACACAATCATGTGCAATGCAACTAATCTCAGCTGCATGCTTGAGTTCTTTCTGGAGTTGTTTGTAAGTCCGGGAGGATGTCCAGTAATGCTATTTCTGGCTGGCTTGGAATTTCTGTCTGTGCTATTTTGTTCATGTATATCCAAACTTTTGCCCAGAAATCTTGTATGTGTGGGCACTCCCACCAGCAGTGGAGCCATGTTCCCATGGTATTACAGCCCTGCCAACAGTCCTTCGGGTAAGTATTGTTCATTTTGTTCAATCTGTTGGGGGTCAGGTACATTCTGTAGGTAGTACAGTAGGTACTGTAGATTCTGTAGGTAATTTTATCTGTGGCTCCAACACTGATATGGAGTGTGATAGTTTGCATATGTTAGTCCATATGATGATCTTCTCCTTTTTTTCAGTCTTTCTTTTCAGGTCGGTCTCCCATGCTTCGAGGTATCCTGCATCCGGTAAGTGCATTATTGCTTGTAATACTTTGTATATTTTTGATATTTCATGTTTTCTTCCCTGATATGCGTATATCACACGTTCAAAGTCAGTTTCTTTTCTGGTGGCGTTGACTTTTGTTTCTTTATTTCCAAATCTGCTGATTATTTTAGCATGTACCCAAAAGTTCAGGGTCTCTTCCAGTTTTTGCTGTATCATTTGAGTTGTTAACATGTTTTCCCCATCATATAAGTTAGATACATATTTCAAACCTTTAGATTCCCACTTTTTAAAAATTTCTTTGGATATTCCTGCCTTTTTACTCCATTTGCCAAAAATTGGTGTGTATGGGGAAATTTCCCTCAGGATTCCTAGTTTGTTGTTTATTTTTTCCCAGGTCTGTATTGCCATACTAGTGAAAGGATGTCCCATCACTTGTTTCTTATTGATCTTTTGTCCATCTGTTAATATGTCCCTGAACGCCTCTACCTGACATGCCTCCCTTTCCATTACTAACCAGTCTGGATCAGATCTTCCCTGGTACCATATTTTTATCCCTCTGAGGGCTGCTTCCCAGTGATATAGTTGCAAATCTGGTGTGTGTTGTCCCCCTTATCTTTTCTGGTATATAATATTTCCTTTCTTATTCTGGGTTTTTTTCTTTGCCATATAATTCTTGATATTGTTTTTTGGATAGTCTGAAAATAATCTTTAGGAAGCTGTACTGGTAATGTGAATGATGTATATAATAATTTAGGGAGTATTATCATTTAGATTAGGTTTAATCTTCCTATCCATGAGACTTGAAGTCTCTTCCATTCTTCCTCTTTGCATTTTAGATTCTCTAATAGTGGGAGGAAATTATTTTTATATAAATCCTTCCTTTTTTTGGTTATTTGTATTCCTAAATATTTTATGGAGTCTGTTTGAACTGCAAAGGGAGTGACTAGTTTTATTTCAGAATCTTTGTTGGATAATTTCTCCTCATTGAATATTAACATCTCAGACTTATCTACATTGATTTTATATCCTGAAATTTTCCAAAACTTTTCTATTTTTTCCAATAGGTTAGGTATTGTCATGGGTAAGTTGGTAAGACTCAGCATCATATCATCTGCATACATTGCAAGTTTGTATTCGGTATTTTGTCCTTTAACCCCTTGTATTTGTTGTTCAGCTCTAATAGTCATTGCCAGTGGTTCTATGGTGATATTAAATAGGAGAGGGGATAGTGGGCAACCTTGTCAGGTGCCTCTCGTTATTTTGATGTCTGACGGTTGGTTTCGCTCTATCAGTATTTTGACGCGTGGGGCTTTGTATATTATTTTTATCCATGTTAGAAATGCTCCTGAGATTTCCATTCTTTTCATGGTTTCAAATAAATATGGGTATTCCACCATATCAAAGGCCTTCTCCGCGTCCAGCGCTATTATTGCTGCTGGTATCTGGTTGGTTTTTACGTGTGTTGTGATGTTTATTATTTTTCTTATGTTATCTATTCCTAGGCATCCCGGGATAAAACCTGTCTGATCTGTGTGGATTATATTGGGAATAATTGTCATTAATCTGTTTGCCAGTATTTTGGTGAACAGTTTGGCATCTGTGTTAATGAGTGATATGGGTCTGTATCCGCTACAAATTTCTAATTTTTTCCCTTGTTTGGGGCATAATGTTATCGTGGCTTCATAGAATGTGTTGGGTAGTTGTCCTTGGTTTATGATCGAGTTATATACTTTAACCAATATTGGAGCTATCTGGTCTTTGAATTTTTTATAAAATTCTGCTGGGTACCCATCAGGTCCCACAGCTTTGTTGTTTGGCAGCTTTTTTATTGTGTTTTTTATTTCTTCTTGACTTATTTCTCCATTGAGGTACTGGGCTTCTTCTTTACTAATTTTTTTAAATTCCAGTCTATCTAGGAATTGGTTGATGTCTTCTTGTCTTGGGGTCCCTGAACTGTATAGTTTCTCATAAAATTGAACAAAGCAGTCAGTCATGTCCTTCCCTTTCTGTATCGGGGTTTCTAATAAATGGAATTGAGGTTTTTTGCCTTTTTTTTTTTTAGTTAGCCATGCTAAAGCTTTGTCTGCCTTGTTTGCCTTTTCAAAATAAAATGCTTTTGTGTATCTTATCTTTTCGATTAATGCTTCGCTTTCCAATAAGTTAATTTGGTTTCTAATCGTGGCAATCTTGAAGGCATTTTCAATTGGGTTTTTAATTAGTTGTTTTATTTGTAGGTATTTTTCGCTATATTTGTGCTTTCCCCCCCTTTTTTAGGTGGGCTTCCAGTGATATAAAATGGCTTCTCATAACTGCCTTAGCCGCTTCCCACAGTGTGGCTGGGGTCGTGTCGGGAATATCATTTAATTGTATATAATCTTTTAATTGTTCCTCCACCTGATCTGTAACCCATTTATTCTGCAAATAAAATTGTTTTCATCTCCCATTTTGTTGTCTCTGTGTTTTTGTTTTTACCATTTTTATTGTTTCTAGCACTACCACGTTATGGTCTGAAAAGGGGGTTATCAATATAAATGTTTCACCGCAATCTTGTACGAAGGCTGGGTTTATTAGAATATGATCTATTTTGGTTGATATTTGATGTGGGTTTGAGTAGAATGTGAATTCCTGTGTTTTGGGGTGTATTACCCTCCAAATATCAACCCATTGATTTGTTTTTAGGGTCTGTACAATTCTATTTTGTTGTTTTGTGAGTTTATTTTTGGTCATGTGGTCTAATTCTGTTAAGGGAGTGTTGAAATCTCCCATTAGAATTGCTTTTCCTTCAACTTTTTGTTGAATTTTTTGCATGGTTTCTGTAAAGAAGGTACTGGTATTTATATTGGGTGCATATATTGTATATATTTCTTGGTTTATTATACCTTTTATTAATAGTCTCCTTTCCTGTTTGTCTCTATCTATTTCATTTATTTGCATGTTTATTGCCTTCCTTAGCCCTATTAGGACCCCTGCTCTCTTTTTTCTCCGTTAGTGTGGTATATTTTATAGTCCTGGTTTGTGAATCTTATATTGTCTTTTCTAATTAGGTGGGTTTCTTGTAGCGAGAAAATTTCAGTTTTTTTTTTTTTTATAAAATGCCATACTCGCTTTCTTTTTTGCGGGTTATTAAGCCCGCATACGTTTAGTGATATCACTTTTAAGTTATCCATTTGTGTTTTTTGTGTGTGGTATTTTTACTTCTTATCTCCATGTACTCTGTGTTTCTCCCTTTACTGAAATTTTGTCTGTATTTCTTGCCCTTGTTGTTCATCTTTTTTATATTCCTTATTTTATTATGTTCCTTCTTATATTTAGTCCTTAGCCAACCTTTTTCTCCTTTTTTTTTTGTTTGCGTCCTTTTTTTTTCCCTATTGAGTTTTTAGCCTTTTTCTCTCTTGCTCCTTTTGTTTCACCTGTTTCTTGTTTTTCCCTTTATCCCCATATCCCCTTTCCCTTTCCTTCCCAGCCCCTGTTTCCCCCACCCATTCCCTGTAAAACTCCTTCCCCCCTTGTCCCTTATATATTCCCCCCTCCTCCCCCCAAGCCCTTCCAAAGAGGTCTACTTTGTGGACCGTCACGCCTTTCTGGCTCTTCGCCCCCCCCCTGCCCTTTGCATCAACACATTCTTAAGTTATTAAACATCATTTTTAAACATTATAACAGTTAACTTATAACTTATTTTTGTTTCTAAGAGAACAAAAACTTTCTCTCCAACTGGTTTTTCACCTTGGATTATTTGTTTTTGGCTTTGTTTTTGCCATTATCTTTTCATCCCTCTGCTTTGTCTTTTAATGTTTGAGTTTTGAATTGTTCCAGCTCGTTTTCATTTGTAAAGTAATGCCTTCATCCTTGGTAAATAAGTCAGTTTTGCGGGGTAGTATATTTGTGCTTTAATCCCCAGTTTGTTTAGACTTTCCACTTGATTTCTCCATGCTTTCCTTCTTTGGACTGTCTCAAATGCTAGGTCTGGGAAGATGGAAATTTTATTTCCCTCTATTTGCATGTCTTTAGTGTTTCTAGCTTCCCTTATGATTTCTTCTTTGCCCATGAATCTCAAAATTTTTACTATTATTGCCCTCGGTGGTAATGGGTCTTTGGGCTTGACCCTTAAGGAACGATGGGCCCTTTCTATTTCAACATTGTGTAGGGCTGTTTTTTCAGGGAACAAATTTTTGAAAGTTTCATGTAGAAAGTCTCTCATGTTTTTCTCTTTTCCTTTCGGGATTCCTATTATTCTCAGATTGTTTCTTCTGGACCGGTTTTCCAGGTCCTCAACTTTAGTTTTTAGTTCTCTCATTTCTACCTCTGAGCTGGTGACTTTATGTTCTACTGTGTTTCCCCAGTCCTCCAAATCATTTATTCTTTGCTCAGTATTCTCTATTCTTTTGTTTATGCCCTCCACCTGTCCTTTTAAATCCTCCAGAGTGGAGTTTGTTCTGTTTATGCCCGCTTTATTTATTGCTAAGTCCTTCTTTATTGCTTTCAGCATTTCTATTACCTGTGTTTGTGGCTCACTGTCCTCCAGCGGCTCCCTCCCTGATGCGCCCGCCATTTTGTTTTCACCTCCATCGGTTTTTCCGGAGCTGTGACGCGGGGTGCAGAAGCGGTCTATGGTTGAATCTGCCTTTTTTTTTTTTTTTAATCCCCACTCATTCCTCTGAGTAATCGCCAGGTTTTGGGGATTTTTGGAGAGAGTTTTTCATTGTTTTATTTGTGTTTCAGCATCGGGCCACCAGGAGCTCAGCCGAACGTGACCTGTTGCTCGCGCATGCCCACGTGACCCCCCCTCAAAGGCCAATTCTAATGTTCAATATATTGAAACACAGATGGCCAATAAAACATATGCTTTTTATACAGGATTATTAATTTATTATTATTATTATTATTATTATAAGCATTTATATAGTGCCAGCAATATAAACGACCTCTTATAGGCTTCTCTTGGGAGCTAATAATCTCTGCAAATGTTTTCCATTCACTTTGGATGACATTTGGACATGTTCTTCTGCTCACCCAAGGGAGCATCCCTGCCAAATTTCCAAAAAATTGGATAAAAGTTCTCAATTTTATAAGCAATGAAAAACTTGTGATCTTAACAGAAGTTGCAAATTTCCTTAAATCAATTGCAGGTGTTGCCTTTTAATTTTTTTTAATTATAGAAGTTTTACTAGATGCAGGGATATGCTTTTTAGATCTTTTGTAGAGAAGGTAAAGAAGAGAGGAGGGGTGAGCAGAGCAGAGGAGGAGCTAGTCATTGGCACACCAAAGTCTGTGGTGGAGAATAGGTACATGGGGGAGAATATGTGCAGAGTTCTGCTTTTATGAGCACTTTCAGTGAGGCTGAAGACTGCAGCACAGACAAAGAGCACTGAGCCAGCTGATGAGCCATACAAGATCTAACCAGGGTGGTGGCTGTGCATGTTGGAAAAAGCTTAATATTTGCTCCCCAATGTCCACCCCCAAGCCTCCCTAATTTAAGTGATTGGGTAGTGGCAAATTGGAAGCCTGGGCAGCATCTCCAGAGAATGAGCCTATACCAAGGAGGATTCTCCTATGTTTGTCACAGTGGTACAAGATGGTCAGCCAATTGGTCAGCAGAAATGTCAATCATGTATTCTCATTCTGTGCTGTGCCCAACCCAACCCCCCTGCTTGTTACTGGGAAGCTGGAAGCATCTACTTAGGAAAGAGCCAGGAACATGTTCAATCACAAAACCCTAATCTCTTTCTTTCCACTAACTTTCTCATCATTCTCTCTTACTTGGATCAGTTGAGTGTCTGGACTATGGATCTGGATGTGAAGAAATAAGCAGGCATTCAGAGTGGGAGGTTTTAATCTGCTGTTGTTAAAGGCCAGTAGATGTGTATCAGAGTTAAATATCTTCTGGAACTATGTCTGAGTTAATGCAGTTTTTGGGCCTCTCCACCTAGTGAGTCACTATCTAGGCCAGGAATGGGAATCCTCTTGCCTGTGGGCAAAATTCAGCATGCAGTTTTTGTTTGTTTTTTGTTTTTGTAATTTGGTCCTTTCCAGTTTCTTCTCTATTGCAAACATTGGGTGATTTCAGACGAGACGGGGCGGCATTCGCACCGTTACGGAATCACCCAAATGATTCCCTGCCGGGATCACTCCGGCACGTCCAACAGACGTGCCGACTGATCCCGGCAGGGAATCGGGGAGGGGGCGTGGCCGTGCGGTGCAATGTGTGACCGCACGGCCCCGCCCCCCCACTCCCCCGCCCTCTGGGGAGATGAGCGGGTGCCGCGGCCAATGTGGCCTCAGCGCCTGCCCGATTTGACCACGGCCCAGAATCCTGCTGGGGATTCCGGGCCGTGGTTGCCATCCAGATGTTACTTTTTGTTGGTTCCCGCTGGGAATCTCTTTGCCCACGCTTGTGGCGATTGTCTGGCGTGGAGCCCCAGAAGCGTGGTTGAAATTGAACCCATGTGGGAATTGACCATGGTGAACATCTGGCAGTCATACAGATGTTCAGGGCGCTTTGGCCGCATGTGGGTATTGACCGTGGGTCACTGTGATCTCGCAACGTCTGAAAATACCCATTGAAAGGGTGAGTTCAGAAGAAGGGAGTGGAGATAAAGGCATGCAGTCAAGGATAGATGATGGATCCATGGTATGGATCCCTGATCTACACCCTCCCCTTCCTTTCCTTATTCTTAACACACATCCTCAGCATCTATCTGGCCCATGGATCTTGTACTAATGGTCAAAGTGGCCCCCAGGTGGAAAAAGGTTTCACACTTCTGATCTCAGCCATACAGTAATTTAAACCAGGAGTCACTCCAATAAAGAACATAGAATTACACCTGGGGAAAATTAATGCAGTTGGGTGGGTCCACTAACTCCTTAACTTCAGCAGGCCATGACTCCAGAATGAGTAACACAGGAATGACTAATTTCTACCAGAAGACAATAATCAGAATTCAGGATGCTTTTAAGGGCACTCCATCTCTTTCAAATCTGTAGGTTACAACTGTTAGGGGGAAATCTACTGAACAAATACAGTGTTGCCAGCTTTTGAGATTATCGGGAACCTTGCAGTTTCTTAAAGCCCCAGGCAGCTGCCTGAGATATTTCACCTTTCGTGATAATAAAAAGTGTGTGTAGTCCATGTAGTTGGGGGGGGGGGGGGGGGGGGGGGGAAAAAATATGACTGAAATGTACTCAGAAGGCTCAAAAGCCAAATCTTTGGTTAAACAAAGCTAAAAAGAGGGTAAAATGGGAGTGAATTTATGATTTATTGTTGCTGGCTTAGAATGCACTAACAACAGTTTGTAGTAATTAGTTGAGTACTGGTTTTGATCATAGTGAATGCAAAAAAAAATATTAATAGACAGATAGAACTCTGTTCGCTGGATGGATCATTCATACAGGACGCTGAGGAGTCTTTTAAAAGAACTGAATCTATTTTACAATCACTCTTCATTATATTTAGTACTAATTAGCATGGTGCTTAAAATTATTTATTAATGAATTTCAGTAATTTAATTGGGATTAACAGTGTGAGCCTTACTAATAATTCAAACCAGTATAAGAGAACTACGGCTTCTGTTTATACAGGAAGGAATCAAGAAAAGCATCTTGGATAATATTGTCCTGAGGATATCATGCATTATAATATTTTACTGTGGGTGCGTGGACTTGCCTGCATAGACCTTTTTAAAATGAGTCACACTCACTCATGCCCACGCAGGGGATATGGGTGCATGCATCCCATTTGAAAGTGGCAGTGGGTGGATGGGCATGCATACACGTGTGCTCCCACGAAACATACACCTCCACCCAACGCCCCCGCACAGAGCAACTGGTGAAAACGCAGGTTGCTCCATGCGGGGGGCATGGATGGGAATGGGGTTGGGCCCGCCTGCACCTGCCCCCCTGCACAGTGTCCCCAGCAGCACGACCACAAACTGCTGAGGTTGGGGTGGGGGTTCCATTTAAAAAAGGCCATAGAAATAACTGCTATAACACCAAGTAGTAAAGTAATTTCAATAGATGAATTGTTTATGAGGAAATGCCTGGATAAAATACTTGCCTCAAAAAAACATCTGATGCAGCATGAGCCAGTGAAGCCTAGCAGGTAAAGCGCTGGCCATGGAGCTGGGAGACCAGTGTTCAAATCCCAGCTTAGCCACGAACTCCCTGGGAGCCTTAAGCAAGTCACAACCTCTTAGGGCTCAATCTGACATTCGCTTAATTCGCGCGGTGGCGGCAACGTTCGATTTAAAGCAACGCGCACGTCCGGGTTGGTGTGAATGCATTTAACGTGCACAATTCAGCATTATGCCAAATTTCTGAAATGTTGGTTTGAGCAGCTTTTCAAACCACACTCCACCAGTTCGCATAATGCTGAATTGTGCGCACTAGATGCATTCACACCAACCCGGAAGTGTGTGTTGCTTTAAATCGAATGTTGCCGCCGCCGTGGCTGTGCGAATTAAGCGAATGTCAGAATGAGCTCTTAGTCTCAATTTCCCATCTGTAAAAAAGTGAGTGCATGTATCTCTTCCTCGACCCGAGATTATAAGACCCTTGAGGCAGGGATCTGTCTTGAATTATGACTGTTCAGAGTCTGGCTTCATAAAAACATAGTTATAACAACAAAATCTTGGGAATAATCTTGCATCCATTAAAGTCAATCAATGAAAATGGAAGTGGTGGGGCTGATAGCAAACACCACGGATCTCGCGTGCACATAACCGTGGGCAAACCGTACAGACCTCAATTTGGGCACATTGTGCCTCATGGAAACTGCATGCATGCACATGTGCACAGGGGAACTGCGGGGCCTAGGATCGGCCCCATTGATTTTAATGGATGGAAAATAGTGCTCTTTATTTCCTAAATGGAGAACGGTGCTCTGTGTAAGTCAATGGGATCTATTATTTTTATTTATATAGCACCAGCAATGTGTCTGACACTGAACAATTATTAATTAGTGTCAGTTCTCTGCCACAGGGGACTTACAATCTAGGATAGACAAGGGTGGGGGGAACATAAAGGGAGTGACGGGCACATTCATGAAGATGGGAAGTCACAGGTGCACGTGCTTAGCTTAATTACACGGGAGAAGGGGCAGTAGATGGAGTCTCAGTGAGGGGGAGGAGCTACAGAAGGCCTGTCAGAAGAGGTGGGTTTTCAGGAGGAATTTGAAGATGGGGAGGGAGTGGAGCAGGAGTTCCAGGTGTATGGGGTAGCTTGGGAGAAGAAGCAAAGATGGTTTAGGGAGCAAGCGACTTGGGAGTATGTGAGGGTGGTGGCAAAGGAGGAGCAAAGTTCCCAGGTGAGAACATATCAGGAAATGAAGTAAGAGACTCAGGGAGGAGAAAATCCATGAAGAGCCTTGAAGATAAAGACAAGGAGTCTGTGCTGGATATGAAGGGGGAGAGGGAACTAGGGGCAAAGGAAGGGTTGAACATGATCAAAGCGGCGGGTGAGGTAGATGACCTTGGCAGCAGAGGGCTGAACAGAAATGAGAGGGTCAAGGTGAAAGTGGAGCTACAAAGTGATCATATCTCCCCTTCGGGTGCACCTACTGTTATGAAATTTTGGATCTCTGTTTACCTGTAGGCCTTCTTCCCCTCTACCAATTTGGTTGAAATCACTAAGACCACATTCACACCTGCTCTTCCGTGCAGAATTTGGCTCAAGGAAGCCAAAACATGCACGGGGTTTGTCCGGTGTGAAATCCCTCCCACGCGGCTTTGCTGGCGATCACCCAGAAGAGTGATAATTGTTATAATTATTTGTCTAGCTCCAACAACGTGCCTGGCACTGCACATTGATTAGAAAAAGGTCTCCACCTAGGATGGACATGGGAGGAGACACAAGGGGAGGAGCATATGGGGGAGACAGGGGGCATACATTCATGAAGTTCAGAAATTGCATGTGCACATACTCAGCTTAGTTACATGGGTAGTTACAAGAGGTGGGTGTGGGACTAGCAGCTAGGGAAAGTCTGAGAAAAAAGGCGATTTGGGGGCAGGATTTGAAGGCCAGAGTGTTGGGAGGGGGTAGAGTGTATGTGCAGGAGGGAGTTCCAGGCACAGAGATCAGTCTGGGAGAGGAGATGATGATGGTTTGAGGAACAGGAAAGTTGGGGGTGATTGAGGGTAGTGGCAGAGGAGGAGCAATTTGCCGGATGGAGAAAAGTCCCATTTGTTTTGAGTACACAAAACAGTTTAGGATTTAAGAGTAAAATTCCCCAAAGCACCCAAGCTATTTTAGCCCCTATGTTCCATTTATAAAGGGAGAGGAGAGTGGAATTATCAGTTCTTCAGCAAACTCCACGGAACTACTTAATTACTCAGTTCCCTAGCCATAACACAAAGATAAATAGTCTTGCTTCTTTCCCATGCTTTCCCTTTCTTGACTCTTTAGATTAGGGGTGGGGAACTTTTTCCTTCCCAGGACCACTTTGACCACTTTGAAAATTAGTACAAGGTCCAAGGACAAAGGCCATATCTCTCAACACAGCACTCAGAATGTGGGACAATGTGGGACAGCATTAGCATAAATTCTGCATGTGTCAATTTGCATGTGTTTATGTCAATTTTCATTCCAATGCAGTGTAATGATGCCTCCTCATCCTTGTCCTCCTCCCTTCCTCTTATCCATTCCCATGCCCATTCAGTCCCCAGAGCAATGCAAAAAACCCTTGCCTGTTGTCTGCTTGTTCAGCGTTCGAGGGCTGCTCTTCTCATTCAGCAACTCTCTGGGGCTGAGTGTGCACTAGCTGCTGCTGCTCGTGCACTCATGCAGGAATGAGTGCCCTGTTCATGGCAGCATGCAGTAGCTGTTAGAAGGCATGCACCATCCACCACCACTAAAAAGCAGCAGCAGGGCCAGTTATGGGGGTGGGCAGCTGTGGGCTGATGAGGAGGCGTGGGTCCACATGGCTCAAGGCTTCTGTTCAGGGCTCTCTGGGGGACTTGATTCTGATTGACCAAAGCAATATTGGTTCCTGGAGCTCAGGAAGCTGGCCGAGGCCACTCCTTGACTTCTTCCAGAAGTACCAGACATCTTCTCCCAGCACAAGGAAAAGCTTTGGCAAAAGTGGCACTCCACCCTCACCTCCCTGCATCTCATAGCTTGGAGGCTTTGTTGCTGAACATAGACGAACAGGGTTGCTCCCAGAGAGGGAACAAAATTTTCCTATCTTGCATGAAGCCCTCTACTCAGGGATGCTATTTGGCCAAATGGCAATGTTTTGCAAGTTGGACCCAGTTACCCATTAGGTCTCCCTATATAGGTTTCAGTCCCAATCATTCTGGATTATTTCGTGTCACTTTTGGAAAGTAGAGCAGCTGTCTCCTCTATCCGGGTATATCTACCTGCCCTTAATGACTTTCGGGCACTTGCCAGTAGGGATTCTCTCTTTGCTAATCTCTTAGTTGTTCACTCTCTGGGAGTAACCCTGTTCGCCTATGTTCAGCAACAAAGCCTCCAGGCTATGAGATGCAGGGAGGTGATGGTGGAGTGCCAATTTTAGGCTCACCCATTAGCTCTCTTATATAGGTTTCAGTCCCAATCATTCTGGATAATAATAATAATAATTTATTGTATCATCAACCAAAGGTTAGAACAATATAACAAAATCTAAATCTAAAATACATATATATAAAAGTAAATAAATAAAATATACATAAGCCAAATATCATCCTAAACATAAAACTCCATAATGGAGCGGGTCCCAAGGGGTTTTTAACTATAATCTCCACAACCCCCTGGCCAACCCTTAATAGTGCACTTCCTTCCCAGACATACTTCCAGAAAAGTCCAGTTAGTTGTCCTTTCTAACAGATACTTAGCAGTGTACCATGCTTATTCAGAATGGGAGACCGCTAATCCCTTTTATAAAATAAAGCCATATACCTCTATAGTTACATTGGATTATATCCCATATCATCCCATTCAGGGTTTAATCTAAAATATTCCCAACTCTTCCCCGGGGCTTGAATACGAGAAACTCTTGACCCCTACTTAATTTATTCCAATCTGCTCCTAGCACCGGGACACAAAAACATCCCCGGCTCTCACTGAATCCAACTTATTCAAGATCCCCCCGTATTTGGTTAAATCATAAACATCCTACTAGTCGGCCTCACTCACAGCCAGCCCATGGGCCCCCCATATCTAGGGCCCATCGACTGCCAAAGCAGATAGTTGCTGGTCGGGGGCACTCAGGGCTTCAACATATGCCACCCCATGGATGTCTAGGGAGATTTTAATTTGGTTGACCACACTCAAAAAGTGCGCAACCTGTATCGAAACCTGAGGCAAGCGATCCCCCAACAAATAAACCAAAAGTAATACCTCAGGATGGCCAGGTAAAGATGCCAGCAGTTGGACAAGATAAACTCCCCTCTGTGTCGCATAAAGGGGGCAGTACAATAAAATATGGGCCAGGGAGTCTACTGCTCTCAAAGAGCAGGGGCACAAACGCTCAGCCAAAGGGGTCTGGTTGTATCTGCCAGTCGTAACAGCAGATGGAAAGGCATTCCACCTTGCTAATAAAAGCAACCTTCTGGAATTCGGTGGGATCACCCCATCCAAAAAGGGCATAGGCAAGACAGTTACGTTGGCCAGCTGAGCATAGAGGCCAATAGCTTTGTAGGCTTTAAGCTCAGCCCAGACCTCCTGCTATATAGAACTGAGCAATCGGTTCAAGATAAGTTTCTTTGCCCCCTTAAATCCCAGCTGGGACAAAACCCCAATAGAAAAACCCAGTTGTCTAATTTTCTCAGCCACCAGTCCCAACCAAGGGTTTGGGAAATTATCAGAAAGAACCAGCTGAGCCCATGGGGCCGCCAGATTAAAAAGGAGGCATAGATAATACGTAATGGCCCCTTGACAGACCCTGGACTTACTCAGTGCCCAAAAAAGCACCCCGTACAACAACTGGGGCACCAACTTATGGCTATAAAAATAAATAGCTGGTGCAACTAAGTAACCTCCCCCCGCCCTAAAGAAACTAAGCAAGTTTGCTTTTAGTCTCCTAGCTCTATTTAAAGAGAATTGCGCCTGCAAGTTCCATGCCCCGGTTGCCTGAAACAACAGGCCCAAATACTTGTACACCGGGACCTGGGCTATCTCCTGGGTAGCTAACTGCCATCTATGTAAGGTCTTTTTCCGTGAGAAGTAAACTATTTTTTGACTTGTCCTGATTTATCTCAAGCAAGTTGTCCCGGCAAAAAACCCCAATGGCAGCCAGCAGACGATGCAGACCAACCTGCGTCCGTGACAACAGGACCGTGTCGTCGGTGTACAGAAGGCAAGGAATTTCTGTCCCACCTACTAGGGGAGCATGACTAATCATCCTTGCCAGGACTTCCATAGCATCATTTAGATAAATGGAGAAAAGCGCCGGGGCCAAAACGCATCCCTGCTTCACCCCCCTCTCCACAGGTATGCTGTCAGACACTGCCCCCTGATGGTTCAACCTCACCCTAATAGAATTTCCCTTGTGGAGATTTATAATCAAGTGCAGCAGCCTTGGGTCTAAATCCAAGGCCGCCAATTTCCTCCACAACCGGTCTCTTGGGACAGTATTGAACGCTGCCCTTAAATCGATAAAGGTAGCATACAGGGGGTGTGGGGACCTTGCATATTTTGCAACCAGATGTGATAAGAGAAAGCAGTGATCACTGGTGGATCTCCCCTTTTGGAATCCTATTTGGACGTTCAACAAAATGCCCTTTGCTTTCAGCCAACCATTTAGCCTTGCCAGCAGATACTTGGCATACAGCTTACTTATAACACTCAGTAGGCTGATCGGCCTATAGTTACTAGGGGAGGCCGGATTACCCTTCTTAAAAATAGGGACAATTATTGCTTTGCCCCAATCAACGGGGATGACTCCTAACTCGTTTATCCCTGAAAAGAGAGCAGCCAAGATGGGGGCCCACCAATCCACTTCGGCCTTCAAACACTCTGCCGTTATGCCATCTGCTCCTGGGGCCTTCCCTACTTTTAAGTTTGTAATTAGGGCAACTACTTCCTCGGTCATAACCAGGTCCCAGGAAGGGGCAGGCATAGCCAAGACTAACTCTCTCGCTAAAGATCCGGTAGCCATATACAGACTGGAGAAATGTTGTACCCAGTCATTCCCAGAGACCAGAGGGGTAGTGAGGGTAGACACCTCCAAGCCAATACCTCTCACCATTTTCCAGAAACGTGTTGGATTAGATTTGAAGGCTTCACTAAGCTCTCCCCACTTTGATCTATAGTGGGCATCTTGCTTTGCCTTCAGCAATGCTCTGTACTCTCTTCTCTTACATAGAAAAGCCAGGAAGAATCCATTCCCCTGCGTAACTCTGAAATGGCGATAGTAGTGCCGTAGTTCTAACCTAGAAAGCCGGCACTCCTCATCAAACCAGCCACATAGGGTCCTACAACCCGGACCCTCAACATTAGGCCTAAAACGAGTGACAAAAAGAATAGGGGCAAGCCAATTCACCATAAGCTGGTACCAAGTAAGTAACCCTGCCTGTGTGGTAATGATCTTTAACTTTGCCAGCAGTTGTATTCCAACCACTGAGTTCTCTAAGGTCCTAAATTCCTTTCCTGTCTGATCATCCCACCGCTGCCTTTTCCTTGACACCACTAGGGGGCTAGTAAGGGCTAAAGCCTGGGAAGCGGCTATCCCTGTGATCCTGGGAAATGTCCGTGTGAGCAACAGTGGAAGATGATCACTAAACAGCTGTGTGCCCACACAAAAAGTCGTAACCAGGCCCACCATAGGGGCTGAAATAATAATATGGTCTGGCGTGCTACATCCCCTAGGGAAAATATAAGTGAATTCCCCTGGTCGATCCATCCAATGGCAGCCATTTAGTGGATATAGATCCAATTGAAATAGGAGATTGGCCAATGCCAATCCACCAGCATTTGTACTTACTAGATTTCCTGGCCTCTAAGGGGCTGTCCTCCTCGATGTCACGTCCGTTCTCAATAAGGCCCAGATCGTAGTCAGACACGCCCATACGGGCGTTAAATTCACCCCCCAGAACCACTCCCACACCTGGGAACTTATCCTGAATCTTCCTTAGAAAAGAGGTCAAATCAGGCCAAATATTCTCAGGGAAATTCACCGAGTTTTCTGAGGGAATATACACACATATCACCACCAGTTGATAACTATCCATTTCCCACAAGCAGCCACAGCCACCTGGTGGTTCAAAGGGCAGGGCAGATACCTTCATTCCTTTAATCGTCTTGATGAAACAGGCCACCACCCCCACTTGGGCGACCTCTACCTTGAGCTATATAGGCCTGTTGCCAAAAAACCTCATACCCTGGGAATACCGGTCTATCTCTAGCCCAAGTTTCTTGGCCCATTATGATATCAAAATCAGACAGAAAACCCACAACCTCCTGGTTTTGGTCCTCCAGCCTGCCAGGTTCCAGGAAACAACCTTTATGAGTCAATCAGTCTTTGTTTTCTCTATTTTTCCCCAGGGCATAAGGCCCCCACTGCTTGATCGTCCAAAGTCAGCCCCCACCAGCCCCCCCCCATGACTGGGGGTGCCTCCCCACTTATAGAAATGGGGGCACTCCCAACTTCGCAAGAAGAGAGGAAATCCACCTCATATACCTGCACAGAATCTCCCCCCGCTGCACCCTCCCTACTAAGTAGGTTCTGGCTTCTTAAGATGACTGGCCCACTACCAATCCCCCCCCCCCGTGGGTCCTGACTCGGAGGCCAATAAGGGGATACCCAGCTCAGGGCCTTCCAGAGCTTGAAAGGCATCCCAGCTCATACCTGACACTGCTGGGTATTTAAACCCAGGCAGGAGGTCTGACACCTCACACCCAGCATCTACTGTCCCCCTTAGTTGTTCAACTTCCGTCACACAAACATCCTAATCCTTGCCACCCCTAGGTGGCACTGTGGTTGCCGCTGACTCAGTCCGGCGTCCATTTTCTCCGCCTAAATATATACCCTGGGCTATACCCTCTCCCTCAGCAGGCCGGTTCGCATTCTTTTGCAGAAGCCCCCCCCCCCAAAGCCTTGATGCCCTCTCATCCCAGAACTCACACAGACCAGGGGGGCCAGGGGCTGAGGAGCACTGTCTGACAGTACTCTAGTATGAGCAGGAGGAGGGAGAACAACCTCTATTTCCTCAGGTGGTAGACCAGGGGAAGCCCTATATAAGGCCTCTTGCTCCCCTTTTCCACTGAGGCAACCCTGCCCCTTCTGGTCACCTCGCCTATTACCAACCTCCCCCGGTGGCGGAGCAACCCCAACCCGGCCAACACTTGGCTGCTCGGGACTAGTTCTACATGTTCCGGCCCTAAAGGGCCCCGAACTCGGGTCCAAAGATGACCCAGCAGCATGAAGGGACTCATTAATATACATTTTCCCCAACTGGATCCTATTTTGGTATAGGGTATGGCTAGCCCTCCAAATAAGGTCTGGCAACAGGCTATTCCTAAATGAAATTGCATACCTAGAAACACCTTTCTGGGTATATAGGTATCTAATACTCTTTATGTCCGTAGGGTGACAAGGGGATTCAAGTAAATTTGCCAAATGCTTGGCCACCAACCTAGGAGTAGTCCAATTGGGAGAGAACCCGTTTGGAAAAGGGAATACAATGAAAATAATGGCATGCCAGCAGAAAATATAATTTCCTACCTGGCCATCTGAATTACCCACATAAGGCTCTGGAAGAGCCATTGAGGACATCAAATCTTCCTTGCAGGGCCGTGTCCCACCCACCTGATCGCGCTCTACCACAGGGGGGGGCACTCTATTTCCCACAAGGTCCCCAGCCGATGAAAGCCCCCTTTGCTCCTCAACAATACGAGTAAGTATAGTGAGCTGGGCAAAAATATGTTGTAGAGTCCTGCCAATTAAGACTGATTGCTCCACCATATAATGGGCCCAGTCTGTGTCCTGCTGGCAGCTTCCCTGGGTTGGGGTCAAACAAAGCGCCTCTCCTGGGTTCGAGATGGCACAGGACACCGGGGAGGCCGGTGGAGAATTTAAGGGAGAAAGCTTCCTTTTACATTTATGAGTCCCCCATCCATCCCCTTGCTCAGTCTTTCCCTCCCCGTTCTCCTCTACTGGGAGTCCGGAGAAGCGATTCGAAAGCGGAATACTAGGAGAGATCAATACCACACCTGTACCCGCCATAATGACACCCCTAGTCCTGGTGATAAAGTTATCCAGTCTACGTTGTTTAAGGGGGGGATGTCCACCAACTCCGCCGCCGGACCACACCGCTCCTTTGCCATTTTAGCTCCTACCACTCCTGCCGGGCCACGCTCCTGCCAGTGCCGTAAGTATGTCTACAGGGAATGAATCCTTCCACTCCACTGTACTATCCGGTAGTCCTCTTTTCAGGGGAGGGGTGCCCACGCCCACTCCAAGCCCCCCGAACGGGCCCACCAACGGGAAACACCCTTTGGTGTCGCCCAAGGACTGACGCCCAAAGGGTGCCCCAGCCTCTGTATTAGTACCTGCAAGAGGGGAGAATCAGCCAGTGAGCTCCAGGCACCAGCAAGCACAGTGTGTGTGGCTCTCTCCTCTCCCTTCCCCACAGCTGCAGACACTCCTCACCCATTCTGGATTATTTCGTGTCACTCTTGGAAAGTAGAGCAACTATCTCCTCTATCTGGGTATATCTACCTGCCCTTAATGACTTTGGGGCACCTGCCAGTAGGGGTTCCCTCTTTGCTAATTCCTTAGTTGTTCACTTCCTAAAGGGAGTGGTGAGGAGCTTTTCCCTGGCTAGAATTCTGTATCCTTGCTGGGATTTAAATGTTGTATTGGAGGCACTCATGAAATCCCCTTCTGAACCAATGGCTCCCATCCCCATTGACTGTGGATTATTATTATTATTATTAACAAACATTTATATAGCACCAGCAGTGTACCTGGCACTTTACAAAGTAATAAAATAGACACGGTCCCTGCCCCTAGGGCTTACAATCTGAGAGACAGGAGCTGGGGGAGAGACTTAGGAAGGGGAACAGAGGGAGAGACAAGGGGTCTAACATTCATGAAGATGCGAGGTCTCAAGTGCACGTACTTGGCTTGGTTACGATGAGAATGACAGCAGGCAGGTCCATGTTGCAAGGATAAGGGTAAACCGATCGTAGGTATAGGAATAGTGGCTCAGCAGGATAAAGAGTCAGACAGAGCAGAGCGAAAGAGGTGAGTTTTAAGGAGAGATTTGAAGGTATGAAGGGAGGGGGCAAGGCGGATGTGGACAGGGAGGGAGTTCCAGGCATGGGGGGCAGCAAGTGAGAAGGGACGAAGGCGCTTAGGGGAGCAGGGAAGGCGTGGAAGGGTGAGAGAAGGGACAGAGGAGGAGCGAAGTGCACGGGCTGGAGTATGGAGGGCGATAAGTGCAGAGAGGTAGGGGGGAGCAAGGTTGTGAAGAGCTTTATAGGTGAAGACTAGGAGCTTGTGCAGGATTCGTTCAGGAAGGGGAAGCCAGTGAAGCGAAGAGAGGAGGGGCTGCACATGGTCGAAGCGACTGGCGAGGTAGATGACCCTGGCAGCAGAGTTTTGGACAGAGATGAGGGGAGAAAGGTGAGACCGGGGAAGGCCAGTGAGAAGGAGGTTACAGTAATCGAGGCGAGAGATGACCAGAGCATGAACAAGAGTTTTGGCAGACGAGACAGAGAGAAAAGGGCGAATCTTAGCAATGTTATGGAGGGAGAAGCGACAGGATTTAGCAACAGAGTCAATGTAGGGTTTAAAAGAAAGGGGTGAGTCAAAGATGAAGCCTAGGCTACGGGCTTGGGGGACAGGCAGGATGGTGACTCCATCAATAGTTATTGACAGTGAGGAAGGAGAGGAAGGATGAGGGGGGAAGATAAGGAGTTCAGTTTTAGCCATGTTGAGTTTGAGTTGACGTTGAGACATCCAGGTAGAGATGTCAGAGAGACAGTTGATGAGACGAGCTTGAACAGAGGGAGAGAGAGAGGGAGTAGAGAGATAGAGTTGAGTGTCATCAGCATAGAGGTGGTATTGGAAGCCATGGGAGGCAATGAGTTTGCCTAAGGATGAGGTATAGATCGAGAAGAGGAGAGGGCCAAGAACAGAGCCTTGAGGAACACCAACTGAGAGGGGGAAGGAGGAGGAGGCGGAGTTGGAGAGAGACACATTAAAGGAGCGGTCAGAGAGGTAGGAGGAGAACCAGTTATGGACAGAGCCACAAAAGCCAAGGGAGTGAAGGGAATCCAGCAAGAGTGAGTGGTCAACAGTATCGAAGGCAGCAGAGAGATCAAGGAGGACAAGAATGGAATAGAGACGTTTAGATTTAGCCACCAGAAGATCGTTGGTGATCTTAGCGAGAGCAGTTTCAGTAGAATGAAGGGGGCGGAAGCCAGATTGGAGGGGGTCAAGGGAGGAGTTGGAGGATAGGAAGTCAAGGCAGCGGGAGTAGACAACACGTTCAAGCAGCTTGGAAGCAAAAGGAAGGAGTGAGACAGGACGATAGCTAGAAGGGTCAGAGGGGTCAAGAGTGGACTTTTTGAGAATAGGAGAGACTGTGGCATGTTTGAAGGCAGAAGGGAAAGAGCCAGTAGAGAGGGAGAGGTTGATGATGTGCAGGAAGGAAGGGGCGACAGTGGGAGTAATGGAGGTGAGGAGGCGGGAAGGAATGGGATCAAGGGGGCAAGTGGAAGGGTTGGAGGAGGAGAGCAGAGAGGAGATTTCCTTAAGGGAGGCAGGGGAGAAGGAGGACATGAGAGAAGGAGGGGGAGGAGGGAGAGGGGTGGGAGTGGGAAGAGAGGAGTGGGAAGCGATGTCGAGGCGGATCTTGTCTATCTTGGAGGTGAAGAAGGAGGCAAGATCCTGAGCAGAAAGGGAAGAAGGAGGGGGAGGACAGGGAGGCTTGAGGAGGGAGTCAAAGGTAGAGAACAGGCGGCGAGGGTCCCGAGAACAGGACTCAATGCGGGAGGCATAGTAGTGTTGTCTAGCAAGGGAGATAGCAGAAGTAAGGGTGGAGAGACAGAATTTGAAGTGAAGGAAGTCAGCGTGAGAATGGGATTTGCGCCAGAGTCGTTCAGCAGCACGAGTGCAAGAACGGAGGTGGCGGATACTAGGGGTGAGCCAAGGACGGGGGTTGTGGGAGAAGGCAGGGCGGGAAGAGAGAGGGGCATGGGAGTCAAGTGTGGAGGAGAGAGAGGCGTTGAGAGCAGAGACAGCGGAGTCAGGGGAGGAGGAAGAGAAGACTGTAGGAAGAAGGGGAGAGAGAGAGGAGGCAAAGTCCAGGGGATCAATAGCTTGAAGGTCACGGAAGGGGCGTAGAGAAGGGGAAGAGGAGGGGGGACAGTGGGAAATGTTGAAAGAGGCAAGGAAGTGGTCTGATATAGGATGAGGATCGAAGGAGAGATCAGCGACAGAGCAGTTTCTAGAGAGGACAAGATCAAGAGAATGGCCATTAGTATGGGTGGGGGAGTTGGTCCAAAGGTGGAGGTTGAAGGAGGAGGCTAGGGAGAGGAAGCGAGAGACTGAGGGCTGAGATGGGTCATCAACATGAATGTTGAAGTCACCAAGGATGAGAGTGGGGATATCAACAGAGAGGAAGAAAGTGAGCCAGGACTCAAAGTCAGAAAGAAAGGAGGAGAGAGGACCAGGGGGACGGTAGATGACAGCAACACGTAGATGGAGGGGGGAGTAGAGGCGCACGGAGTGAGCCTCAAAGGTATGGAAGGAGAGAGAGGGGGGAGGAGAAATTGGTTGGAACTGACAGGATTTAGCAAGAAGGAGGCCCACCCCACCACCCCGTCCTTCAGGGCGGGGTTGGTGAGAGAAGGAGAGACCCCCACAGGAGAGGGTAGCAGGCGTGACAGAGTCCGAGGGAGTGATCCAAGTTTCAGTAAGGGCAAGGAGCTGGAGGGAGCGAGAGAGGAAAAGATCATGGATATAGGGAGCTTTACTGATAGATGAGCGACAGTTCCAGAGGGAGCAGAAAAATGGTAGTTGATGAGGGGGGAGGCAAGGAATAGGGATAAGATTGGGAGAAGGGGAGCGTCGTGGTAGGCTAGAGACAGGAGGAATAGGGATAAGATTGGGAGAAGGGGAGCATCGAGGAAGGCTAGAGACAGGAGTGGAAGGGGAGCAATGAGAGAAAGTAGCCAAGGGAGCAAAGGATGTATGGGGGAGGTTAGAGAGTGGTGATCGGTTGGGGGGAGGAAGAAGCTGGGAGGAGAAAAGTAGAGGAAGAAAAAGATGGACAGGAAGAGGAGAAGGAGAGGAGGGAAAGAAAAGGCGAGAAAATAGGGCAGACATGTTAGTGAGTAAGATAGGAGGGGGAAGTACAGTAGAAAAGAAATGGAGAAAAGTACCTAACAAGTATCCATGTCTGGATACTTTCAGACATGACGCTAACCACCCTTGGTGGTTATTTATGCATGTTGCAGGGCTGCATAGGGCACCAATACAGCCCTGAAACATGCATAAATAACCACCAAGGGTGGTTAAAGGGTGGTTAGCGTCATGTCTGAAAGTACCCCTTCTCTCCTTCAAAACTGTGTTTTTGGTAGCTATCACCTCTACAAGGAGGATGAGCAAATTGGAGGCCCTCTCCTGCAAACCTCCATATGTTCATTTCTACTGTGGGAAGATAGTCCTCTGGCCAAACCAAGGTTTCCTACCTAACGTGGTGTTCAAATTTCACATGGGACAGGTTCTTTCACTCCCAGTTTTCTTTCCACTGCTTTTCTCCTCTGGGGGTGGGGAGGAAGCTTTGCACAAATTGGACATATGTAGGGCCCTATTGTACTACATCAGCTGCACCAAGGGTTTTAGGCTCACAGATGATTATGTATACTCTTTGGCCCAGGGTGCAAAGGTTCCAGGGCTTATAAACAAAACAATACCTCTTTAGATGGATTTGGGCATGCATTATTGGGAATTATGAGGTTATGGGTCTCCCAGTCCTCTGACGGTTATGGGTCCATAACTCCAAGGGGATTGGGAGAGCTTGGGGCCACCTCTATTGCAGCCTATGCAATAGGCTATATATAGCCACCTCTATAGCAGCCTTGTGTCGGGTACCCTTGGCTGGTATCTGTAAGGCAGTTATTTGGAGCTCCCCATCCACATTTATTAAGTAGTTTATGCCTTGGGTTTGACAGCTCAGTTCAATGCCAGATGTGGCCATTTGGTTTTGTCTTCACTGTGTTCCTAAATAAAGGATTTGAGGTTTGGTTTACTGCAACCTGTCTCCTTGTATTGCTTTGCTTTCTAGTCTACCTATAATGGAACTAAAACCATTTTCACACATGACAAAAATGGGTTCTTCTAAGTTCTCATGATAGTACCGGGTGTTATAAATGCTGGAGTTGTGTAATGTGTGGATGCACTATCCCCCTTTTATGCAGCGAGATC
Source organism: Sphenodon punctatus (assembly GCA_003113815.1). Lineage (NCBI taxonomy): Eukaryota > Metazoa > Chordata > Lepidosauria > Sphenodontia > Sphenodontidae > Sphenodon > Sphenodon punctatus. The sequence goes on along the minus strand of QEPC01001035.1, from coordinate 2,672,135 downwards.
TCACAGCCTTGTAAGACCCACCAGATGTGACTTTTACAAGGCTGAGACTGCTTTTACATGAGGCACTGAAAAAGCGCCTCCAAAGATACGCAAGGAGAGAAACCTGCATGGGGGAGTGGGGGTAGACATTCCCCCGTGCTACCAGAAGTGATGTTGCTCCCATTCTAAGCAGCAGCTGTTGAGAACAAGCATAGGCTAGGAGAAGCGACGTTGTTAAACCCTCTAGAGGGTTTTTTACAATGCTGCATCTTCAAGCCTGCACTTGTACTTGATGGCTTCTGCTTAGAATGGGAGCAACATCACTTCCAGTAGCACGGGGGAATGTCTAAACACCCCCCACGCAGGTTTCTCTCCCTGTGTATCTTTGGTGGTGCTTTTTCAGCATCTCATGTAAAAGCGGTCTGAGAGAACTTGCTGCATATAAGGGGAATAGTGTGCTCACACATTACAAAACTTCAGCATCTGGTGTTATCTTGAGCTCTTATAAGAACCCATTTTTGTTATGTGTAAAAGCGGCTCCAGTGAGAGGATAACAAAGAAATGTTTCTTACTGTAACAATTCTTCTTTGAGCTGTATCCTCCCACTCAGTCCCAGCACCCTCCCTCTTCCCCACTTGCAGTGGCTAAAATATACACTGATGGAGCTGGTAAGCAACGGGTATTTATGCCCAGGGGAAGTGACGTCAGGTTGAAAGAAAAACAAAAGTGCTTGCTATACTCCGGGTTAGGCACTAGATGGCACCAAATACCCATAATGGGACTGAATGAGAGGATACAACTTGAAGAATGATTATAGATAAGAAATTTACCTTTTACCCTAATAAGGATGACAATTTTCTTTGAATAATATTCTCTACCTGACAATTCTCTGCTTAGTCCATGTTTTTCTTTCTGTCATGATTCATATCATTCTTATTTGAAAACCAATTATATCTTCTATTCCAGAGTTTCCCAAACTGTGCTCTGGGACTCTAAGTAGGGTTGCACCTTCTGCAGATGGGGAGTGGGAGAGCACAAACCCTACTAATATATTATTCACTTTGCGATGTCTTTGTTATTGTTGGTGATCACAGGATTAAGTCTCAATATGGGGTCACACGGGGAACATTTGGGAGACCGGAGCTCCAGTCTGACCCTAACGAAACATGAATCTATTTTCACTTCTCATTTGCATGGAGGGGCTGGAGGAAGAGTAACGTACCCTGAAGGATTTTTAGCTTTTCACCACATGTGCAACTTTTTGTTTTTGGAAAAGCCACCATGAAACAGAGGATGTGGGTGATGGTTGAGTATAGAGAAACCAACCAAAATAAGTAGTTCCTTTTATTTTACTACTGTAATTATAGCCTGTGCTTGTGCTTCCTACGTTTACAAAGTATTTTTTCAACTCAGATCTTAAATCAACAACTAAGGCTGGAAATAGGAGGCCCCATAAGATGTATTGCCAATTTCTGCAAGTCCAGTGTTATTTGTGAGCCTGTTTTCTTAGCAGCAAATCGGGAAGGCACGAGAAAGATCTGATCTCAAATACTAGCTTTGAAGCAGCTCAAGGAAAAAAGACTTGAATCAGCATCTTTTATGTTTTCCACATGTTCGGTTGGATATTAATGATTAAAAATGTGCTGGATTGCACATTTTGAATGTATCAGATAGCCAGAGATAGCTCTGGATTCTAAAATGATTGCATTATGCAGTATAAATAACAAAATTAAATTCATTTTATTTTTATGGTACTCTTCCCAGAGCACAGTTTATACAAAGTGCAACTATAATGTATTTTTCTTTTACCTTTCAAGTTAAAGATTCAAATCAGGGTCCATTCCAGGCATGTAGCCTATCAGGCTGGTGCGGTTCAGAAACACCAGTTTCTGTGACCCTCTGGTGCACAAGGGAGTGATGCAACCAGGACCACATCTGACCACCTTTGACTTCCCCAACCTAATGGATCAGGTACTGATTCCCAGCTGGGTGGACTGGAAGCAGCCATCCAGTGAGAGACCAAGCAAGACTTGAACCCACAGCTTTCAGGCATATAGTCAAGTCTATCATCACAGCTCTCATTTAAAGTTGAGAATCAGTCAAATTTCACAGATCAGAAGACAAGGCATTCCAGAGACCAAGGTTTGAAGTAGCAAACTATAGGCTGCACCTGTTGTGTCTCTTCCCTCCTCAACACACTCTCCAGTATGGTATAGAGATTATCACATGACCAAGATACTATGCAAGGCATGATCCACATAGCTCAGAAAGGTAATATGGGATGAAAACTTGGCATTATAGACTATTCGAAATTCAAATGGATGCATAAAAAACTTTCCCAGACATCCTTACATTTGTTTTTACACTCTGTGAGGAGATTGAAGTAAGACAATGTTTTGAGGAAGACATCTCCTTGAAAATGAGTACTCCAATTCATACCACCAGTTCAATTAAGTTAAAAAAAATATTTGCAGCTAGGGACCTGTGTTCACTGCATCTTCCCTGTTACCGCCAATGGGGGAAATGCAGTGAACATGAGTTCCTGTTTACAACAATACGAAGACAATGTAAGACACAGATGAGGAAGCAAAGCTCTAAAAGGGCTATATCTTAACACTGATGCCCATGAAATACTGAGTAGTTCCTTGGATATCTGAATGGATTTCTTATGACTCCTCTGAAGACATTTGCCTCTTCCTGACAGCAAAAGGCTCTTGTGCGTAATACTCACCATTTTGAGCAGCCTGTTGAATGCCTGGCAGGCACCCGCACACATTCATGGGTGCTCGATGGGCTGAGTCCCAAGGCTCCATGTGGCAGTGGGGGCTCCTACTTGTAGTGAGGGAATGTTGGGGGTGGGTGGGAAGAGCTCTGGGTGGTGGGAACAGGAGGAGGTGTGGAGTGGGGGGGAGGCCAGCTTCGATCTCTCTCTGGCTAGATGCCATGTTGCCCAACCAGGGTGCTCGATGGGCTGAGTCCCAAGGCTCCATGTGGCAGTGGGGGCTCCTACTTGTAGTGAGGGAATGTTGGGGGTGGGTGGGAAGAGCTCTGGGTGGTGGGAACAGCAGGAGGTGTGGGGTGGGGGGGAGGCCAGCTTCGATCTCTCTCTGGCTAGATGCCATGTTGCCCAACCAGGATGCAGACTAGGGCCTGGCTGGGAGCTTCTGGGAGCTGTAGTTCCAGCTTTGCCCACATTAGCTAACTTTGGATAAAATAAAAACGTGACAGTAACCTGCTCTGGCCCACAGGCCACTGTCATGTTTGTCATGTCATTGTAACTCCTACTTACCATCGGGGATGTGTGCCTGTGCCGCTGCTCGTGCTGCTGCTGCTGCTGCTGCTGCTCCTCCTGTTGGGGGGTGCCTGGCTGTGGAGTCCCACGAGAGACCTGTGGGAAAGAAGGGAATAGTGAGTGGGGATTGTTTGGGAAACTCCCCCGCACCCTCCTCCCCGCACCGCGCAAAGGAAGACGACCAAAAGGAGGCCTGGCGTCTGTGCCACCGTCCGCAAGCCGCCGTCCGTGAGCCGAAGGGCCGTGGCCAAAGGGCGCGGCCCTTTGGGGACCTTCGGGGCACGGAGGGGGGGAAGGGGGGAGACTATGAGTGATGTTGTTGAGGGAGAAGGGGCTTGGTATACAGATGGGATACTGGGGATGGAGTTGGGGGAGGAATTGTATGAAGAGGTGGAGTTAGATATATTGGGAACATTGAGGGATGGAAGGATAGTTGAGCCATATTCCCCTGATGTAAGGGAGATGGAGATAGTGAGGTTTCGGAGTGAGGTAGGAGAGAATGAGTTAGTGGAGGAGGGGATGTATTTGGTATCAGTGGGGGAAGTTGTGGAATGTTGGGTAGACTAGCTGGAATTGTAGGACTTTTTGATTAATGTAATAGTGGGTATTTAAATTGTTTATTTTGTTAGTATTATTATCTGGGCCCCTGTGTGGAGTACCCGGAATTGTTTTTTGGGGGTATATCAGGATGTATTGAAATATTGTGGAGTATGTAGGGGTGGGTATTGTTGTTAGAAAATGTAGGATGGGGCTGGCTCCCCCCGGTGAGAGGGGGTGGTGTCAGCTATATACCCTGGTGAGAGCAGGGTATCGGATGGTGGGGACCTCTCCGTTTTGTTTTTGGGGGATGGTCTGAATGGGGGTTATTGTACGATGGAGTTTATTTATGTATATTTGTGCACTGTTATGACTGGGTCCCCTGTGTGGGAAAGGATCCCCAGTATATGTAATTATGAGCTGTTGCTAGCCGCCTCGAGTCGTTTGAGAGAGACAGGGTATAAATAAATTGTGACTTGACTTGACTTGTTACCAGGCCACCAGATGTTGGCCCAGACTGATTCCAAGTGTGTTGGCAGCTAGCCCCAGGCTCTCAGCAAGAGTCCACGTCACACCCTGGTCTAGCACCAAACTGATTGGGACAAAATGAGTCAGAGAGCTCAGATTGGTTCATCCATGGCTGTCCATCATGGTGGTGGGGGGGGCAGGGCGTTGGCTGCAGCATGGAAGTGGGGACGGGCATCTGCATGCCTATGTGTTTCCCCACATCCCTGGGTCCCAGCCCCATGAACATTTGTTCCGTGGCCCAACCTGATCTGCAGTTCAGACCATGTCTGCAGTGGCTTCCTGACCTGATCTGGGTTGGGCTGCTGCCATGGGCACAGTCACTTCTGTTTTTATTCATTAGTCAACACTGTTTATTTCCCCCCACTCGACACAGGATCTCCACCCACTGCACCTGAAGATCTCACTCATGATGTAGTCTCGGAGAATGTGGAGCCTGCCATGTGGACAAAATGCTCTCTAATGCAGGCAAATGTGTGCCCATGTGTCTCAATTTATTAGGTTGCAGGCAGCACCTCTGCACATACAGGTCAGCCAGCTATTATGAGCCACGCACCCCCCTCGTTTGGGGCGCATGGAGAGAGGTGATATGACCCCTTGTGGAAAAGCAAAGAGAGAGAAAGAGGGTAAAAGCAGGTCAAGCTGGCTCCCCAGAGAGTCCCTTAAGGAGAGTAGCCCTATGCAAAATAACCAGCCCAGGAAAAGAACAGGAGAAGCCGGTACTTAAAAGGAAATGGAACAATTGAGATGCCAGGCAACTCCCCCTTGTGTGTAACCTCCAGAGACGGTATCGTCTTGCCCAGCAATATTCCCTGGTTAAGAATATGAATAGTATGCCTTTAACCTGTTCAAATAGCCTGAATGAGTTATCAGGCCTCACCTGGAAAGTTGCTGAGGAGCAAGATTCTTTCCTGTCCCCCCGCCCAGCCTGATCTTTATCCAAAAATATCCCTTTCTCTGTCTTCTGGGACCCACCTGGAAAGACCCCATTCCAAACACCCATTGCCAGCTTTTGTCTAGTCCTGGGAGCCCCAAAACCCACCCAGGAAGCGTCTTTCTAGTATCCCAACTTCCATTATGAAGCTTTTGTGAGTATCCCAACTCCCATTGAGGGTTTTTGTGTGGCTTTGTCCCCTGGTCTCTACAAGTGACCTGAGCTTCCCATTGTGAGTTGAGTTGGTTTTGGACGTGGATATGCACGGGTCTCCTGTGCAAGTCTGCCCCAAGGGTCTCCCAGGCCTAGGTCTGTCCCCTTCTCACCCCTGACTCATTGCAGGATTGCTGGGGCTCACGTCCCCTTCACAATGGGCAAAGGAGAGGTAATCTCTTTTTCACTTTACTTGCATCCTCCTATTCTTTCTCCCTCTTTCTTGCTCCGTTCACTCTAAACTCAAGGCTTTAAACTCAAACTCCCTTCTTGCTACTTAATTATTTCCACCTCTCCCTCTCTCCCTTTCTCTTTCTCATCCTTGACCTTGGACTTACTACCTGAAATCTATCCCTACAATATCCAAAGTTTAACTCTGTGAATACCAGTCCATGCTAGGCAGCATTGTTTGTGTGTGTCCTGTAAAATAAATATCTCATCTTGCTTTGAAATATTTCTTGTCTCCGTTAGGTTTCTTGGAGGGGAGGTCAATGGGTTGTAGCGCGCCACGTCCTCAGACCAAATCCCTAATGCATGTGGACCCTAGGCAATTGAAAAAGAGTAATTCCCCAAAATCTGAGACATAGCCTGATCACTGGGACCTTCTCCTTCTTGGGACCCCCTGTGATCATGCATAGAGAAGGGTCACGTGGTAACACAGCACCATAGAGCCATGGGCAGAAAGTGATGGAGGAGCGACTGCTTCCTGCTCCAATCTCCACACTTTCTCTTATTGTTATTGTCAGTGTGGGTTGTCCATAAGCCTATGAAAGACACACCATGAACTGCCTGTTCATTGAGCTGGACATGCTAAACATGTGAGTGGGGCTGAGTGGGAGATGCATGGACCAAACCCAGACTGCAGCTGACTAATGCCTCATTTGTTTTTACCCTCCATCACTGCCAAATTTCATGCCCACTGACTCCTATACGTATCCTCACTAGCAAGTTCCTCTTGGTCTTTCTGAGAGGGTGAAACCCTCCACAGAACTTCACCCCATCTACTCAGGATTTTCACTCCAGGTGAGGAACCACCCTTCCTCGCTCAGAGTCTGATCTCTTCCTCTCTTCGTTCTCTGTTCTCCACTGAATAGGTTGTTACGGTGTAAGAGATTCTTTAATCTCTTCCAGTGAGTTCTCCCTCCTGTGTGCAATTAAAGCCAGCACACAGAACTCAAACACTAGCCTGGAGTGGTGATTCTCTGACAGCTGCCTGCTTAATTTAGTCAGTTTCTCGGTATTGTTTCCTCTCACAGTACACCTAGCTTCCTTGGCCTGGCTTACTCCCTGAGCTGTGGGATTTTACTCCTCTTCTGAGGTCAGTTGACCTTTTCCAGCTTCAGTTTACCACCATCAGTTTCCTCCACACCATACAGCTGGGGTGTCAACTGACTGAGAGCAGGCGATCCGAACCCTTTAATTCTTAGACAGCCAGCTCATCCTGCTACAGTGTTGTCACGGAAAGAAAGACACGACTTTGAAGAGAATCATACTAGGGGTGGGACACCGGGGAGAATACCGGATACTGGATTTATCGGTATCGGATCTCCCCGGTATAGGATTTACCGGTATCGGCATACCGTTTTTTTAACATTGGCCACTTTACCGGTTTTTTTTACATTGTGGCCATTTATTTCAATGGCCATGATGTAAAAAAACTGGTAAAGCAGCCAATGTAAAAAAAACCAGTATGTCGATACTGGTGATGATCGGATTATCAGATTAATCTGATACACCTGATTATCGGGTTTTTGCGTGGCTTTGTCCCCTGGTCTCTACAAGTGACCTGAGCTTCCCATTGTGAGTTGAGTTGGTTTTGGACGTGGATATGCACGGGTCTCCTGTGCAAGTCTGCCCCAAGGGTCTCCCAGGCCTAGGTCAGATTAATCCAATACCAATATTCCCACCCCTAATTATCTACTGCTTAGCCAAAGGTCTAAAGTTATTCTGAATAATCTTTCCTGTTGCTCGCTCAGGCAAAAATAACGTTCATAGCTGTTGTTCTTTATTCTTTGCTTTTTATTAAAAAAAAACTCAAGGTGGTGAGAGAGGGAGCTGGAAGGTTTCCCCCATCAACAGCAAAGTACAATTGCTTGTATCCTGATTCGGGTGAAAGAAGAGTGACTCTGTCACATCAGCAGAACAGGCAGTCAAAATGCTGATTGGCTACTGATGGGTACTTTCCAGTTTGCAAGGTGAAGTGGATGGCAGATAAGGGCTCAGGGAACCCATCCAAAGATTTCAGTACCGCGGCAAGGCACAAAATTGTTGCTTGCTTCCTGTAATTAATACAGTCACTGATATCAATCCTCTTCTGTCTTCTGCAGTGAAGAGATTACTTTGCCCTTATGGAAGAAAGAAGGTGGAGATCAACATTTCTCCAACTTTTTGCCTCTGTGAAATCAGTCACAGTAAAAGGCTTAATTATAATCCTCTGATTCCAGCAGCAGAACCATGCAAAGTATAACAAACGTGAATCAGAACTGTGACCCCAATGACTGATGGCATGGCCCTACTTGGGGCTATGATCCCATAGTTTGGGAACCTCTGTTTCCTCACAACCCAGCCTACCTGACTGATGTGCAGAGACTGAGCCTACATCCTCTGCCTGCTGACATGCTGATTTAGTCTGTCTGCTTAACCTTAAAAAGGAAATGCTAAGGAGGTTTTTTCCCCTGACTCAAGTCTTAAGACTGAAGATGTCCTGCAGCAATTAAAGGGACTGAATGCTGATTTAGCCACTAAATTGACCTTTGCTAAAATCAGTGCAGGACATTGCACAAACTGGAGGATGAACACATGTTTGCACCAAGGTGGCTGGGAAGATGTCAGACCAAGCAGTATGATCTCAGTCTATGAAGAGAGATCACTCAGATCAGTTCCAGTAATCTGACTAAGGCTGTTTTTAGATGAGCGCCACATGTTCGTGCCAAAAAATCACGCGGCCGGTAAAAGTGCAGGAGGCGTGGTTTAGAAAAAACAATACACACCTTATTGCTACTCATGAATTCCTTTAAGGCCGCAAATTAAATACCTCAAGATCAAGGTATTTAATTTGTGGCCGTAAAGCAATGCACAACTGGCAATGATGCGCGTCTAAACACTGCCCGCACCACTTTTCAGCGGCACATGAATTTTTGGTGTGAGCGTGTGCCAATCATCTAAAAGCGGCCTAAGATTTGTCACCCCCAAGTCTCCAAAACTGGCACATAAATAATTGTCTAGTGAGAATGCGGTTACCATCTCTTACACAAACAGTAATGTGTGGGTATTTTCAGACGTTACGAGATCACAGTCAACCACGCTCAATTCCGCGTGGTGGCTGTGATTTCAGAACATCTGTTGGGGGAAACGGATGTTTCCCCCCAGATGTTACCACGGCGTGGAATTAAATTCACCACGCGAGCGGCCGAAGCGGAGGGACCGGCGGCCGCCGCGTGTTGAATGTAATTCCACACCGGGGTGAACCCCGGCGTCTCGTCTGGTTGGGCGCCACGACCTGGGATCACTGGCGGGATCCCGGGCTGTGGCGAATCCGGCCCGACGCGGTGGCCGCATTGGCCACGCCGCCCACCCGTCTCCCAGGAGGGCGGGCGGCGTGGTGCATGGAGGAGGTGGGGCCATGCGGCCGCACGTTGCACCGCACGGCCCTGCCCCCTCCCAGATTCCCCACCGGGATCCCCCCGGCACGTCTGATATGGCGTGACGGGGTGGTCCCGGCGGGGAATGAATTGGGTGATTTCGGTACGGGGCCAATGGGCCCCGTAACGTCTGAAATCACCCTATGAGAGTCAGTTTATCATTGCTAAATACAGCTGTGACCAGGGGCCTAGCTAGGTTGGAATGGGCCGTGATGCAGAAGATGGAATGTACCCCTCCCCTTGCTGGTTGCATATGCAATCTACATATGTATGGGCCCCTCCAGATTTGGGAGCTCTGGTGTAGGTGCACCGGCTGCACCTATTATAACTACACCCCTGGCTGTGATTTAGTTTGCCAACTTTTAAACTGAGGGAATTGATCATTCCATTATGGCATGTTGGGTACTTCTCCAAAGTGACTGAGAGTGGCCACTGTCGGAGTGGCCAAACATAATGCTGGGCTTGATGGACCATTGGTCTGACTCATTATGTCACTCCTTATGTTCTTAAGTGGGTTCTTGGCTGTTATCCAGTTTTAGTTGATCACTCATGTTAGCTTTTAACCAATTATTTGACCAATTAATTGATTAAGTATTTGATCACCTAACTACAATATAGCTTTATAAAACACAGTTCATTGATCTTGTTTTTCTGGTCACTGATCATTTATTTGCTTTTTGATTTTAATTTTTTATTTTAATTTTGAAAGTTCTTCAATTTTTTTTTTTACAATCTCTGTTTTAGTCCATGATAAATCAGTTAATGCTCTTAAATTCTAAAGCAAATGCATGCACACAGATCAGTGCAGACATAACCACAAAGTGACATGTTACAAAAACTTTAAATAAAAGCATTGGGGTCGATCCCCTGAGTGAGCAGCTGCATGTGTGTGCACAGCCACATGGTTTGCATGGGCACCCACATGCCCTGTGCCAGGGGTGCACATCTGCCATGGGTGCTCTGTGCAGCAGTCTGCAGGTCATGGGATTGAACTCATTGTCTGTAGCAGCATTGAGATATCCAGAATCCAGGGTAATGGTTTTCCATGGTCATCTTGACTTAAAGTTTTAAAGCACATGTACACTTTTATATATGACTGATTTGCATACACACGTGTGGCATGGTATTTATGAGAGTCAAGGATTTATAGCCACAAAGATACAAGTGAGTTCAAATCCATGACTTGTGTACACACTATGTTTGATTTTTGCTTATGTGTTGGATGTCTCGCCTGTTTAACTTGTTATCTTATGGAGTTGGAGACATATTTACTGGGTTTCCATGGTGTCTACCATGAGGAGGGAGTTCTCTTTGGCTGTGCCGCAGCTGTGGAACTCCCGCCCGTCGGAGGTCTGCTTGACCACCGACCTCCCCTCTTTCCGCAGACAGTGTAAGACCTGGCTGTTCTCCCGGGCCTTTACTGAGGGAGATGGGTTGGGTGGGTTGGGTTAAGGTGGGTGGGTATGGGTTGTTTTAATTGTATTTTTATTGTTGTGTATTTTAATATTTTTTTAAAATGTTGTTAGCTGCCCTGAGGTGCCTGAGGCAGGAGGGGGCGACATATAAGTTTAATAAATAAATAAATAAATAAATAATAATAATAATAAATACATATTTGGACAACATCTAGCATCTTGGAGCCTTGATACTGATTCAAGTGTTTGAGCATTCCTAAAATTCAAATATTTAATAGCTAATAGTAATTGTGCTCCAAATTCACTATGTCAGAGAAGCTTATATGACTTGAGTTCCTTGAAAATTGTAGGAATTCACAGATTACTCTCATTTACAGGATTTAAAATAATTTGCATATGGAATAACTCTTCTCCATGCATGGTGTAAGGAATTCTGGCTCAGAGCAGCTACTTTTCAAGGAACCTGAAGTTGACTTTTAGCTTGTGAAGAAAAGATTCCTTCTTTAACAAGTTCAGTCAAGTGTACTCCTAAAATACTAGCTCAAAATTTTGACTTGAAGTGACGGCATTTGAGGGAAATGCACTTGGACCTTTCAGTGGACAAGATTCAGATGGACCCAAACCGGGGTGGCTGGTGGCTTTTTAGTTTGGAGGGGCAGTAAGGCCGTCTGACCCGCTGGCGTTGAAGCTGCTGGAGAGCTGGCGAGCCGGTGGGTGGAGCCAGGGCAACGGTAGGCGGAGCCAGGGCAATGATAGATGGAGCCAGGGAATAACCCAGCAGCAAGGAGTTCCCAGGGTTAATATCAGATGGAAGAAAACAGTCTAAAATGCACTTCAATTGTATAAACTCCAAGCACAGGGAAACAGTGGCAAAACCCAGCAGCAAGGAGTTCCCAGGGTTAACATCAGATGGAAGGAAACACAGTCTAAAATGTACTTCAAACGTATAAACCCCAAGCACATGGAAACAGTGGCAAAACCCAGCAGCAAGGAGTTCCCAGGGTTAACATTAGATGGAAGAAAACACAGTCT